>JAIUPT010000023.1:0-92817 GCA_022315425.1 Pseudevernia furfuracea
TAGATTTTTGAAAATCAATAAAAAAGTTAGATTCTCCTGTAGAAAATCCTGCTAGCCATTCCGGGTGTAGATTATTACTTTTTTGCAGTGCTCATGTTCTAAAGCATTTATTATAGCTTTCCAGGCTTTCTAGCCTGACTGGAATAGTTTTAGGAAATGAATCTTTTAAATCATTACTTAAACCTGTATTAAGAGAGGCTCTAATATTAACTATTTTTTGTATACCTTTTAAAGTATTATGTTCTTTATTTAACATAAGTAAAAGAATTTCTTTAAATAGTACATAGTCTGAACGTTTTTTTGTTATTAAAGGATATTTATCGAAATGAGGAATAATTCAGTTAACTAAATCTTTTAAAGTACTAACTCTACGGCAGAAATATTATTGACTTTAGACACATAACCTATACCACCGAAAAATTCTGGAATTGACTGAATTAAAGCTCTATCTTTCTCATGCATTTTTATTTGAACTCTAGCTTGAACATTTCAACCTGTTTTATATCTAGAGTTTTTTAAAATGGTAAAAAAGAACTTTCCGCGTCAAATAGCCCAGTAATAAATCAAGGATGACTCGAAGAATTTAGAGATTGATTAGCAGTATTATTAGTTATAGTAGAATAACTTTTTACTGTTATTTTAGAGCTAAACTTGTTTACATTTTTCGAATTAGTTGCATAGCTATAGGATAGACAGGGTAAAAGAAGAGAACAATTAAATCTGTAAAAAGCTACTAATATACCTAAACCAATAGCTGATTCTGCACCAGCTATTGCTATTACATATATAGCAAATGTTTGTCCTAATATATCATCAAAGCTAAGTGAGCTTACCAATATTAAAAATGTAATGGCTAAAAGCATTATTTCTATTGAAATAAGCATTAAGATTATGTTTTTTCTATTTAAAACAAAGCCTAAAATTCCTATTAAAAAAAGTATTAAGGATAAATTCATTATAATTATATAAAATTTAAAGATGTGTGGCTTGCGTTGTGAAGCTTGATGCTTTGCGTTTATCTTTGACTGGTTGTATAAGGTTAGTACATTGGCTTTATGCCCTATATAATATATATTTTTTACATTAATTATTTTAGATAGAACCCTTCTATCATAATACTCTATCATCTATCATATTTTTATATAAATAATAGAGCTCCTGTTTTTCCACCTTTAGAGATTATTAAAATATAAAAAATGGGATAAGT
The DNA here is from genome assembly GCA_022315425.1 of Pseudevernia furfuracea. Classification (NCBI taxonomy): domain Eukaryota; kingdom Fungi; phylum Ascomycota; class Lecanoromycetes; order Lecanorales; family Parmeliaceae; genus Pseudevernia; species Pseudevernia furfuracea. The sequence goes on from JAIUPT010000023.1 coordinate 1,208, forward strand.
GCCCATGATCATTGCTATGCAACAAAGCAAATAAACACTAGTTACCAGGAAACCTAATATTATACATAGTAATATGCTTGTATCTTTTAAAGATACATAACACATTAGTATGATACCAATCTAATCAAAACAAAATATATAATGCAAATTATCTGATAAAAGCAATCTTTAAGATACTTATGCTTTATTCATATTACCTTCTACATAAGAAATAGATAAGGGTGGATCTAAGTTATTGAGCTATATGCCCATGTACTAATAAATCTGTAAGATAGGCTATAGATGGTGGTGCGTAGGCAAAAGCTTCTATTAATGCAGCTAGCTGAACTTGGTCTATGTCAATAGGACCATCATAGCCTGCATGTATTGTTGCTAGTATAATAACAACTTATGTATAAATTAATTGACTTAAAAATAAAAAGAATAAACTAAGCTCTACTCTAAAGCAATTTAAAGCTTAATATAGAAAAGATCTAAAAATTTTAAATTAGATAGCTATTAAAAGCTACTTAATAACCTTTATTTTTTTATTGCTCCGCATCCATAGGTTTTCGTGTATTAAGGCTTGTGTTTACATAATTGTAAAAACAATACTGACTTCTAACTGCCAACAATATAAAAGCTAATAATAGCAAAAGAATAGATAAGAAATACGATGATGTGACGCGTAGCACTATAATGAACAAAAACCATAAAAATAAAAAGTATTATAATGATCAAATAAACAAAAGCTTAACTAACATAAAAATAAAAAGATATGAAAAAAATGATGTGCCTTGTTCCTTCTTTTCTGGTTTTTCTGTTTTTCTAAGGAAAACCAGAAAAAACGAGCACAATATAAAGTAAAAAAGATAATGATATGCTCAACTTCTTGTGAAACATTAGCACGCGAAGCACAATAACAATAATGAAGAAAAAAGTAAAGCATGTACACTATTAGAAGTAATAAACCAAATACAACTGAAACTAAGAAGAAATAAGTATTAAAGATAAATTCATTATATTTGTATAAGTCTTAAATATGTGTAGGCTATCATACTGATACACAACAAGTAAATAAAAAAGTAAAGAAGTAAGTAAAACATAGTACGGTAAGTTATCTGCAGTTTATAATAATTGATAGTACAAAAACAAAAGCAAGTTATAAAAAAAAAATAATAAGAGGCTAACCCCTATTTTATTTTTGCTTTTTCCTTTTTCCTTGCTATTTCTTTTTGTTTAGCTATTTCTTTTTCTTCTTCTGTCCTATTTGCGCGCTTTTCTCTTTGCCTTTGAACATTTTTTTTGTTTCTATATCTATTTCTTCTTGTGTCTTATTTATGCCTTTTCGCCTTATCTTTGCTATTCTTTTTTCTTCTTCTGTCATATTTGCGCGCCTTTCTCTTCGCCTTTTGTTTTCTTTTTCTTTTTGTTCTTCTGTCATATTACCGCGTGATTCTTTTCGCCTTATCTCTATTATTTCTTTTTCTTCTTCTGTCCTATTATCGCGTATTTCTTTTCGCCTCCTCCTTATATTTTCTTTTTTTTTATCCTCACTATCTATTTGACTTTGCTTTGCTATTTCCATCCGCCTAGTCTGTTCTGAAATAGAAATACTAGGATCTACAATACGACCTGAATTATCAATATCATACTCTACTTCAAATTTATATGCTTTAGATTGGTTCTCTATAGCATCTTGTTCCTCAGGTGTGAGTGTAGCATTATAATCAGTATCTTCACCTGTATTTACAGGATTAAGTTTTTTATCAAAAACTGAGTCTTGAAGATCCCTGTACTCCTTGGGTGTCTCACCTAGGTGCCACCCTTCCTTGTCATAGTCCTTATTTGATGTACTATAAGTTTCTTCTTCCTTTTTTTTTTTTCTTTTTTCTTTTTATATCAGTAAATTACAGAATTAAAGTTTCAAAAAGGTCCTTTGGGTGCTTGGGGTTCTTCTGGATCACTTGGCCTCCCATTAGAACCTTGGGGTTCTTCTGGATCACTTGGCCTTCCATTAGAATCCTGGGGTTCTTCTGGATCACTTGGCTCCCCATTAAAACCATCAAAATAATATAAAGCGTATTGAATATACCCATCATATATATAGAAAAGTACTACACCAAGTAACATTATATGTACACTTAAATAGAGGTAAGCAAGCAAAAGATTTAAACCTTCGGGTTTATCTATATAAATTATAGTAAAGTTAGTAATGATAGATAGTACTAATAAAACAGCTATAGAACTTAATAAAAAGAATGAAAAAATGACAAAGTCTATGTTATATAGACCATACAGGTTAGCTAGAAATAAACATAATATATTAAATATATTATGTTTATTATTTAGAAATGTCAGAAACTCATGGCGAATGAAAAGAGCTGAAAGTATTAAGGAATAAGGAAACTCATGTTCATAGTAAATGCTTTTAAGTACTCTATAATGATAACAAGAGTGAATGCTATAAGTAATAATACTTACAACCTGGTTTTTATATAGTCAAATATGAAACTCATAGGTGACCTAATGATGCCGATAATTAATTTAACCGAACTATATAAAGAGCATAAAAGTTTTATTATATAAGTAAGAGATTCAACCTTCTTATTTATAGTTGAATAAAATCTTTTCTTATATATAAATGGGTTTCTGGCAGCATTTACTCTGTTAACATAATTTGAATTTTTATTTATAGTTGCCACATTAGACATTTGTCTGCTATCAATGGATAGTGCTTTCTTTCCCAATTCGAAAGCAAAACCCAATGTTAATGCTAAAAGAAACATTAACACAACAACTAAACCATATACACCATTAGTATAAGCACTTACAAGATAAGGATAAACTAATAAGATTTCTAAATCAAACAGCAGAAACAATAAAGCAAATATGAAAAAAGAAATACTAAACTGTGTTCTGTTCTGTCCCAAGAATGAACTAAAACCACATTCAAACGCGCTATTTTTTTCCATATAAGGATTGTGAGGAGCAAATATTAAATTAATGGCCAATAATATAAAAGCTAACAAGGGTATAAATAAGAAAAAAAATATTGTACTAGACATTTAAGGATTAAACAATATAAGTGCTAATATATTAGCCATACTTACGGACTCTTCAGGAGTAAATATAAACAATAGTAATGTTAGGGTTAATATAGAAATAGTAATAGTTAAAGAGGATGATAATACTATATTATTAATGTTAAAGCTGAATGTGTCTACATAACCCTCATCATTTATATTTATAGATGATACAACATTAGCTTTAAATTTTGTAGGTTCAAGGTCTTGGTTTAATTTATATTCATGTTCATCAAAAAACATTTGTTTAATTACACCTAAATAATAAACAGCACTTATAACACTAGTTAATATAGCTGTTAAAGTTAAGAAAACGTAACCGCTATCTAATGCTGCGGACAGTACCATTTGTTTTGCGAAAAACCCTATAAGAGGAGGTATACCTACAAAAGAAAACAAAGTAATGGCTAAACTTAAAGCTAATACAGGATTAAGATTAAAATAACCTTTTAATTGACTAATAAGTTGTATAGGTGAGTTGTTTCTATCTAATAAATTGTTGTACTGATCTTTAAGAGGACCGTTGTTTACAAAAGGGTATAAAGAGAAACCGATGCTAATTAATAAAACAAAGGCATTTATATTTGTAATTGAGTATTGCATTAGGTAAAATAGAAAGCCCTGAATAGACTCTAAACTATTAATACTTAAGGCTAAAAGTATAAAGCCTAAGTGTGATATTGTACTATATGCAAAGAGTCTTTTTATTCTAAACTGTGATAGACCTAACACACTACCTATTATTAAAGATAAAAAGGAGCTAAAAAGTAAGCCGGATGTTCAACTAAAACTAAAGGGATGCTCCGCAACAAAATAAAAATTACTAGTATAATGAATTAACTCTAACAAAAAGATAAGTATAGATATTTTAGCTATTATTGCAACAAAAGTTGTTACTATTGTAGGGATAGCATCATACACATCAGGGCTTCAAAAATGAAACGGTGCGGCGGATATCTTAAATAAAAACCCTACTGACATAATTAAAAGAGATATGTTTAAATATAAAGGTTTATATCAATCATATATATTATTTGTATATTCATTGGCTAGGCTAGATAAACCGGTTATTACATAATAACCGTCTAGATTTGTTGTACCAGAGTTAGCATACAATAGACTTGTGCCTAGTAGTATAAAACAAGAAGATAAACCCCCCAATAAAAAATAAGTAAGACCTGCAGAGGTAGATAGTTCAGAGTTTCTATATAGTGTGGAGAGTAAATATAAACCATAACTTTGTAACTCTATAGATAGGAAAATAGAAACTATATCACTAGCAGATACTAAAAATGTACCCCCTATTATTATAAATAATATAATTAAAGAATACTCAATTATTCTATATTGTTGTCCCATCTTATTAATAATGTTTGTATCATATATGAAATTTTTAAAAAACAGGTTGTAGAAACTAGCATAATTTTTAACTCAAACTTTTCTAGAATAAAAAGCAGTTAATTGTAATATGGTAGCACTAACAAAAAAGATAAAAAGATGGAAAGTTTGTGTAATAGGTGTAGCATGGAAAAGACCACCGTATAAACCTATACCTTTATCTAAAAATGAGATGTCTAAGCTTTTTAATACAATCATACAGGAACCTAGCAATATTATTATTGTCTCTCTGGAATAAAGGACAGATTTTTCTCGTCTATCTGTGACGGCATTAGATAATAATAAAAATAAAAGAGAATAGATAATAATTGATTTTGGAGGGTTCAAACCTACCCGTTTTTTATAATTATAAAAAAATGGTAAAAAATAGGTTATTAAATAACCGAATATTATAAATATATTTATTATTTATGTCTTTTATAGAGACGTAAGGTATTAATAGATATGATATTAAACCAATTATAATATAGAATGCATGGAAGTATATGGAAGGACATGGCATGTGCCCATAATTTATGTTTAATTTATAAAAACTAAACTGAGAAACGACCAGTTAATAAAAAATTGTTACATGTCAAATATAACAAAAAACTAAAAAAAGATTGCATTAAATGCTAGGCGGGAGATAAACTCGAATTCCCACTCTTAATGCATGAAATTAACGTTCTAGCCAATTGAACTATCATTTTTTTTTTATTTACTTAATCATGTACTTACCTATAAACAACTTATCTTTATTTATGTAATTTAATAATGTAGCATGGTTTACTTTCAATTATCTGGCAGCAGTGCGAAGATAACTATATTTTTTAGTATCGTTTGTTTCAATATTTTTAAAGGTAACGATATGAGATGTGGACAGCAATTGGTTGGTTTTAGCTAAAGGAGATAATACTGCACCTACTCTTGCTTTCTCAAATTATACAAAGCTTTATCGCTCAACTTACGCAATTTAAATTTAAAGAATGTTTTTTAAGAATGTTTAAAATGTAAACTAGATCCTGCTGTAGTTAATATGTTATATTCAGGTTTAAAATCATATCTATTATCTATTAAATTGCCTTCTATTAATAACATGAGATCTAGCACAAACTTCTAATATGTCCAGTTGGATATTCTCATGTCCGTGAGCCAGCAGAGGATTGTAAATTTTACTTTTATATTTTGAAGTTCTTTTAGCTAAGTAATTTAAAGAAAAATAATTGCGGAATCCTGAGCTTAAGTTAAATGAGCTTCCTACGTAACATTTACCGTTTCTTTTATTAACTCAGCTATAGACTCCACATCTTTGTTTATTGTCTTGTAATATCTTATTTTTATTACAAGACGCGTCATCGTATATTATAATATTATTGGGATCAGAATTTTGCTTTTTTTAGATTTGTCTCGAAATATTTCATATTTCGGCTCTTTAAATGTATATTGTTTAGTGTGTTTTTTATCATGAGCCAGAGGAGAAATTCGAATTCTCGTACTTAACGCATGAAATTAATGTTCTAACCTTTTGAACTACTCGGGCTTTAAATTTAGCATTACTAAACGTTTATAAATGAAAGAAAAACATTTGTCTCTCTTAGTTTTTAACTAAGCTTAACTCTTTTAACTAATTTAACTAATTTAATATTACAGACAGACAGACAGACAGACAGACAGACAGACAGACAGACAGACGCAAGCGACTAAAGAAAAATAAGGGTGGATACCCTGGCTCGAACAGGGAACTCACTGTTCCACATACAGTTGCTCTACCTATTGAACTATAACCACCTATATCATTTATTTGTTAAAGATGAAGAAAAGAAAAAAGAAATCACAAGCAATCGCAACCCTAAAAACAAATAATTTAACTTTATGTTGGAGTGATTCGAACACTCAATAATAAATACCAAAAATTTATGACTTGCCGATTAGTCTACAACATATATGAATGTAGGAATAATATAAGTAAAATTTTCTAATTGTTTTTTTGTTTTTGTTGTGCCATGCTTCTTCTTTTAGAGAATAGATGATAAAAATTCAGAAAAGATAAGCAAGAAACATCACATAGGGTAGATCCGACTTGAACGGATAAGATTTAAAGGGGGGGGGGGTTACCGTATTAGCCGTATTTAAAGTAAGAATCGTCATTTCAAAAAGTGCCTTTTGATATATATTTACTTATACTAGAGTAGGACAAGCCCACAAAATTACCTGCTTCTTTCATAGTAAGCAATGATTTTATTAAGTTCCAGTTTTATAGTATATACATACGGGAGTTCCTCTTGTCCTCAATTTTAGTTTATTTATAGTTTTTCACTTTTTAGTTTATTTCTAGTTTTTCACTTTTTAGTTTATTTATAGTTTTTCACTTACTATACGTTTGCTACCCGGTTTAAACGCTCATTTGTATGACTTACTTATACGTAAACCACCCATTTTCAATTGGTCCATATCTGAATGCTTATAACCTAGGATAGAGCCTGCTTTTTTACTAGTATTTAGCGATGGTGAATATTTATTTAAGTAGTTTTGCTCTATACTTACTATTGCCTTCTTTTCCAAGATGATATTTTCTAATATACCATATTCAAAGTTATTTCACTCCTATTCTATTCTATTTTTAAAATAAAATTTGTTATTATTTTATATTTATAACATTTATATCAGTGTTGCCTGAAACGTTGTGCTAAATTGATAGCCGAACCTATGTAAAACCTAGTTAAGTTGAAAAATAACCTGTAAGCATATATGCCTGAGCCCAAGTCTAGCATATTCTCGTTACGAATGCGATTGAGAATATAGCCTTTTTTGTTTAGTTATAATTTTGTGTTTTCCATGTATAGATAACAAGACTTGAACTTGTACGGCCTAAACCATTCCATCCTAAATGGAAATTGTCTACCAATTCCAACATATCTATTTGAGTCCATCTATTTTAATTCGTGTCTACCAATTCCATCACTAGCTTTAGACCTATATCTTTCCAAATGGAAAGATATCTCCTATTTTCTAGTGTACAATGCCCAAGATAAGATTCGAACTTACAGCCTAAACATCTTCAGAGTTCCGCTCTACCAATTGAGCTTCTTAGGCTATGTTGTATACTTGTATTTACATAATAAAATGAGCATTAAGGTATAACTAGAACTATACATTATAAAAATATACACTTTTTTTAGCATTGGAGACAGCGGGGATCGAACCCAAATTAACGATGTGCAAAATAGACGTTTTACCAATTAAACTATATCCCCTTTACTGATATTTTTCTGAAAATCATAAGGAAAAAACAACTAACAATACTATTAGCTAATAGATTATTTTTTCACAAGACATCGCTCTTATATAATTAAAAACTTTATCCGAAAAACGACTTGAACGTTTACGATATTAAATCAGCGAATCTTAAGTTCGCACTGTCTACCAATTCCAGCACTCGGACTTCTATTTGGGATGCTCCGCAACATAACCATACAAATATACTTGCAATGTTAAGGCCAGAATGATTCGAACACTCATCTGAGCTGTCATGAGCAGCTTGCTTTACCAATTACGCTATAGCCTTTTTTGAGATATATATAATCTCTTAACATGATGCCATACTTCTTACGAAGCATGCGGAGCATTAGCAACATAAGTAGTAATTCTAATAGCATGATTTGGTAAATAAAAGCACAAATAAACACCCATAACATACTTGAGTGGATATATGTGTTTTTAATGATATACTTCATGCGAAGCATGCGAAGCATGCGAAGCATGCGAAGCATGCGAAGCATGCGAAGCATTAGCAACATAATTGGATCATGTCTAATTTAAGGTTTTCATCTGTATAAAATTAAAAACTATCTATGAAATAGTCTAGGTTTGCTTAATAATGCCATAACTATATAGTTATACTATATCATATAACCAGTCTACTGTGCCATACTACGTAGACAACTCAGGTTAAAAGTGGGTTATTAATATGAGTTGCATACGAAGTATAGCATGACATAGTATTAATAAATGAAACATACACCAAAAAGCCTATATGCGGATAAAGGATTCGCACCCCTATAGACTGGTCATGAGCCAGTTATGTTACTATTACATCAATCCGCATGAATTATAGCATATAATACTCTCTTTTCTTTGTTTCTTTTTCTTTGTTTCTTTATGTTACTTTGTTACTTTGTTTTTTTTTGTTAATAAAACAACTGTATAGCCCAGGTGGGAATCGAACCCGCGTTCTAATGGTGAAAGCATTACGTCTTAACCATTGGACGACTGGGCCTAAATTATTAGTGGCGAGGTACTTTATGATTAAAGTAAGCCCAGTGCAAGTATCGCGCTTACTTCTACCGATTACAAAACGGTTGCATTACTTTTATGCTAACCAGGCATAGGGTAATATTATATATTAAATCCAAATATGTAAACAGCAATGTATAGATAAACGTATTACTTAGTCGGTTATAAAATTAGTACCTAACGCCTAAGAACATCACAATTCTTTAAACTTAGACCTATTAATTAAGATCCTGTTTTTATCTATAGTCATATATTTTTATTAATTTCCGGAGTGTAATTATTAATTAAACTCGAAATTAATAGCATATTTAAAAATAAAAATAAAAAGGAACTAAAATCGTAGTATTAAACTACATATATATAAGAATATCCTAAGGTATGTTTCGTGCCTATATGCATTCAGCACTTATCATTAACTAACGTAGCCTTCCTGCCATGCCTATCCTTTTATCAGGTACATCATCTGTTTTAGTTTATTCTTACCCTTTTAATTTAGTGAAAAATAAAATTCCAGTGTAAGTCATAGTACTTAGTGGATTGAACACTCAGCTATAAACTTACAGATCACAGTTATAAAAGACATTATGGTCCTTGTATAACTATATTAATATAGAAAGATAAACAGCAGGTAAACCATAGGTTAATATACCCAACTCCTTTCGTACAAGGGGCTATCCTTATTTTATTCTAACTTCCTCTAGAAGATAGAAACCATACTGTCTCACGACGTATTTAACCCAGCTCGTGTAGCTCCTTAATCGACGAACAGTCGAACCCTTCATGACTCTTGCATTCATGTGGATGAGCTAAGCCGACATCGAGGTGCCAAACTCCGCACTCAATTTGAACTCTCTGGCGGAATTAGCCTGTTATCCCTAGCGTAGCTTTTTCAATAATCCAAGACCTTTCCTTTCTGCATCTTGTGATCATATGCCCCGCTTACGCGACTGAAAGACGTGTAAGTCAAACAGTAAAGCAAGATTAAGCCGTTAAACTTGAGAAGTAGAGTAAATATCATTTAACCAGATATCTATAAATTAGAGATAATTTTCCCGGATGAATAGAGATATTCTGGTAAACAATAAAAATCATTATTTAATTCCTTATTTGTCCCTCCTCTATCAGGATGGTGGGCCTTTTGTTATAAACATCCCATTAACTTATGTATACTTATTTGGTAATAAAGTTATTTATTGCACATAACAAAGGCATAACAATTTAATTACATCTATATTTTATAATAGGGAAAATCTTACTTAAAAAAAAAAAAAGTTCCAACTTAAATGGATATATAACTGAATTAGCAATAAAATATAAAAAAAAACATTTAAATAACACCAACTTCAGACTAAAAATAAAAAACATGTAGGGCATTTTTCTTATTAGAAAAGCCTGTACATATTTAATTGCATCTCGCAATTTTACAGAAATGAATTTGGATACTCCCAGGTACTTTTTATGGGATCTGTGCCCCGCATAAACTGCCACCTAGCAATTGTTCCTATAAAATGTTACAACCAGTGCTCATGTGTTAACATGAATTCTTTAAGAAATGGCCATTACTAGACCTATTCCCTGGTAAGGTTTATATAATATGATAAATGAAGTAAAGGTGTTTCAATTATATCTCACCAACTACCTTATACACTAAAACTCATTATATCATATTCGGTAACTAGCAACAGTAAAGCTGCATAGGGTCTTCTCGTCCAACTAGAGGTAAACTGTATCTGCACAGTTATTCCAATTTCACCGAGCCAATCATTGAGACAGCTGTTGTATCGTTACATCATTCATGCAAGACCGCATTTAACGGCCAGGGTATTCCGCTACCTTAGGACCCTCATAGGTAAAGCCGCCATTGAACGGGGGTTCCTTCAAAGCCTAGCTTATATCAGTCAACTAAGCAAATCCGATAACCAGCCGCCATCGGGCAGAGATCACACCCAATACTTCGAATTTATTTCTTTGCAGCGTGCTTTGTTTTAATTAAACAGTCGTACAACACCATTCTGTGCCTCCTATCCCATATCTGATATTAATCAAAAGGGACGGCCCACCTTCTCCCGAAGTTACGCGAGTCAATTTGCCGAGTTCCTTAATGATTGTTCACTCGAACGCCTTCGTATACTCTACTTGCTTACTTGTGGTAGTATTTAGGTACGGTAACCATCTGCTAAACATATCATCTGTTTTAGTTTATTCATATTTAGCAAATGAGATATACAGTTTTCCAGATCATTTGTCACTATGTAAAAATGATATTTTCTATAAATCTTAGATTTGCTCATCGTTTACCCCCTTTGGGATTATTAATAAATAACAGATTATTCATTAAATATATAATAAACTTAGAGGCCGTAACTTTAATTAAATTCCATAAGCTTTAGGCGAGGGTATTCCCCTTTATCGTTACTCATGTCAGCATTCTCGCTTGGGTTGTTAATTATTTTATGCCTTATAAAGGCATAATAAGAAACTTCCCCAATGTTCCGCTACCCCTAATATACAATGTAAAATTTAGATACATTAATATATTTGGACAAGGTCTCGGTATATTGTTTAGATCCGTTAAATTTTCGGTGCTTTTATCCCTATTATCATTAAAACAAGACCAGTGCTCTGTTACGAGGTCTTCAGAAAATGGCCGCTTCTAAGCCTATTCCCTGGCCGATTTGGATAAATACTGCCTTAATTTCACTTAACAATAATTTTGGAACCTTATTAACTCTTGTTCTGGGCTGTTTCCCTTTAGACATACAACCTTATCGTACTATGTCTGATTATTCAATATTCATATCTAGTCCTTCCGAGAACAAATACTCACTGATAGAGTCTTCACGACCCCCCAATGTCCGCAAAAAGCACTTTATTTATTTTGTTTTTATTTTATTTTCTAAAGACTAAAGACTAAAGAAAATAAAATTAACAGAAAAAATGAGTACTAGTTGCATGAGATCACAATTCTGTACCTTCTGATATTCTATTTAAATTACCTACTTAGATAGGTTTCGCAGAAAACCAGCTATCTTAGTCAGTATTGTCTTTCACTAACTTACCACAATTCTTCGGATATCTTTACAACGATAACCCGTTCGGACTTTTATAACCCTGATTGTGGTAAGATCACTAAGCTTCGGGTCTAATTTTTGATACTACATCATTATATCATAATTGTTTTATCTACGCAATCTGTAAAGTAACTCTTAATTCTAAACTTCTAAACTGCTCGCATCAAACATTAACTTGCTGACCCATTATGCAAAAGGTACGCTCTTATTGTTTATTTAAACTTTTTTTGAGCTGCTTATAAAATTGCTATTTCAATACTTTCCCTCACGGTACTTTTCGCTATCACATATATATCATATTTAGTCTTAGAGGAAGGTTCCCCTTTTATTCAAACAGATATGCACTCCATTTTACTTTAAGACTTTTCTTATTTCATTCACATTACTTAAAGAATCTCTTTTGATTTCTTTTCCTGAAGTTAGTAAGATATTTCAATTCACTTCGTTTATTTTTATCACATAATTTCTTATTAGAGTTTAACATCTGCATGTATCGCTTATTTATTAAAACACGTTTAGCTCTCTTTGATATATAGGTATTATTCCATAACAATCTCTTTGTATACTTGTATGTCATTTTATCATCTTTTCTCTAAGAGAAAAGAATAAATGACAAAAATAATACTTTCCATATCATTTACACTACTAGTGTGGATTATATTTAGGATATATTTTATCATTCTTATTATGACATGATAAGATAAATCGGGTCATTATGATTCGAACATAACACTTCCTCAACCCAAATGAGACGCCTAACCAACCTAGCTCTAACCCGTATATAAATATAATTTTATATATTATATGTCTATGCTTACTTCAGAGAATATCCGATTCGAACGGATGTGATCATTTTAACCAAATAAGTTTCAAGCTTATCACCTTAAACCACTCGGTCAATTCTCTTAAAGTAAATATGATGCCATACTTCTTCTCTTTTTCATTGCTTGATGCTTCTGATGCTTCTTGCGAAGCATCAGAAGCATCAGAAACATGGCATCATGAAAAGAAGAAGCATTAGCAACAGTAAATGATTCCTCAGCGGTTTGAACGCCGAACCTACTCTTATCAAAAGTATACTTTACCAGTTAAGTTAAGGAACCTTTATTTTAAATAAATTCATAAAAAATACCATCATAAAACATTAAATACAACTAAAATTGCTTGTGTAGCAAAGCATTTATGGCATGAAAACAGTTTATTCTTTTTTAAATAGAATTGAATACTTACGGAAAAAAGATGATTCGAACATCCAGGTGTTTATTACACAATATTTAGCAAATATCCTGCCTTACCTATGGCAATTTTTCCTCTCCTTTCCTTCCCTTCCCTTCCCTTCCCTTCCCTTCCCTTCCCTTCCCTTCCCTTCCCTTCCCTTCCCTTGGAGAAAATAAAATGGAGGAAATCTTGCCAAAATTATAAACGAGTTAGACCGGATACGATCCGGCATCATCTTTCTCGACAAGAAAACACTTTGCCAATTAAGCTACTAACTCTAAATCATATAATTTACGGCCAGCCGAACTTGAATCGACACACATCGTTTGGAAGACGAACGGTCTACCATTAACCTATGGCCGTTATATATATTTATAGTAATAAATATACTAACACGCTTAACTAAGATCCTCAATAATAAATAGAAATAAAAAGAATTAATCAAACAACATCAACAAAATGTCAATAAAGTATAGAAGACTCTAGACCTAGATGATGGTTTTCAGTAAAGTGGTAAGCTAATACTCTTCATAAGCCTACACCTATAAAGGCAGTTCCTATCATTACGTGTAACCCATGAAAACCTGTACCAAAGTAGAAACAAGAACCATATGTACTGTCAGATAATGTAAATGAAGAAACTGTATATTCTAAAGCTTGTAAACCAGTAAAAATTAAGGCTAACATTACAGTAAGCACTATACCATACAAGGCTCCACTTCTATTTCCCTGTATTAAAGAATGGTGGGCATAAGTAACAGTAAAGCCTGATGATAATAATATAACTGTGTTTAGTAAGGGTAGCTCAAACGGATTAACAGAATCTATACCCTTGGGTGGTCACTGAGCTCCCATTTCTGCAGCAGGGGATAATGCACTATGAAAAAATGTTCAAAAAATAGCTAAAAAAAACAATGCTTCACTAACTATAAATAAGGCAACTCCCATATTTAGACCCCTTTGTACAGCTAAAGTATGATTACCTAAGTATGTTGCCTCACTAATAACGTCTCTAAATCAAAATGACATGGAAAAGATTACTAGAAGTAAAGCCATGTACAGAAAATCCTGTGCTAAAGAAAAGCCGTGCATTGTTAAAACACCTGATGTAGTAAGAGCTAAAAGAGATATACATGTAAAAATAGGCCAAGGTGAGGGAGAAACAAGATGAAAAGGATGAGCTTGAAAATTACTCCTTACTAAATTTGTCATATAAGTTTTACATTTAATTTTACGAATACACAATGGTAAACAATAAGGAAGAGGTGATTTGAACACCTAACCTACCGTGTGTAAAACGGTTGCTCTACCCTTGAGCTAATTCCCTTATATGTTTATTGCGAAGCATTGCGAAGCAGAGCACTAAAAATATAAACTATGTTTTTCATCATATACATAAATGTATCTATTAACAATTGGTTTATTTAAGACCTACGGGATTCGAACCCATATAATGATGATTAAAAGTCACATATTTTACCAATTAAACTAAAGTCTCTAGATTTATTAAAGTAGTTGCGAAGCATCATATATTTATTTAAGTAATTAAGCCAATACGTGCCCATATAAAATATAAGATACCTTTTATGTATATGCAGTAAAATATGATGCTTCGCAACTACTTTAAACTTTTTTAATGTACCTTTAAATAAGTTCGAACACTTATCTAAATACTAATAGTATTTACTCTAGCCATTTGAGGTATAAAGGTTATAGATTTAGAACAAGTTTGCACAGTATTAAGTTACTCCAATCTGCTTCTTGCTTGATGCTTCTTGCGAAGCATCAGAAACATGGCACAAATGAAAACTAAAAATAAGAAGCACAGATAGATAAAGTTAAATTCTTATCTAAGATTCGAACTTAGATCCAAATATTAGAAGTATTCTGCTCTACCATTGAGCTAATAAGAATTAGCATATTGGTCTTAATACTAAGCTAAACTATATACTTTTTAACAATAACATAAATGTAGGATGCTTATGCTCCGCTCCACAATACAATATTAAATTATAGATATCTAAACTAGATTCGCGCTTTCAGATATTTAACCAACGTGTTGCTTCGTGTGCTTCGCAACTAGAAGGGATATCGAGGAATCGAACCTCATGAATATGATCTGCAATCAAACTGTACAACCTTATACATGACGTCCCTTTATTTTATTTTTTATTAAAAAAAAAACTTAAGAAATAAGAAAAAAAAAGTTGCTAACTAAGCGCTTACTGGTACATCTAGAGAAACGTTTATTGCTAAGTGTGAAATAAATTCTATTAATACCAGTAGGGATCTCAGGGCTATTGGACAAACGCAGGTGCTAATAAAGAGAAAAATTTTAAACCATGATGAAAACTTAGTATAGTTGCTCTTAATAGTACGGTGAAACTAATAAAAAATGTTAAAATAAAATGTGATGTGGAGGCAAAACTGTACGGTACCATACCTATCAAATTATTTATTAGGATAAATATAAATAATGCATAGATAAAAGGAAAAGACATTTGTCTTTTATTTGGTTTCTTGTTATTTACTAGTGTTTATTATTATTTACTAGAACCAGATTTTGGCTTTGTATCTGGAAAACCTAGACTTATAGTTTTATTTCCCAGTTTTTTAAAAGAGTTATCTGCATTAACTGATGCAGAGGCTTCTGCAGAAGATTGTTTATGAGAATCAAAAGTTAACGGTGTGTTTTGTGGTGTAATCTGTGGAGCAGTTGGTTTGACCAGAGGAGCCTCTGTTTTAGTACCATGTTCTTCGTGTCATTCCACAGAATTAGGTATGTTTCGGGATAACTTTTTGTCACCAAGGCATCCAGAGCTCATTTGGCTATTTGTGTGTGTGGATACTGATTAGATGAATAAACCCCACACTTGTCACAATGTTTACCAGCAAAAGCAATAGATTCTATACCCACTGTTGCACAATTCAGACACTTTATCATATTATCAGGATACATATATGATATCCCAAACTCAGGATTATGGCGTAAAATATATTCAAAATATCTAATAGAAATAGCACCTGATGATGCAATTAAAGCTGCAAACATAGTTCCAAATATGAAACCGAACATAAAAATATAAAACATAAACTTTAGTACATCAATAATGAAATTTTTAGTGTTTCAATTATGGCCATACAAGTAACATGTTGCATTTAGTTTTAATATATCACAAATAAGACCAGATATAAAGAGCAATCCTATCATGGGTGCTTCTAATGTAAAAGCAAAAAAATAGAAGAAATTCCTATATGTGAATCCTATCACAAGATTAACTGCTATAATGTATTTATTCATTCAAATATTGTTTAATATATCTTGTTTTTTTCCTCACAAGTGAGATAATATTATGTACTTATTATATCATATAAACACTAATGTATTACATAATATTTAAAGATAACAAACAATTCTAGTTAAAGGCAAAATAAGTAGGATTCGACAATTTTTTCTTTTCATAATTTTTTTTAATAACATTAATTAATATATAAGGGAATAGACGGGATTCCAACCCGTGAGACCTACGGGATTCGAACCCATATAATGATGATTAAAAGTCACATGTTTTACCAATTAAACTAAAGTCTCTAGATTTATTAACAATCATATAAAATAGTACGTACTGTTTTTTACTTTAAATGATAAATAACGCAATAGTTTACATAAATATAAGCTAGTCTAATCCTTTTGTTTTATTGTTATAACGATGGCGCCAACCATAGCTAATAATAGTATTATAGATGTTATTATAAGCCATATAGAATAACTTGTATACATAATGTTACCTATACTTGTTATATGTGTTGTTTCTGCCAGACTACCATCTCAGATTTTAGAAGTTACAAATATTAATTCTCTACTAGATAAATTGTAAGATCCATTTATATAATTTATAAATTGATCAAATGTAATATATTCTGATGTTTCAATCATATTAGAGCTTGATAAATGGAGAGGTAGTATTTGATGTACAAAATAATTAAAAGACACGACTATTAATAATGCTAATGGTATACTATTACTAGTATCACTTAGAAGCTCAGATACTCTCACGTTTATTAACATCAGTATAAATAAAAATAAGATTGAAACAGCTCCAACGTAAACCAATAAATATGATAAACCTATAAAGTTTATACCTAAAACTAGTAAATAACATGCTATGCTTAAAAATAGTCCTATTAAAAACAACACTGACACTATGGGGTTTTTACTTATTATAACAAAAAAACCCGATAATATAGAAGCCAAAGATATAAGGTCTAAGGCTTCCGCCCTATAACCATTAGTAAACGTTTCATTTATAAGCAATAAGCTATTAATCATATTAAGTTGTAAAAATTTTATATCTCATGATTTAACTACATAGCTTTTATTTCTACATAGCTCCTTTCTTTTCTTTTAATGAGAAACATGTGGGTATTTTTACATAGGTAGCGCGCATAAGACTCGAACTTACAATCCTTGTGGCCGAAACACATCGCTTAACCAATTAAGCTAACACGCTTTTGGGTATTACCACCGTTTATGATAGGACAAACAATAAGCGCTACATAAACATAAACAGCCTTTAAAGTGAATCGAACACTTATCAAAATATTAACAGTATCTCGCTCTACCGTTGAGCTACAAAGGCTATTAACAAATGATAGTTATATTTTTAAATAAAACATATATCAAGAATACTCGGATTTGAACTGAGAATTTGAAGTTTGAAGCTTCCTATTTTACCGTTAAATTATACTCTTTGGGTTTAAATTTACGCTTGCTTGTGCTACTGCTTATAAATAAAAACTGAGCATGTAAAATGTTTTTAACCTTAATAGGAAACAAGAGATTCGAACTCTTAAAAGCTTAGCACTGTTGAGTTTACAGCTCAACCCATCTTACCAATTATGGAAGTTTCCTTTAGTCTTTAGTTGCTGATTATATGACAGTGGATGAAAGTAAAAAATTATCCAACAAAACTTTTCCTGATCATATGTAACGCCCAATGGTAGAGTCAGAAACACCCAATACTAAACCAGCTTCTGATTTAGATAGGCATATAGATTTTAAATTTGTGTTTATATTCAACACGGGTGTAGCTATAGATTTCCTAATTTTATTCTTTCTTGGTTTTTTTCTTTCTTTTGTCTTCTAGTTCTCATTTTAGCCAGGGTAGCATCTGATACAGTACGCCTGCATATTTTTAATATGCTTGTCTCATTATGGGTGTAACCATACGAAGAACCTGCATGCCTTAAAATATTATAATCGGGTTTTAGGTTATCTAGATAAAATTGTTCCCTTTCAATAACGTTTTTAAGAGAACAATATTCAATAATATCTAGCCTAAAATTATTTCGTCCGTACTTCAAGAGTGCTAAATTAATTAACATACGACTTTTAGACAAAACATCCCGCTTGAAGTATTTGACAAATATTTTGGATAAATTTATGCTTTATCCAACATAAATTTTATTGTTTATCTTTTTTTTAGACACCACACTTTTCTCTTCTCTGTTTTTCTGAAAAAATTTTGAACGGACTAATTTATGATATATTATTATTTGTATTTTTTTTTAATTAGGATTAGGAATAAACAGAATTGAAGTCATTAGTATTTTTATACCTTTGACAGTATGATAGCATTGAACTTTCGTCACAAGGAAGGTTCCGTCATCTAAACAGACGGAACCTTCCTTGTATTGGTGTTGTGGCATGTGATTTGGGAAGCATCACACAAGCAATATGCATCATATTTAATAAAATTTCTTATGTAAACAGGTTTATTAGTTAAGTGTTTATATTTAGCGGAATCATAAATATTTCGAGTTAAACATAATCTAAGAAAAGTACATATGCATTTTGTAATTGGGGTGTTACAAAGTAATAAACAATAAGGAAATATTTCCTTATTGTTTATTACTTTGTAACTGGGGGTATTATTAATATTCATTAATCCCGTGCAATTTCCACTACACGAACCATATTTCGACTTAACACCAATCAAAGTCACGCATACGAAGACATCATGCCTAAGTTATTAGACCAAATCGCCTAAATTAAAAATAAACACTAGCCGAACTTATTGCACATACTCCTTTCGGCGCCTGACGAGTGGTTAGTACCTATCTGAGATTAGATTCACCGTGCCGTACTTATACACGATTACTAGTAATTCCTATTTCACGCAGTCGAGTTACAGACTACAATCCATTGTTATTGTATATCCAGTTTTGGGGGATTAGCTCAATTTTGCAATTTCACACCCTTTTGTAAGGCTTATGTGGCACGTCTATAGCCCACAATATTTAGGCCATGATGACTTGTCTTAGTCCCTGTTATCATATCCAATATAGTGGGGAACTACTCTATATAAAAATAAAGTAAGGGTTTACGTTAATTTAATGGAACTAACCAAAGTCTCGCGACATTAACTGAAGACAGCCGTGCAACGCTTGTAAATATATGATATTGCCTTTTTTTAATTTTATTAAAAAAATAATAAAATTAAAAATAAAACAATAAAAGATATAAGTATTCAAATTGTGGTAAGGTTTTTTGCGGATCATCAAATTAAACAACATACTTCACTACTGGTTTCAGAAACGGTCTAATGATTTCAGTTCCAATGTTGCCAAATTACTCTTGAGGTGGAATGCTTACACTTTCATTTATAGAATAAACTTATTTATCTAATCTATGACATTCATCATTTTCTGCTTTGACTACTGGGGTATCTAATCCTGTTCGCTACACAAAGCCTTCGTCCCTCAACGTCAGTTATCACATAAGGGGATGCTTTCGCCTATACCTGTGCCATTATTTTTCTATTGAAAAGAGGTATGACAGAATTTCATCTCTACACCAGCAGTACTTTAATACCCCCTCATAAGTAACTCTAGTAAATTAGTCCCTTTATCTAATATGTTAGGCTTGATCTACCGTCTAGGTACCCTTTAAACCGATTAAACATGAATAACACTAGTCTTCTACGTATTACCGCGACTGCTGGCACGTAATTTGGTCAAGACACATAGGCAGACAATGTCATTATCATAATTCTACCTAGAATTTTATTCGACATAGTCGATCCTGCATCATTTATACAATGATGCAAGTAGCTATTGCTATACATTCCTCCAAGTTGCTGGTTCAGCCGTTAGGCTATTGACCAATATTCCTCACTGCTGTGACAATCGTCATGGGCTTTATTCAGGCCCACTGTGGTCGATCAACCTTTCAGTTACGACTACGTGCATATAGCTAGTTAGGCTTTTAATCCTAACTACTACCACGCACGAGATACAAACTTCTAAGAGCGAAACTTAACTTTCTTTATTATTATAAGGGATCTTTCTCCTTACTCCAAGGTGGTTACATTATCTTATACTCACCTGTACACCACTACTAGTTAAAAACTAAAACTAGTCGTTCGATTAGCATGTGTCAAGCATTTGGACAGCGTTCATTCAGAGCCATCATCAAACTCAACTATATAAAGTAGTATATTTTACCCATCGTAACGATATACTACTCTAATGTAGTGTTTTAACAAAGAGACAAATGTAAAAAATACATTTTGGTTTTACATATTATTATGGTTTTACATATTTTACATTTGCTAGTAACGCCTCCGTCATAATTTCATTTCATCATTATACTGAGTAAATAGAAATACAAACTTGAACTCGATAATTTATTCGCTATTATACCCATCAATAAAGATAAATTATACTTGATATTAGATAAGACATTTTTGAATTGATTTGCTAAAACATATTGATATATAAAGTCTGAGAGTGAAACTTTAGTGATTTTAATCTAAAAAAAAAACCAATAAATGATTTATTAAAGAAAATAAACCCTGTATAGTTAGTAGATATCTCAATTTAGTGGTATGTTTTATAGCTACTACCTAATTTTGTTTTGCGAAGCAATTGCGAAGCAAGATAATAAAGGAAAAACTTTTCACATTTATATTATTAAGCAGAATTGGAGGGAGTGCTAGATATTTATAGAAACGTATGGTTATTTGACTTGTTTCAGGTTCGAACTGAATTATTAGTAATTTTCTTTTCCTCATCAAAAAGATGAGGAGAAGAAAAACAAATATGAAACTACTTGTATTATCAATAGATCCTTCGCAACACAAATCTGTTTAACTGGATACAAATAAGCCGGTTCCTGTTATTGTCTGTGAGTCTAAATGAAGGCTAGGTTTAGGATTGACATTTAATGGCTATACTAAACTGGACAAAATTAATTTTGTCACATATATAAAATATAGCTTTTATTTTCTGCTAAGTACCAATACTTTCATACCTGCATGAATTTGCATAAAATGTAAATTTATGCAATAAACGTATGCATAAACCTAATAAGCTTTGGACTTCCCTACGCTATTTACTTAAAAGTAGCATTAAACAATGTGTATCACAGCACTAATCATTTTATGAGTAATTTTATAATAAAAAAAATTATATATACACAACCTATGAATATGTGCATAAGTACTGAATTAAAAAATATATTATATAACTGTGATGCTGATGCATCTTCTTTTCATGATGCCTCTGATGCTTCTGATGCTTCTGATGCTTCTGATGCTTCGCAAGAAGCATCAGAAGCATCAAGCAATGAAAAGAGAATCGCAAGACAAATTGAAAACAGTAAAGTCTGCATCAGTAACATGACTTTTTTGTTTTTCTTTTCTTCTTTTTCTTCTCATTTTCTCTTCTTTTTGATGAGGAGAAGAAAATTAAAATTAAAATTAAAATTAAAAATAAAAAGAAAAATATACATAATTAAATAAAACAAGTAGGGTTACTGCGTTAGCAGTAACTATAATTTAGTTATAAGAACACGTGTATTAAATAAACGTACAAACCTTGGTAAAATGTATTTTGAAAAGATGTATATCATTACTATAAGTAAAATAAAGGCAAAAGTTATTTGATTTAAGAAATAAAAAGGTACTAGCTGCGGCATATCATTATAATACTATTAAATGTTGGTGCTATCAATCCTAATATATGCATCGTAACCTAATTAAAGATAAAAAGGTCAAGGTATAAAAAACACAATTGTCATTGTGTGATAACTCACTATCATATAGATATACTTCTAGACTGTTTTCACTATGAATTTTAGTTTTAGTTTTAATTTTAGTTTTACTAGATAGCATTTTTTTTTTAGCTCAAGAAAGCAGGAAGGTAAAAGGGGCTGACAATTTTTTGACAGTATAAGCTGGCTAATAATATGTTTTTTGTGTCTCACTTAAATGAAAACTATGCAAATGACTACGCTCCATAGGAGCCAACTGTCACCTTTTTATTTGGTTAGGTTATTAAAAAAAAAGCACCCTAGGTTTTACAGGACTATAAGTACAGGCATCATATCCTAAATCAGACGGTCAAAGGTATAAAGTAACATTAACTCTTTTTGGAGTCTTACCTGTTGAATGTATAGTTTTACTTATTAGATATGAAAGCTTTTGTATTTCATACTTGCTATAAAAAAATTCAAAACTTTGAGTTTCGCCTTTAGATTAGTTTATACCATTACTATAAACTAGTATAACACCTGTATAAGCTAGATTTGGAATTACATGAGGAGGACTTAATTGTTCTAAAACAAAGTGATCGTTTGTAGCTTTTACACCTGAGATATCTAAATATATAGTATAATTACTAAATTTATTTAGTAAAGCGAAATAGGCTTCTTTTTGATGAATATATGTGCGATATGAGATCTTATTACTATATACAGATTTGATAAAAGGAATAATAATAAAGGTGTTTTTTTTTAGATACATTAACATCACTATAAAGTTAAAGAAGTAAAGTAAGATTTATATAATTTCGTTTTAATGTAAATCTAGGGCATCTTTAACATATGAAGAAGTTAAGACTACAAACACTTGGGCTTGAATAAAGGCTATTCCCAGTTCTAAACCAGAAAATGCTATTATAAAAGCTAATGGTATTAAGCCTATAAAAAAATAGATGAATCCTGACGTCATGATATTATAAGCAAAACCACTCAAGATGTTAAGTAACATATGACCACTTAATCGGAACCACAAATTTATCCTCTCATTATATAATATAAGTAACTTTTATTATGTATAAAACAACATGTAAAACTGAAGCCCTGTATAACTATAATATTTAATAACGTTTTACCTTAAAAAGCCCATATATTCTAGTAATTTTAAACTAACTTAAATAAATGTGATACGGAGCAACACCTTTAAAAGGGTTAGTTCTATTTTCTTTTAAGTATAAAGATATACTAGCTTGACGATAACCTAATGCTCTAGCTGCGGCACCTATAGAAGGGTATATTGTAGCCTCCTTAGTATCGACATTAGTAACCTCCACTTTCTTAAAAGATTTTTGAACTTTTGCCACGTTAATTAAATTTGGACTTTTCTCTTTAGAGTCGAGTAATTTAAAAGTATATCTAGCAAAAACAGGTTCATCTTGATTAAAGAAAATGTAATGTTCGATATATCTTTTATCGATACCTAAGATACGGGCAGCTGCTCTAATGGCGTGGTAAACAGTAGTATTTGTTTCCATATCAGTTACCTCAACTTTGATACTTCTAGATTGAACTGCGGACAATTTAGCTAAAGTTTCTGGAGATCTTTTAGAGGCAGCAATACGCATCTTCTCTATAGAAGCTTCTGAATGTTTTCATCCAGATCCTCGAGAAGAGCTTCCAGGAGTTTTTAAGATATTATACTCTGGAGATCAAAAAAGTGTTTTTCTCTAGATATAAGACTATAAATGTCAATATCACATATTTCTAGGATAGTAACACTAAAATTATGATAAGCGTATTTTAATAATGCAACACAAACAGGCATACTTTTTTCGTTTAGTAGTCTGTTAACATTGTAATACTCCAACAATCTACGTCTTAAATCTACGGAACTACCGACATACTTTTTACCATTTATTTTATTAGCTCACAAATAAATTCCGGCTTTACCCTTAACATATTTAAGGATATCTAGTTTGTCTTTGTCAGCGTCAGAAAAAAGAGCTGATGCTCCGCAATCGGAAGAAGAACCATCCTTACTTGAAGTTGAATACGCTCTTGCTTGCAGAGAGAATTTTGCCTTAGCCCTGGCAACGCCTCCCAAACAGGTAGATTGATAAAAGAAGCTATGGTATATAACGTTATTTAAGTTAAAGCTATAGAGTAAAACAGACTTACTAATTGAATTTTTAATAATACTTCCCATCCCCTAGCTGAGATGAAGTCTATGCATAGGGGGGGGATAAATAAGACAAGTCGTCCACAATTCTATCCTTTCTTTAATGGTAAATAAACTTCATTTCTGATGTTTAAATTATCCTTTATTCAAAGGTGTGCTATACGAAGTGTGGCATCAACAAGATTAACTTTACTATTTATATAATAACAGAATATATAAGAATATTTAATGAGGAAAGGCTATTGTGGTATCTTTAATATTGAATTACTTAATTTCTTTCAATAACCGGATTTCCCGGCGACTAGAGTACACCTTACAGTATTACCTTTCAATACTGAAGAACCGTCTACTCGTTGCTCTTTTACAGAAAATGTCTGACTTAGATCCGCGATCACCCATTTCTATTACTAGAATCTCTAATGATATTACTATACCCTCAGTAATTAATGAGGCCGGATAAGAAGTTTCCGTTTTATCTTTAGTTATTAGAGCTTTAGGGCTTCCCCGGAGTTTGGCTCTTTATACACAAGAAGAATGAGGCACCTACTCTCACCTTATTATGTTAGCTGCTAATCTAAGACCTAGAGAAACATTTCTTGCTAAATATGAAATAAATTCTATTAATACCAGTAAGGGTAACAGGCCTATTGGGCAACCGGCAGGTACGAATAAAGAGAAAAATTTTAGACCATGTTTCTGAAAACCTAGTATAGTTGCTCCTAATACTACGGTGAAACTAATAAAAAATGTTAAAATAAAATGTGATGTGGAGGCAAAACTGTACGGTACCATACCTATCAAATTATTTATTAGGATAAATATAAATAATGCATAGATAAAAGGAAAATACATTTGTCCTTTTTTTGGATTTATTTGGTTTACTACTATGCTGTGTATAGTAGCATAAATAGACTCTTGACTTATTGATCAGTTATTAGCTATTACTTTATTATAGTTTGTAGCTAAAAGGTTTAAAACTAGAGCTATACATGCAGTTATTGTTAAATAAAGTCCAATATTAGTTAAAGAAATATGAAGGTTAGCTAAAATGGGGGCATCTAAACTTAAAAGATTTCTTATATCAAATTGATCTAAAGGACTTTTAATAGGCCCTGGCGCTGGGCCAAAAGAAATACTTAATAAACCATCAGATTGATTGTCTTCATCAGATTGATTGTCTTCATCAGATAGATTGTCTTGCATGATGTAATATCTAAAAGTAAGTAGGGCTAATACTACGGGTATAATATTTTGTCTCAATGTAGAATGTGTAATAGGTGTAAGAAAGCTTTTCATCTAGATGTATATTAGTAATAACATTAATTAATATATAAGGGAATAAATTACAGATAAAGAATAGAATGTTAGGTACTATTCGATTATAGGTTATGAACATATGACTTTAACTTAAATGCAAAGATTAGAGGACATATAAATTAGTTTATTTATCACTAATTGTGTCATTGCTTGCAGCATTTACCTCTTTTGATACATGTGTACTAGCACATGTATCTGAATAAGTATTTGCTTTAGATTCTTTTTTTTTATTTCTACTTTAATAAGCTTATCTTCATAATACGTTTTAGACATTTTGTCCTTAGTGTATTCGCCTAAAACCTTAATTCTCTTTATCTAACCAAACATGTTATTGTTAGATAAGGATCACTTAACAAAATAGTGCTTGTTAACAAAAACATGTAAGATGATGCTACAAAAACAACCACCACATCTAGCAAGTGGTATATATGTTGTAAGTCCTGTAACATGCAGATCATACTTAGTTTATAAATATGTCTTAAATATAAAAGCTATAGATAGTTATGCTTCGTATAGGTAAGTTTATTCATTATAAATAAAAATTTAACTTTTAGCAGTTTGTTTTTGCGTATTATCTTTTGGATTTGTTTTAATACTATATACATCCTTAACAAAATCTTTAAAGACGTCTTTACTTCTATTAAAGCTATAACCCTTAATAACCTTTATTTTATAACCATTTTGCTCAGCAAACTTTAGTTCCTCACTGAAACACCAGCCTTTTCATTTACCTAAAGGAAAAGTTAAGCCATCTTTACTCCTAACAGGTAAAAGTCCTAGATAATTACTATCAGGAGATTCTACATAACAATAATAAAACCCAAACAGATTTTCTATTGATTTATTTATACCTAGAAAACTTTCTTTATGGCATTCTGTTCCAGGTAAATCCTGTAATGCTACATATGGGTATAATGAATTAACATCATAGTAGTATATGTCCGTAGGGTCTATACACTTCTGTTATAGCCCCATAATAACCTTGTTTAATATCCCTACACATACTTGTTTTGTTAATAAGAGGTATATTATCATTATAATATTTCCTCCTGAAAATCTTGTCTTGAGAGCTAATCCGGAAATAGTTAGGTTATCAACCATGTTAACATCATAGTCTAAAAAGACTTGTTTGTTAGCTTTAGTTATAACTTCATATAAACTACGCAAATCATTTTCTAGATACTTTTCAGTTTCTAACCTAAAAGATCAATCATTGGATACCCATTTATCATAAGCTGATTGTGTTAAACTAGGCTTGAAATAACTCTTATCAGGAGTATTACCAACGTAGAATAAGTTAGCTCGTGTAGCGAATATATAAGGGAAAATACCTTTTTGGGTTTCAACCTTGTAACTTTCGCATAAAGCGCTCAAACTGCTATTTAATAACGGCATACTATCACGAATGACCAATTTAACAGTACGAGTACCTAATATTTTAGGCACTTTGTGACTACTTGTTGTATATATCTCCTTACTTATAGTTACACTTATTATATTATTATCCCTATGATTATAAAGAATGTGATATTTAGTATCAATGATTTCTTGTCTATCACATTTATCATTATAATCATGTAAGGCATTAATTATATATATCATAACGCCCAAGATTATGACAATAAAAAGTTGTTTTATTGTACACAAGTCTGAACAATTCATTAACTAAATTTATTATTAAGTCATTAGGAGTAACCCCCAGTTTCCATATAGTACATAATAGGTTAAAGAACTAAATTAGTTTTAAATCCAGCAGAATAAACCTTATTTATGTCGTCTGTATCTATGAATGTTTCTAAGTCAAGGACCCCTATGTTAGGATTTTCACCCGGTACGTATGTAACTTTAGGCTTATAAATGGCTTTTATACTAAGAATTTGCTTATAATACACAACCTTACTATTATCTATTATAAATTCAATATTACCAACCACTCTAGATACAGTATTATCTGATAGTAATGTATCAGTTAAGTACTTATTTACAACACCGTTTAAGAAATAACTTATTTTAATAACTTTATTATTATTATTATTATTATTATTATTATTATTATTATTATTATTATTATTATTATTATTATTATTATTATTATTATTATTATTATTATTATTATTATTATTATTATTATTATTATTATTATTATTACTAGAATTGTTTGTTATCTTTAAATATTATGTAATACATTAGTGTTTATATGATATAATAAGTACATAATATTATCTCACTTGTGAGGAAAAAAACAAGATATATTAAACAATATTTGAATGAATAAATACATTATAGCAGTTAATCTTGTGATAAGATTCACATATAGGAATTTCTAGTAAAATAATTATCCAAGGCTGATGATTTGCAACTAAATATAATATTCTGATGCTCCGCAACCCAATTGTGGTTCTCTTTTCTGAAGAAAAAGAAGGACTGATGCTTCGCAACAAGAAGTATTTTTCTTATCTTCTATAAAAGGGAAACATTAGTAGGTATGATTTCAAAACTGTATAAAATACAGGGAAGTAATATTATAAAAGCTATTACTAATGGTAATAGTACAGTTCAGCAAAATGACATCAATTGATCATAACGTATTCTTGGAAAAGAAGCTCTTACCCAAATGAATACAAATATCATAACACAGGCCTTAAATCCCAAGGTTAGACCATATATCATTCCTTCTATTAAGGGGTCAGAGAATAAAGTTTCATAACCATTGTCTATAATACTAAGATATAGATATAAATCGATAGCCTTAATCAAATATAGAAGAGATGTAAAATTTAGTAAATAACCACCTAAGAAGAGTATACTTGTTAAAATACTAATAAGAACAATACTAGCATATTCGGCTAAGAAGAAAAAAACAAATATAACTGCTGCATGTTCTGTCATAAAACCACTAACTAGCTCAGATTCCGAACATATATTATACGTTTTTCACTTTAAAACGGTATATTTTTTGTAAACAAGCCCTGAATTTAGAGATTTACCTAGCGTATGCGAAGCATCGTTAGATATGCTTAAATGTTTAGCTAACACAAGGTTGTTTTTAAACTTATAAGTTAATTTACCATCTAAGCCATAAATACCTGTAGGCTGATAATGTTTATTTTTTCTAAGACTTATTTTATTTTTGTTTTTGTTTTTGCTTAACTCATTATGTACTGTACCAAACATAAGGTTTAATGAACTAGGTTTACTTATTAGTCTAAGCGCTTCTATTGTGTGATTTATCATGCTCTGCAACCCCCATGGGATTACGTTTGTCCTTATATTGCTCAGATATTTTAGTCCTAGCCTCTGTGTTGCAAAGCATCATGTTTGTAACCCTCAAGGCTTGTAGCCTTTTCCTAAAGTTATAAAGAGTGTTAAAGTCAAACTTGATGCTTTGCAACAAGATAACTAGTTTATAAATCAGTAAGAGCTTTACTGCTAATAATTTTACTGATTTTCTCCCCCTTCTCATGTAGAAAAAAAAGAAAGGGAAAAACATATGAAAAGTATCCGTATACACAAAAGTTAAAGCTATGTAAACCATAATTTAGGATTGTTTTTTTGCAATGCTACATTAGACTTTTTACCCGTTATATGCCAGACTTATATAAGTCTGGCATATAGATCTTTAGCGCTTCCAACGTATTGCTTATTGTTTATAGTAATAACAAAACAGTAAATACCTCCTTTATGCTTTAAGACGTCACAATAAGATAATATATGATTATTATCATCTAGTTTAATAATTTTTATAAGTATAAGTATAGGTACGGGTAAGGGTAAGGGTAAGGGTAAGGCTAAGGACGCTAAACACAAAGTAGAATGGCTTTTATGTCTTACCATAGCATATTTACTATGTGTTTTATAAGGTAAATTTCCAGTATATATCAAGTTAAGATTTATGTTAAGATCCGTATTTTCATACAAATTCGGACTATATCTTATTAAATACAAAAAATTGCATTAATGATTGCATGTAGTCTCTGAGGATCCTAATAGGATAATTACATTATCCGTTTGTTTCCTGCTGATTGTCCTATGTTTAGGGTTTTCCAGCAAATGGCAATCTTTAACTAGACCAAATCATTATTAGTTTATAGCCTCGGCCAAATCAAATGGAGCTCTATTTGTTTCTGCTATGGATCCTATAAGAAAAATTATAAATATAGGCAATAGTGGTACAATATATCAGATTGCTTTTTGCATTTCTGTATTAACTGTTAAGTTTAAGCTACCTGATAATAATATAACAAGCAAAATAGCTGAGCTTAAAATCAATTCATAGCTAATTAGTTGAGCAGTACTTCTTAATGAACCTAAAAATGCATACTTAGAATTAGCTGATCCAAATTTGTTATTGTATAAGCTCTTTATCTTATACTTCCATAATTCA
Organism: Pseudevernia furfuracea; assembly: GCA_022315425.1. Lineage (NCBI taxonomy): Eukaryota > Fungi > Ascomycota > Lecanoromycetes > Lecanorales > Parmeliaceae > Pseudevernia > Pseudevernia furfuracea. Next base: position 31,152 of record JAIUPT010000023.1, read on the forward strand.
CATTATGGTTCAGACTATATCATAATCTTATATAGATTAATATTTTTATCAAAATATACTACAAAGAATCTGTGACTATTAATTTATATACGCAATGCTTTGCAATGCTTCGCAATGCTTCGCAAGAAGTAAATAAATCTACTACATATTATTTTTTAGTTGTTTTATTATAAAAGAATCCAATTGTTTACTATCAGATGTAGCTGTTTTTGTATCTAAATGTCTTTTAATAGTTCTATATTCTACATTAAAATATTCAGCAGCTAACTTTAAACTAGGAAAATTATTTATTAAATCTAATGTTTGTGTGTTATAAGCTCAAACCTTTTTCTTATCTTATTACCTAAGTGTAAGGTATTTATATTAGTAAGTAATTTCTTTATCAGTAAGTTGCTTACTAAATAAATATGTACCTTTTATTCCTTCTTACTAGTATCAATGAAATAATTAACAACATTTATGCTTATACCTATTGCATATTATGCTTGACTTTCAGATACAAAAGGATTTCCTTTTATTAATTAGAGTGTTTTTTGATACGCTCAAACTTCTTCAGCTATATTGCTGTTAAGTTTGAAATCATTTGATACAGTTTTAACTAACTTAAATGTTTCTTTTAAATCTATAATAGGTTTACTCTTTTACAATTTACCTCTAGATGGAATATTAGTATCTATATAGATAGATATTGTTCCTCTTACTCTTACTATTACTCTTACTCTTACTCTTACTCTTACTCTTACTCTTACTCTTACTCTAGCTATTTTTTGTAGTTGACTATCTATAATGCTTTTATATTTAGCATATTTTTGATTTATATGATTACTCATAATTTCATAAACATACACTTCTTTAGATTTACCACTTACATAAATTGTATTATTATATTTTAACATGGATAATTTAGTAGCTAAAGTATCATATATTTGTCATTCATAAAATGAAAATGAAGAAGAAAAGGTAGTATTTAATAAAAAAAGGTCTTTTTGTTTTTGTAAATAATAATTTTCTTTAGCTCTAGTGCTCAACATATTTCTATTATTGATATTTTAAATTGTTCTCAACCTACTAGATTTACGAACAAATGAAATTTGCTATTAGTATTAGCTTGTAAATGATTGTTTAATCTTCTTTTAAATAAAGTAGTTCTACCTACCTATCTAGTATACTAGACAATTATATTTATATTCTATAAGAGATATACAACTAAATTATCCTCCTTTTTTTACAAGTTCAGACCTATTGTTTATATCATTATAAGTAACTAAAACTTTATCATCAAAAGGTTTTGCAATAGCATTTCTATCTATAGTCTTTAGTCTATAGTCTTTAGTCTATAGTCTTTAGTCTTTAGTCTTTAGTCTTTAGATAGATCTTTTATATAAATATTATGTAGTGGCTTTAATTCCTCAATGTTTAAAAATTTTTTCCCTTTTTAGTTGCGCAAGCAATACCTTCAATTTTAGTTGAATAATATCTTTTACCTACTGGATTAGGCTTGCCCACTATATATAATCTACTAAAAAGTCTATAAGTAGGTATATAAGTAGTAGATGGAATAAAAACCTTAGAATTGAAGGCTTTGTTACCATGAATAACAAAAAAAATAGTCGGGTCTATAGTAGCATTATTTAAATTTGTGGCTAAGACACTAGATAATTTAGGCTTAGCCTTTAAACTTGATAATAAAATAATGTTTTTAAGATTTTGGGCGCTCGTGGTAAAGTTATTGACTTCTCTTGAGTCTCATCTACTAGTCGTTGAGTATTTAAAGTTTAATCAATAGTTTATTAAAACAATTAAAACTATTTCATACCTTATTTTAACAAAATATGTTAAGAAAATTAAACTAGAATTTTCTTCAAGTTAACTTTGAAAGATTCATTTAAAAACGTTTCTTGAAATTCACCCAATGTTTTACTTATTACTCACGTAATAAGGGGACTAATCGTTAATCCTGCTAATAATATACCATAAGTAGATAAGGAAGAAACTGCTAACATATAAAGTATTCCTAAATCAAAGTCTCATATAGCTAGACCAGGACCATATGGTATAACAGAAAATCCTAACAAGGAAAAGATTAAAGTTATGATAGGTCCAAGAAAAAATAAAACTAAATTAGCTTGCGTGGGGGAAACATATTCTTTTAAAAGAAGCTTTAAGGCATCTGCAAATGCCTGTAATAGACCATAATATCCTACTATATTAGGCCCTAATCTTCTTTGCATACTTGCCATTGTTTTTCTCTCTGCAACCGTAACATAAGCCACGGTTAATAATACTGGCACGGTTACTATTATAACTTCTATAACAGATATAAAGATAGGTGAATATAACATGGTATTAATAATAAGACATATTATATGTCATGAGAAAAAATAATCATATGAACTTAAAAACTAGATCTCATAATAATATAAATTAAAAATACAAGTAAACTAGGATTTTTTTAGTTTTAAAGTGTTATCATGCTACGATAATAATTATAATGTTATAAATGGAAAATAGAAACTGTTTATTATTAGTAGCATATATGTTTGTAAAAAAGGAAATAAGCAATAACAATAGACAAAAACCATTATGTAATGCCATACTTCTTGCGAAGCATACTTCGCATGCGAAGCATCAGCAAAAAAAGTAACTTTATGAAAAAGCATAAAGAAAAGATTAGTATTACGTGTAAGCTAAAAAATATTAATTCTTATCTAAGATTTGAACTTAGATCTAAACATTAGGAATATTCTGCTCTACCATTGAGCTAATAAGAACAGGACTGATATATAAATATATACAATACCTAGAATAAAAGCGTATAGATATAAAGAGATACAAAAATTAACAATGTAATTTTTACTTATGTTTTTATAACAAGTGTAAATTATCTATTGTTGTTGTAGTCAAAAAACAAATTTTTCCATAGACACTGATTCTATAACAATGTGGATAACTATGGCTTAGCTTAGTTTTTACTACGTAGTAACATCTTTAAAAAAGTAATTATAATCATAAGAAAAAAAAAGAGATGCTTGATATTCAGTGACAAAACTTGAGTATTCATACACTTGCCAAATCTTAATAGTGTAAAGGATAAAAAATACTCTAGATTGTAACCCAGACAGCATGGGAATGCACCGCAATGAAGCTTCATTGCAGAGCGGAACCTCAGCACAAAAAAAAGATAGCTGTTACAAAACATCTAATCATAAAAAATTAGAAGTAAGCTCCGATAGTTAGTAAAATAAAACCAATAACTAAAAGGCGGATGAATTAAGATTAAAAATACTAAAGAGCCCTTTACTTAATAGCAAAACGAACACAGCCATTAGGATATATACACGAAATAACATGCTGGTTACGTTTAAAACTACCCAGTAGTAGGGCCCTACAAGAACAAGATGCAATACCAACCAGTATAATTTTAGCAAATGATAGAAAATTTATCAACAAAGCCTAGTACCAAATTAGGAAGACCCAAATAAGGTCAAGAAAATGTTAAAGTTGTAGTAGCTATCATGTATATTGTCATATTATAAAAATTAAAATAAAAAAAGGGGGTAGATACCCGGACCATGTAGTGTATCAAGTTATCTGCTTCGCAAGTAATATATGAAGCTAATTTAAAATATATAATTATGCAAACGTAAAAATTGTTAACTACCATTAATGGTAGTATATTAACTGTTTAACAAGATGATGATAATTGCTAGGTATTGCTGACTTAATAACAATACTTGTAGTTATAAGGTGAATATTTCTGTTGAAACGGACTCTATAACAATAGATAGTGAACTGTGTACTATAGCACAAATCTCTCTTAGACACTGATTCTATTACCATAGGCATGCGGTTATTTCTTGTTGTCTATTAAGTACATTACCACAAGGAGGTTTAATCTATTTCATACTCAAAAGTTAATCCCTTATACACTCCACCCTTTATAAGGTTTCTGTTTATAGATTTACGATCTAACTTTATACCCTGAGTTTCGTAATGCCTAACTGCATCCATAATACTGAAAAAGATCTTTTTACTATTATGAGAAATAGATTTTACAACTAGACCTTTGTTCCTTTTGTTTTTTTTAGGTTCAACTACTACTTTGTTTTTGTATTCCTCCATTAACAGGTCTAGCTTTTCAAAATCAAAATTAGCGGGTAAAGATTTTTCTTGGTATTTACAAAAAAAACCATGGAATTCCCTAGCTTCCTTAATACGTTTAGATAAAGTGGCTCTTTTTATAGTCAAACCAAGAGATCTTAAGTAAGATACACAACTTTTTAAAGAATCAAATTCTAAACTCTTTTGACAAGGGGCCACCAATTTATTTACTTTTTTAAATTCAATAACCACAGTTTTACATGCCCGAGTACCTAAGGCATATAAAGCTTTACGTTTTTCATTCATAACATTTAAAAGCTCTTTGCTGGTTAAGTTACTAGCAACAGTTGAATCTACAAGGAAACTTAATAAGATAAAATAACCCAGATAAGGTACTTTAGTATTCAGATATTTATTACAAGAAGACTGATGTATACCTAATACCCTTTTTAAGCTAATTTTTGATTGAGCATGATAATAGAGAATAGTACAAGACAAATCATATACATATATAGAATTAGCTGTTTGAGATCCAAAGTTAACAACCCTCAATGTATTTAAGTCATACCTTTTATCTAATAACATATACTGTTCTAGAAGTAAGCAATCTGTAGTTTTAAATTTGTCATTATCTAGTCTATATATTTTTAGCTTAAAAGCACTAAGACCTTTCTTGCTGAGAATAGGTAGAAATAGACCACCAATACGTTTAACGTCGTCTTTAAAATAATATTCCATACGTCGCCTCAGAAGGTTAGATGAACCAACATACATAGACCTTGAAACTATGTGAGTAAAAACATATACTCCTCCAAAACCACTATATTTAGATTTACCAACCAAACTATAAAAAAAACTTTTACTCTCTTTAGTAATAGGAAGATCAAACTCTACCCCTTTAACCCTTAACAAAGCTTCTAGTTTTTGTGGAGTAATAGATACTTTTTGATATTTAAGTATACTGTTTAAAACTAAACTAGTTGTAGTATTACCACTCTGCATGTGTTCTAAAGCTAATCTCTCAGGACTATGAACTAAACTAGTATAGTTTTTTGTAGCTAAACGGTTGAAAGTTACTGTTCCTGTAGTCAAGAAATGAATTTCTCGATTGAAACGGACTCTATAACAATAGGCATTGAACTGTGTAGTATACCACAGATTTCTGAACATTGCAAATCTACCACTAATTAACCCGTATTTTGGTTAAAGAGGGTACTTCTTCCTAAGTATAAATAGCAATATTTATACCCTTTTAACAAAGAACATTACATGTATAAGCGGTTCTTCTGCATCTTTTCAGGTGGGGTCTGACTATATCTTAAGCTTGCGCCAACCAACATTTAGTCGATGAACTGCACACCATTTACGTATAAATGGTGCTTGGCTGCGGATTGCCCATATTCTTAATTATATAAGTTATCAATTTCGATTTTACCGTACCACGAGTCATTACCTGTGCCACCAGAGTATTACTAGCCTGATTTGGTTGAAATTGCTTTAGGGATTTCCCGCAATTTGAAGGTTTTGAGCCGAAGGTTCACTTCGACTATGGCCTCAGACCATAAAATGTTCCTTCCCTATTAATCATAACAGAAACTTGATTTAATCTTCCAGGATAAGCGTCACATTTAATACCTAAAGCAGGGCAAGCAAAAGAATGGATAACGTCAGCACCTGTAACTATAAATCTAACATGAGTTAGTTCTGGTATAATAAGTCTATTATCCACTTCTAACATTCTCAAAGCACCGTCTTCTAAGTCAGATTCAGGCACTAAATATGAATCAAATTCAATAAACTCATCATCACTATTTAAAAAATCAGGGTATTGGTAACTTCAATATCATTGGTGCGGAAGTTTTGAAACAACCTTTCGACTGTACATTAAGCATGATAGACAAACATCTAAAACACCCACAAGTGACCCAGTCTGTTGCAACAGACATAAATAAAAAATAAATTGTCTACTGACAGTCTTGTATTATTAATAGATATCGGATAAAAATAATATATTAACTGTTTTCACTCATGTCGCCAAAGAGAAAAGTCTCTCTTTTCTCTTTAAGACCCCCGTCGGGATCTTAGGAATTAATAGATTCAACTTATTGCCTTTTCTTCTTTCCTAAGTAAAAATAAAAAAAGATAACTTTATTTTATTTTATTCGATGCTCATGTTTCTTATTTTCATGATGCTTCGCAATGAAAAGAGAATCGCAACACTTAAAAAGATAAAAGCAAGAAAGAGCACTAACTAAGGCTCAATTAAGCTAGTGGTCTATATTCTACCCTTATTCTCCAACATAAAAATTATGTTTACTTTTACTTTATTGAATAAAAAAAGAAATATAAACATATCTATTAAGATCACGACTATTACATAAATGTGAGGGGATTAAAAGAACTTATACTTTATTGCTTTTGTGTTGCTATTCTTTTCATTGCGAAGCATCATGAAAAGAATAAGCATCACCTTATTTTTATTTTTATTTTTATTTTTATTTTTATTTTTATTTTTATTTTTATTTTTATTTTTATTTTTATTTTTATTTTTATTTTTATTTTTATTTTTATTTTTATTTTTATTTTTATTTTTATTTTTATTTTTACGGAGCATATTTAACTATAAACCTAATTTATAGCGCATACTAGGTATAACATGGGGTAAGATCAATTTTCTTAGCTTTAATACTGATTCACCTTTAATATATATATTGAATATTGGCCAGGTGTATTAATCTTTTTAACAGTACAGTTTAAATCAAAGAGTTTTTTTAACAAATTAGCTAAAAGTTGCACTTCTTCTAATTTAAAACTATTGCTTGATATACTAACCCCTGGCTTAGCTCAGCCACCTTCATCCAAGATCCAAATTGCTAAAGCTAAGGGTGTCAAATATTGTTCTAGCTTAACACTAAGCGTTTTTGTACCTTTTTTGTAAAACAGTTTATATATTATATTAAAATTCCTGAAAGCAAAGGTATTAAACTCATAAGCGTAGTGCTCTTTAATTTCTTCTCTTTTCATTGCGAAGCATCATGAATAGAAGAAGCATCAGATATTTTATTCCGAAGTTTTCTAGTGTACATTCTAGGTTTTAAGTTGGAACAATACTTTCGTAATAAAATTCATACAGTCAAAATAAATAGTCTTTATGTACTTGACTTTGTTTATAAGAAAATCTAGTACCTTATATAGTTCTTGCACTAGCATAGGAATCACCCAATAATGAACCAATAAGAACGGATATCACTTCCTCATTATGTGGTCCTATTCTATTAGAAGCCTTAACTTTAGCATGAAATGTTTTCTTGAAAGAAACAGGGTTAGTTAAAAAAGTAGTAAAGTTATGTTTTGTTTTGTATATCTAGTGATGCTCATGTTTGGCAATTGCAACAAAAAGCTTGTATTTTGGACTTGAGCTAGTCTAGGTACTAAAATATTATATTTTTCACCAGTACGGTTTGACATAGGTGATGCTTCGCTACAAACCGTTAAACTGGTATCTTTTATTTTATTTAATATATGTAATTTAAGGCCACCCATAAAGAAACCTTCTGCTAGCACTGCCATAGCTGGATCACTTACTTCATCCATTAAATATAACAATTTAAAAGATGGAAAAGCGATTAAAATTAATATTAAGGCAGGTGTAATAGTTCATATTAGTTCGATCAATGTTCCATGACTTAAATATTTATGTGAAATTGGTGACTCTGTATTAGTATAGTTCTTAACTATTGATACTAGTAATCATCCTACCCCAAATAATATTATAACTAAATAGAACAAGATATTGTCATGTAACTCCACTAAACCTTCCATTTGTGGAGTTGCACTATCCTGAAAATATATACCTCAAGGTCTAGGTGCATCACAGTGTAAAGGAGCTGCAGTTAAAGAGTCTGTGTTATTAGAGGAATGTAATAAGGTTAAAGAGTCTGTATTATTAGAGGAATGTAATAAAGTTAAAAACTCTGTGTACATAGAAAAAGGTAAAACGGTTAAACTTACCCCACATAACACAGCAAATAATGTATATATGCTATACTTATTGAAAGTAAGTATGTATGGCTCGAGATTAATAATAAGTTTGTTTCTTTTATGTGAAGCAGGTCGATGTTCATTTCCATCTTTGTCTTTCCAGACTACAGGGCTACCTAAACCATCATCGCCTGGTCTTCCGTTTTTTCGATCAGTCTCATCATCTTCTTTTTGTTGTTGTTCACGTTTTTTCTTTACTTCTTCATTGTGTTTTCGAAGTTCCACCTTAAATTGTTTTTTAGCTTCCTCGTACTCTTTTATAGACTCATCATCTAATCCTCTGGTTTTTTTATAGTGTTCTATGCTTAATCCTTTGTCTTTAAGATGTTGCTCAACAGTAATCCACTTAAATGGTCTTAGGTTACCATATTCATTAATTGGAAGGGGAGCGTCTGGAGAAACCAAACCATCAGCACGTACTCATGCTTCAATTTTTCTGTCATATGCGACTTCTATGGTTGGACTTGCCCAGTAGCGCATCTTCTCTGCTATAAGGTCTATCTCACTGTACCCAGTTTTATTTTTTCACGTTACTATTTTTCCAGTATAAGGTTTTTTAAAGACATTAAATAAAACATCTAGACTTTGACCTTCTCATCATCCTGATAATACTATTGTGTTCTCCATATGTGGATGTCATGGTAGGTAGCCGTTTTTATTTCCTTTCATAGATAATTCAATTAAACTATTTTCGAATAAACTAATTAAAGGTACTATAATTAAAAAATGTGCGAAATAAATAACTGTAGATATTTGTCCAAATTCTATAAATGGAGATTCCACATGTTTAGCACCTAATTCCATTAATATTAAAAAGTTACCAACAAATATAAAAAAGGCTGCTTTGCTTAAAGGTTTAAATTGTATACCTCTTGATCTAGAAAGATCAGTAAAAGGCATAACTAATAAAATTAATATAGCAGAAAACATAGCAATAACACCTAACAATTTGTTAGGTATAGATCTAAGTATAGCGTAAAAAGGCAATAGGTATCACTCCGGAACTATCGCGGGAGGAGTTTGCATTGGATTAGCCATTACATAATTCTCACTGTCTCCTAAAAGGTTTGGCATAAAAAACACAAACATAGACAGTATTAAAATAAAGATAAAAATAGTTATTAAATCTTTAAATGTAAAGTAGGGGGCAAATGGCAATCTATCATAATTACCTGAAACACCCAAAGGATTACCTGAACCTGCACTATCGTGTAGTGCTATTAAATGCATTAAGGCTAATGCAGCTAATACAAAAGGTAAAACAAAATGTAATGCAAAAAATCTATTTAATGTGGCGTTATTAACTGAGCAAAATTGTTGATAGCCCCGTATTTCTTTTTTTTCATGCTTTATCTCTTGTTTTTGCAATAATATATAGAATAAACTCTCGCTATACTCAATATATTTCTATATTGTTCGGACTATATCATAATCTTATCTAATTTAGTATATTTTTGGTATCTTGATTTTTTCAGCATATCTAGAAATAGCACGAAGCTTTTTAATTCAAAGTAAATATTGGAGTTTTTTGTAGCCCAATAGTTTCACAGGTGCTTTATCTATAAATTTAATTACATTTTCTATAGATCTAACACCTGAAACTTTCAATCTAAAGTTATTAGTTTTGTCTGTATAAACGTTAGGCGTTAAAGATAAGTATTTACGAATGGCCAAAATTAGTATGTTGCCGTTAGTCTGACTAACATCAAAACTGGCTACAAAATAGTCATTATCTTTACTTAGTTTATATACACTAAAACAACCTTCAGCTTCAATAAATCCAACTAATCATGCTGAAAAATAAGGTGCGTTTAATATAGATCCAACAGAGTTTAAAGGTTCAGTAGGACGAGTGTAGTGAGCTATATCATTATGCAACACTATGTTGGATAAAAGTATAACTTTCAACCTAACATAGTCATGTTGCTTATTGGAAAAAAGAGGATATTTATCAAAGATAGGCAATAGAAAGTTTATTAAGTGATCTTTTTTCCTCACTCTTAAATATACCATTTTTATTCCTTTTCTTTCCCTGAACCCTACAACACCTACACCCAGTAAATTTTTTATTTTATATACAAGCTGTACATCTCTTATGCTTAATTCTATACCCACTTCACATTGAAAATACTTTCCTTTTTGTGATACAGTGAAAAACCCATCACCTTCAAACAAACCTACCATATACGCATAACTAAGATTTCCTGCGTTTAGTCTCTGAGAAGCTTCGACAGTTGATCTATGTCTAACCCCTGCTGGTTGTCCCCATGCTTTTGGCTTTTTCACGAAAATGTAAACACAATCGTATCCAATAACTCATGATTTTATAATAGGGGATATTCTAGCAATAAGCAGAATTTGCTGAACAACATTACTGTTGTTAGGCTCTTCAATTAATAATTGATTCAAGCCACCTCACAGAAACTCAACTATGTCTTGTCCAACTCAAGGTATGGCACTCATAAGGCTAGTTATAACTGTAGCACCTCATAATGACATTTGACCATACGGTAAAACGTACAAGTATACTTAATATAAACTGTAAGTTATTTATAAAAAGCTAGAATAACTTTGAATTCGTATATTCTATTAGTCTGATGCCATACTTCTTCTGTTAATCCCAGATTAACAGAAGAAGCATGAGCAGGACAACTAAATACTCCGACTGTGCATTAAGCATCATTTCAGACACCCATCAGTGACCCAGTCTGTCGCGGTCATTATAATAACCGACGATCTCTAACATGATAATATAGCCGGCTATCTAGTTAACTTTACACTAGATACCAATATTGAAAGTTCTTTGATCGTACCACTAATATCGCCTAAGAAATGTATTTATTTCTTAAATAACCCCGTCGGGCTATTCCACTTTAATTTTTATTTTTTTTATAAAATTGCATAAAAATTTGTACTCATGGGACTATAGTTTAAATTAAACAAATATTGAACGAAAAACAATTAAATTTGTAGAAAAAGAGCAATTCAGGATAAGATGTAATCTTATCTGCTTCGCTGGTTAAAAATTTAACAATTAAAGGTTTTTTTAGTATTTTTTTTAGGTGTGTTCATAGCTCTTCATATAGTTTTCACACTACACTTTAATGATTCAGCTCCTGCCATAATACTAGGGTATTCACCATAGACCGTTCTATCTAAATTGTACAGTATTATGGGTTTAGAAGATTTGGCCATGTTAGCTAAGCTTTCTTTGGAATATACAGGCTTTTTACGAGTTAAAGCAGCTGCCTTAACATTTGCCTTGTGTACCTCACTCTTTATTTTACCCCTATTTAAATCACCTACTTTTAAACGGCGTTCTGGGCTATAATTTTCTACCCTTTTTATTCTAGTTATTTCAGAGTGCTTATAGGAAAAGTGTTTCCAGCTTATTTAACTATATTATAATCAGGTAATAAAGATTTCAAATAATAACCCTCTAAGTCTAGATGTTCCTTATTATTTTCTTTAGTAACAACTTTAGGAAATACATGTAATATCATAAAAGCAAAATTGTCTATCCCATACTTTTTTACTGCAGCTTTTACTATCTTGCTACCAGTAAAATTAAATAAATGCTTACGGAATCTAGCGTTGAATTTGTTTGTGGAAGCAGATCCTACGTAACTGCTTAAATTAATTTTATTTAAAATTATATCAGGTTGCTAGTTTCTTTTAACACTTTATCTTTAGTTGACTTCTTTTTATTTAAACTTTCATAAACGTGTACAGGTCTAAGGTTGTTCCCATTTAGAAAATCTATAACATCTTTAGAATACTCTTGTAGAGAATTATTATCACCTAATTCTTTTGGGTTGCTCATGCTACACAATGCTACACAATGCTACGCAATGCTACGCAAGAAGTTGAGCATCATACTTAATGGCCTAGAACAAGTAGAGAAAGGTTTTAGACCGCCTTTACCAGAAAAGGATGTAGCCGACATAGTACTTAATTTTTTGCTTGTAAATACAAACCCTATGCAGGACATGACTTGTTTATAATTTATTTTTTTTTTCATTGTTTCATTGTTTTTTATTGTTGTTATTTCTTTTATTTAATTTATACCATTTTGGGCTATTTAAAAAACCCAGGAATGCTGTCTAAGTTTCGACTGACTATATCTATATAACATCTGTATAGCGTCCCTGTACCTTATCAATATATTAGTCCCCGACCTGCTTCGCTGGATCTGCTTCGCTGGATCTGCTTCGCTGGACCAAACATCTTTATAATATATATCATTTAAGGCCTTGTGTAACCTTTACTTATAAAGTTAGAAACTTCCGACTGTACATTAGATATCATTTCAGATACCCACTTGTGACCCAGTCTGTAGCGATCCTATATTGAACCGACGGTCTTCACTTAGATATAAAGTATTTAACCGTTTTCACAAGTGTCGCCAGATAATAATATACTATCTTATAACCCTGATGCATTGCAAAGCATTGCAAAGCATTGCAAAGCATCAGGTTATACTACTAAAATCCATGTATGATCTTTATACATGAATAATGTATTTTTAAATACATATTACATACACTATATTTTATAGCAGGACTTTGATTTTTAATTTCATGTAAAGTTATTATATAGCATAACCAATAAATTTATATTTCATTTCTTTAATAATATAAGGTTTAACTATCGTAACTAAATTAGACATAGATTGTTTTCATATATTAATTCTTCATTGATTAGGAGTTCCTGTTTTCACAACCGTACATTTAAGGTTAAATTTTTTACTTAAAATGTTACATAACATTTTACACTCTTCATATGTGAAACTATTAGTTGCTAATGAAATTCCTTGTTTTATTTGTCTAGAACCATCTTGCATTATTCAATGGGCTAGACTTAGTGGTGTTATATATTCAGCGATTCAACTAGGAACTCTTTTTTTCATAAGCCCATCAATATTATGATAAAAAGAGTCATATATCCATACAAAAGATGTAAAAGTAAATAAACATAACCTATAATTAAATCTTGTAAAATTATTATCTAATCTCTTATCTGTAATTGCTTCTGACTTTTTTACTAAGCTAGGTGTTATATTTGAACAATAACCCAGTTTGTTGAACAATAAAGTAAGATGATGAATATAAGCAGTATTATCAATTGCTTGTTCTATATTAAACCTTATGCTTGGAGAAATTTGACCTTTAATTTTATCAGCCCATCAGTCCCCTAACATTCCACATATTAATAGAGACAAAACATCTTTGTTATGAGGACCTATTCTATGCAAAGCTTTAGTTCTGGCTTTACTAAAATGAGATATATAAATATTTTTTTTATAATTATGCGAATTTGCTTTCTTAACATGAGAAATTAACATTCAATTTGGCCACATATTTATAATAGCCATCATTAATATAAAGATAACTGTACCTATTGTTCAAACCAATGTTCTAGGAGCTTTATATGATCCGTAGTATAGCCCTCTACCTATGTGTAGATAAACTATAAAGAAAAATGCTGATGCTGTATTTGAATGTAAATATCGTATTAATCATCCATTGTTTACGTCACGCATTATCAAATTAGTGTTTATTATCTATTATCTTCCAAACTTTAGACGTACTATCTATAGGTTTAGATGAAAAAATATATTTATTATTATACAACCTATCTGTATCTATGTAATGATTACATGTATTGCTACTAGGTTTTAAGCCCCACGACTTAAGTGCGGCACTGTATGAAGCAAAAGGAGAACCTTTAACCATGTTTTTATTTTCATATACATAAACTGTAATTGGTTTTTCAGACCTATTAGCTATACTTATTTTCCGTACATTCTCAGTATGGGGTATATTAGCTCGGACATCAAACGGAGGATATTTTGCTAATATGGTTTGATATTGCTCAAAGATCTCTGTACTAATTCCATCTATGTTGCTGCTAGTTATTGTACTGTATCTTTTGTTAATAGTGTGTGAAATCTTAAGAAATAATCTTTTACCTCAAGGTAAAAAGTAGTGACCATGTATTCTTAGTAATAAGGCTGTTTTTCATAATTTAGAATCCATAGCTTTACGTGTATACATATTAGACGTATCCAAATAAGGTAAAACATAATAATATAGACTATTTACACTATTAACTACTAGGGATACTACGTTTGTTTTTACATTAATCGTACTTACTACAGTTAAAGGCAATATTTTACTATCTTGTAAAGCACCGTTATGTAATTTAGTTAAAAAGGTTGTTATGGCATTTAAACTTTCTTTACTAGTCTTTTTTTTAGCTACTTGTAAATACAAACCAGATCCTGTTTTAATACCAAAAGTACCTTAACCTTCTATAAATCCTATAAGTCAGTTAGGGTTTATTCTAATTTGAGAATTACTAACTTGATGTCTAAATTTTTCTCTTTTAGAATTCATACCATTTTTAAGAGATATGATTGTTTCCATTTCAGCAATAGACAAATTTTTATTTATATAATCTTTTATAAGAACAGCCTTATTAAAGTCTTCAAAATCTAGAGTTTTACTGGTATGTAAAGGAAAACTCTTGAAAAGAGGACAGATTACATTTTTTATATCTGCATAGTTTTCTACAATAAAAGAACAAATTTTTCTACTGTTTTCTACTGTAACTATTCCTATTTTAACTTAGATCTTATTGTGGTAATTACCTCAATGTCCTCATTATGTAATGATATTTTAAATCTAAATTTTACAAAAGAACGATCTAATGTAATTAGGAAGTTACCCTCTGCGTCCGTAAACCCTGAAAATCAGAATAAGAAATCCTCAGACACACCTGCTAGTCTTAAGGTATCTGGATTTGATTTGCGAAGCATCTCAGACTTTTTATTGTAAATAGCCGTAAGGTTAAAGGTTAGAAATTTTTTTTTTATTACTATGCGTATACAGAGTATAGGCATCAGATACAGAAATGAATAATAAACTTATCCCTATTAAAGGGTATAGATAATTAACCGTTAATCTATTATTTTTAAATAATAGTTGGACTATGTCATCATCTCTGTTTATATACATATATAGGATGCCAAGCGTATAGTCTCTGAAGATCCTACTGTGACTAAGATTAGTCTGTTGGTTTCCTGCTGATTGGCCTTATATCTATATGTACTCCGGTTTGAGAGTATCTTTATATTTAAAGGGGTTTTCAGCATACAGCTTGGTTTAAAGAACACATATTGCGGATTTTAAATATGTTCTACTGAGTTAAATGCTTCTAAAACATTAGCATTATAATGCATTGCTAGAGTTACCCCTGTAATTATTTGTATTACTAAACAAAAGGCTAATAATGAACCAAAATTTCATAAGAAACTTAGATTTGATGGTTGTGGAGAGTCTATTACGTATGAATTAACCAACTTTAATAAAGGATGACTTTTAAAGATTCTCATTTTAATTTTAGATATGTGTTATAGTTATATATTTAAAAGTAATAAAGCAAAATTGGTAAGCCTGTTATTAATACTTTTTTTGTTAATTGCTTCATGAGTATATAAGCGACTTTATAAGTGTTTTAATAAATTTGTAGTAAATTATGATTATAATCTATATATATATAAATTGTTTACCATTATTACAATATACGGGTAAAATTATTTTGGTGGTTGTAATATCCCGATTTTCTCTTATACTAACTGTAGCAGCAAATGCGCTACATACCTTCCTAGTAGATGCAGTATGTTATAAAGCTCATATATAGCAAATATCTTTTTTTTACTACATGTAGTATTTTGCCGCACTGTTTTAGCTTAATGACACATGATATTGAACTTATTTATCACTGCTGGCTTGTTGCCTGTGTTGCTTTTTTCTTCATCTTTCTGTGAATTTCTCTTCTCTTCTCTTCTCTTCTCTTTTTCTCTGTGCATATCCATTATTGATATAACGAATGAAACATAGATCATTCTTCTCTAAATTGAAAAGCGGGTCTACATTAAACCTATAATAAATACATAAGGCCATTCATCATATGTATATTCCTCATTCCCTAGGATGAAGTTTTAGATTTTTCCCTAAAATGAAGTCTTAGATTTACCCTTTGGAGCCACTTATCTTCCTCTGTTGCTATCGTATTGGAGCTGTTGATACCGTTCCAAATTGCTACTGATGGAACCGTTACATATTGTGGCTGTTGGAACCACCTGATGAAGTTGAGACAATGGAGTTGTGGGGCTATTGACTCGTGTTGTATTTATGTATTGTAATTGTTGAGACAGTTTATACCCTGACTAGTAATACTGTTATACCTGGTCCTAGTCAAATAACAATCCTTTCCCCATCCCTTTCCCGGGCTTTCCGGGGAAGGGAAAGGGAAGGAAAGGGAAAACCTTATATTTAAATATATCTAAAAGCCAAGTATTTAACTACTACTACCTACCCATCCTTTTAAACCAAAAGATCCAATACGTATTCTAGATTTTAATTTAGTATATTGTAAATTAGATTTTGCATAACCTCTTAAAAGAACTGCCGATAATTGTAATAACTACAAGTTATATGGAGACAAAAGGTATTAGAGGCTAATCTTGGTCCAAAATATCCAGAGGCTCAGCCTGTGCCTGAAGAGCAAGATATGCGTCTGTCTCCTCCTCTATTTCACTTGGTGTTTTTTTTTTTAGACCATATTTTACTGCATCTTCTTTAGTAATAAGTTTAATGGCTGAGTTAGTGTTACTATCTATATTATCGGAAAAATCTGTACCTTCAGCTAAATCATGCTTTGTAGCGACACGCTCCAAAGCCTTTCGCTCTGCTTCAAATGTATCTTTAATTTTTAGAGTAGCAGGGCTGTCATCGGCTAAACCCTTGATTTTATTTATTTCGAGATCTGCGTAATATCTAGCCTTAATAGTAGACATCGTATCTTGAATCTCAGTAATTTGACGTTTTTTATCTAATTCGGTCGTAGCTACAAATTCCTCGTATTTTTTCACAGCATCCTTTGTAATATCCACTCTATAACTTGAGCGGTCAAAATCAATCTTTGCTTTTAGCTGGCGTTCCAAATGTATCTTTGCATTTCGAAGATAATTAGAGGGATTAGCTCTAACTGTTGTAATAGAGAAGAGCCTAATACATCTTTTAATGGCTCTGTTTGGTGTACTTTTTATAATAAAAAGTATTTTATTTGTGTTATATGACAGTAAAAAATTTTTCATTTGTATTTGTTGTGTTATATTAAATGGAACTTTGCGGTTACATAACCTTTGCATTGTTCTTCACCTGAATCTTATCTTATGCCTGCTTTACTATCATTATTTTTACTAATAATAATAAAAAAGACATAAAAGATTAGGTCTATTTCATTAATTTTATTTATATAAAATTAATCATTATACTTGGGCGTGTTACTAGCAAAGCTGAAGCGAATCTGATACTGCGCAGGCACAAATAACATAAAACCATTTAAAAAAGCTGAGCATGAATATAAAGTTATTGCTAGCAATGCTCACTTTACACTCCTTGAACGTTCTTACTTTTTACATAAGTTATCTAATGCTTAAGTAAGCTTCGCTTCAAATACACGTATTGAGCTAATATTTTATTGAAATTTGCCCAGTTTCAGTTTTTATCTTATGCCTGCTTTACTATCATTATATTAACTAATAATAATAATAATAATAATAATAATAATAATAATAATAATAATAATAATAATAAAAAAGACATAAAAGATTAGGTCTATTTCATTAATTTTATTTATATAAAATTAATCATTACAACTATAGTGATGTAAGATGCCATGTAGCACAAACCACTAAAACCGATAACGAAAACAATAGTAAAATTATTCATGGCAAATAATGCACAATTGGCATGTCTTTATATCAAGAGTTTATTTTTTTAATTAGAATAAAGTTTTTTTACAACTTATCACAAGGGTTATATATCCCTTGTACCCACCTTTCACAAGATGGTTCAGACTATTTCATCATTTTTATTTGCTTCCTATATTGAGGAAGGGAAGCAATAATTGTAAAAAAATAACTAGATGCGAAACATTATTGTGATACTTCGCATGCCATGTTTTTTTCTTTTTTAGTCTTTAGAATGGCATCACAAAAAACTTGTAGATTTTATGCTTTTTACGGGAAAGGGAAGTAAAGGGAAGGAAAGGGAAAACCTTATCTTTAAATATATCTAAAAGCCAAGTATTTAACTACTACTACTTACCCATCCTTTTAGACCAAAAGATCCAATACGTATTCTAGATTTTAATTTAGTATATTGTAAATTAGATTTTGCATAACCTCTTAAAAGAACTGCCGATAAACCTTTATAAGAAGAATCCATGTTTTTTATATTACCTTTATACCTAAGTTTAAATAGAGATCTAGCGGCTGTATTACGTTTAGTTAATCTTCCCGCTACCTCTAACCTTATACCACTTACAGTTTTATTTCTAATAGATCTTAAAATGGTGTTTACTAGAAATAAAGGATAATTACAATAGACTAAATTTTGAGATGTATCTTGTGAAAAATGGCAATCTTGTATTTTATATATAGAATATTTAAGATCCGTATTTAACAACGATCGTTCCAATAGATCACTATCTTGTGATTTAAGATTGGATTTCAAACTTATAAGATCATCCGTTGTATTATCAACTTTTAAATTTTGAAGCTTCCTTTTTCTATTATAAATTTCTTCGTATAAAGCTGATCTATCAATAAAGGGTAATTTAAACATTAATAAAGAAGTTCTCAATACTCTTAATAACCTATTATTTCTGTTTCTTATTTTTGTAAGTAAAGTTTCTGAAAAAATATAGCTGTTGAGATATAGATATTTTAAATTTACAAGATTAAATTCTACTTTTTTATTATAGACCCTTCTTACTAAACTAGTTAAAGGTAAAAGATATCTTTTTTCAAATTTAGATTCATTAAAAGATACTAACTGTCAAAGATAAATAGATAGCATTTCCTTACGTAGAGACCTGGTAACATAATATTTCAAATAACTTGTCTCATAGTTTTTAAACTTATTATTATTATTATTATCTGCCTTATTTTTCTTGGTAGATAATAAACCAAGCGTTTTTCAAACTATTTTTTTTTGTTTTTTAACTCTGGATATAATCTTTAAGCTTTTTTTTTTTATTATTTTTATTTTAATTGCATTAGGGAGAAGCTTATTTATTGTGAGTAGCCTAATTATTTTATTAAAATAATATTGTTTTTGTCTATTATAAACATAGATAGTAACAACCACTTTATCATTTGTATGTTTCAACTCTGCTCTACTAATTAGTATCCTATTAGTTGATAACCTTCTACCTCTTATACGCAAACGTCGAGATTTTATTTTTTTCTCTAGCTTACGGCTATAAAAGTTAAAATAACTTTTTACTAGTTTAAGTGTAACTTTGTCTAGAGTGGGTAATAACTTAATTGTGTTATTATTATATACATATATACTATTAAATCACTCATTATTTGCAGGTGGATAGTGTCTAGGTCTTCCTATATAATTATTATTAGATTCTAACTTTACTTTATGTGTTTTGTCTTTTTTTAACCTTGCATTAAACACATTTAACATATCAGTAGAGCTATTATAAAGATTAGTTATATCATCAACTGATAATTCACTTTTTGATGCAAGATAAACAAATAAATTAGGCTTAGGTATGTTATTTATTGCACTAAAGGTATAACCTATCAATCTTATATTGTCTTTATTTAAATTAAATTTATTTAACATTAAGTATTTTATAAACATATGTGATTTCACATTAACAATATAACCACTAATCCTGTTCTTGTGCAAGATATTACCTTGGGTTTTAGGAATAATATTAACAATTGATTTATGAGGATTAGAATGATAAGCTTTAACTATTTTTTCTTTTTCTTTTTCTTTTTCTTTTTCTTTTTCTTTTTCTTTTTCTTTTTCTTTTTCTTTTTCTCTTTCATTAACTTTTAAGGTAGAAAAACTCGGTTTATTACTAGTGGAAAAAGATCTGGTATGTCTTTTTAATGAGATTTTATTTACAGCCCTTCTATTAGAATCACTCTTTTCAATGTATTTTGGTAAGCTCAAATATACTTTTGAGGGGTTGAGATCAAGTCAAAAGTATAAACAAATATTTACATCTTTAGCCCTATAACCAGACAATATTATGGTTCGATGTATTATATCACACACATTTAAAGGACCACATCCCCCATAATGACGAAAGCCTTTTTCCAGACCAGGTTTAGTAGGATAGACCTCGTTTGTAACTACAATAGCTCCGGAATAATAGTTACAAGGATCTATAAACTCATTTAATTTAGATGAAATAACCCGAGGGTTTATTTCTTTTCCAGATATGAATAATTTTGTATGCTCTTGTTTCCTTGGTAAAAATTTTGAATTATAAAATCCAGGATTATAAATAACAGTAACAGGAAATAAAATGTTAACTAAACTTCTAAACAAATAAAGAAAAGATGATTCACAACGACTATCTAAGTAAGTATCGCTAAAATTACTAGGACATTTAGCTGAAGCTAAAACAGAAAGGTTTATAATTTTACATTTAGGTATATTGATGCTGCTTTCCCTGTCCAGAAAAAAGTTATTATTTTTAAGTTCTGATTTGTCCCCAAGTGAAGAGCCACCAGATGAGCCAGATGATGAGTTATTATCATCTAGTCAAAGGCTTAGAACAAGATATATCTTGTCGAGTGTAATATCAGGTTTTTTTTCTATAGTATCTACTATAGAGAGAACTAGCTCTGTAAGTCCAACTACATTACAGGTAAAATTAAAATCTTCTTGATGAAATATATCATACATATAAATTGGAGCAGAAGGCTTATTACAAAGGAAAAAAATACATTTAAACTTTGTATTATAATGATCTTTTAAAAGATTACATAATGTATCTAGAAGGGACATACCGTCAATAAATTTACCTGATTCCTCCTTAATATAAAATTCAAGAATAAAGTTAATATCGCCAGAAGGTCGAGTTTGACCATTGTTACAATTTGCCTTACAACAAACAGAACTAGAGAAATGCCTAAAATTATTTCTCTTAAAACTATTCATGGACATTTGTGTTACAGTGGAAAACTTTATACGTTTACCTACTGATTCTAAAACAAAGGAATAATTGTTTATGCAAGGAAATTTGTATGTGTTTTTGTGTGTTATTAAAAAATTTTTCATTTGTTGTGTTATATTAAATAGAACTTTGCGGTTACATAACCTTTGCATTGTTCTTCACCTGAATCTTATCTTATGCCTGCTTTACTATCATTATATTAACTAATAATAATAAAAAAGACATAAAAGATTAGGTCTATTTCATTAATTTTATTTATATAAAATTAATCATTATACTTGGATGTGTTACTAGCAAAGCTGAAGCGAAGCTGATACTGCGTAGGCACAAATAACATAAAACCATTTAAAAAAGCTGAGCATGAATATAAGGTTATTGCTAGCAATGCTCACTTTATAGTCGTTGAACGTTCTTACTTTTTACATAAGTTATCTAATGCTTAAGTAAGCTTCGCTTCAAATACACATATTGATCTAATAAGTTTTTATTGAAATTTCCCCAGTTTTTATCAATGATTAAACATTGTTATTTGAGGACTAACCTTAATCCTCAATATACGCCTTTCACAAGGTGTTGTGCATTGCACTACTATTGTGGTTTAGCTCACTATTTTTAGCTTTACTTGCTTATAGAGCATTAATAGATAATAATAAACCCACAATAAAATTGGTTTATTAAAATTAGCTTATACATATAAGCT
This sequence comes from Pseudevernia furfuracea, assembly GCA_022315425.1. Classification (NCBI taxonomy): domain Eukaryota; kingdom Fungi; phylum Ascomycota; class Lecanoromycetes; order Lecanorales; family Parmeliaceae; genus Pseudevernia; species Pseudevernia furfuracea. The sequence continues at coordinate 53,059 of JAIUPT010000023.1, forward strand.
AATACAATAACACAAAAAGTGATCTAACTAATTAGCTTTTACAATAACAATCAATTTAAAATTGTATCTTTAATAATTAGTAGCTTTATAATAGGCTTATATTTCTGATTTTACTCATCCTTTATTTTCCTGGTTAAAATTAGGAGTATATGAGAACAACAAAACAACAGCTAAAGTTTATAATTTTATTATTAGTGTATGAACGAATAAATAATATTATACATTTAATAATTGAGGGAAGGGACAGAGTGAATTAGAGTTTTTACTTCTTAAGGTAAAGCGTGTAACATAGGGGGGGGGGGGGGGGGGGGGGGGGCGTATATGCACATTTGTATAAAAACACCCGTTATTATACGTAAACTTTGATATAATCTCAAACTGGGCTGAGGAAATAGAAGGTTGATCTGAACTATGTAGGCAATATATAAGCGTAGAAACAGCATCTTAACTTGTAGAAACAGCATCTTAACTTGTAATAATAGGAGATGGGACAGAATATATCAAAGTTGTTACTGAGTAATGTAAACCGTCTAGCACAGGGGCAGGATATATACCTAAAGCTACTGTAAATAAAGCCAAGGTTAATAAAATAGAAAATTCACGTTTATTAAGATCAGATATATTAACAATAAAAAATTTAGAATATGACCCAGCGAATGCTATTCTGTTAAACATATATATAGTATAAGCAGCCGAAAAAATAATAGAGGAACTAGCTAAAGCACCCAATATAGGTAATCTTTCAAATGCTCCATATAGCGATAAGAATTCACCTACAAAGTTTAAAGTAAGAGGTACACCACAATTACCTAGACACAAAATAAATAAGATAACGGAAAATACAGGCATCATTTGAGCTATACCCCTGTAATAGGTTATTAATCTAGTGGAAGATCTGTCATATAATACACCCCCAGCACAAATAAATAGTCCAGAAGAAACAAATCCATGAGCTAATCCTAACGCTATACCACCTTCTATACCCTGTATTGTATTACTGAAAACACCCATAAGGTATACTGCAGCATGTGAAACGGATGAATAAGCAATAAGTTCTTTAACATCAATAGTTCTTAACGTGCTTATGCTGGCATATACAATGGTAATAACACCAATTAAATATATTAAAAAAGTACAGTTTATATAAGCTTTTGGCAGTAGAGGTAATATTAAGCGAAGTATACCATATAAACTTAATTTTAACACTATTCCGGCCAATATAATACTACCACTTAAAGGTGATTCAACGTGAGCTTTTAGTAATCAAGTGTTCAAGAAAATAGTCGGTGTTTTAACTGCAAAAGCTATAAAAATACCCAGAAATAAAAAGAGCTGAGTATAATAATTAAAATTTGTTTTATATAAAGCATCAAAATCAGTAGTTCCTGTTATTGAAGACATTGTTACAATGGATAATAATAGAAATAAGGAACCTAAAAGTGTGTATAAAAATAAATAAAAACTGGCTCTTACCCTGTTACTTGAACCAAATGATCCAATCAGTATGAATAAGGGAGGTAGAATACTTTCAAAAAATATATAGAATAATAAAATATCTAGCACTAAAAACACTGATAATAACAATGTCTCTAATAACAAAATGGTTATTAGATATGTTTTTAGGTTATGTGATATGGATGTTCAGTTTGACAATAATGAAACAGGCATTATTATCGTTGTAAGTAAAACAAAATATATAGATAGGCCATCCACTCCTAAATAAAAATTAAAATAGCTTATTTCGTGGTATTCTTGCACAAACTGAAATTGATTATTACTAAAATCATACAATGCGAATATAATTAAAGAAACAAATAAAGTACATATAGATGTTTGTAAGGCAATAGATTTAAGTTGTCTATTGCTTCAATCCGAAACTGTATTAACATCCGTAATAGTTATAGTTTTATTACGGTACATTTTTGTAGATATAAGAAATACACCTATTATAGGTATCAATAATAAAAAGATTATTATCATGAAAAAGAAAAACTGAGATATATTTACCACACAATCCCCTTTTTTATCTGTTATAGTCGCCTAAAAAACAAAGTAACTAGCAAAACAAATCGTATATTACGTATAGCTTTCTATAATTTGTTATTGTTGTTGCGAAACATCACATATATATATATGATTTTCTATAAATAGAGATAAAAATACTTATATTTTTAGATAAAGCTATAGGATGTAAGTTAAGGAGCTTGTCATATTATTGCATTTGCATTTGCATTGATATTATTTCTTGTTTTATGCCACCTCATTTTTTAAGGTTCCTAAAACATCAAGAAAGGGATAAGTGAATATGATTACATAAACACCAGTTAACAGGAAACCGCCCCTCTTGCCTGAATTCTATCACTTATATAACTAGGATAACGAATAAAAACAGACTAGGATTATCGAATTAAAATAAGAGTTTCACTCTTAGATATACGCGATATTTTTTTTTTTGGGGGGGGGGGGGGTGATGCCATGTTTTTGTTCCACAATCACAAGCAACTCCATAGATTACACCCTGCTTTCTTATGACTATACTAATAAATTAATTATTACTTAATTATCGATGCCCCGCCACGCCACGTGAGCATCTGTGATAATCCGCCATGTTATTAAAATACTAGCCGTATTAAATTATTGCCTCCTTACGTCCTATAATAAGTAATACAAAAGGTATAATTTTTATATTTATTATTTAATTATACGTTTAGACGCTACTACCTCATTATGCAAGTGTTTTTACGTGTAACACCTATTATACAAAACATGTTGCTAATTTTTTGCTTTAAGCTACGTTATAATATACTCCTCCCCTATTCTCACATTAGTATTAAATACTAACAATGAAAATTATGTACATAATTTTCTTTTACTCATAGAAGTTGTAGAAAAGGGACAAATCTAAAATTCATCACACAAATTACATATTGTAGAAATACATCTAAAAATCAAATACAAAAGAAAAAAGCTATCGCATATGTATAAAAACAATAATACACTAATTACTATTGTTTTCGGTGCTATTGATGTTGTACTAAGGAGCAGTATTAGAGTTATTTCAATCCCTGCAAGATCTAGAAGGGTCTTCACTGCTATCAGCAGGCATGTATTCAAGATGAGCAGCTTGATCACAACTATTACAAATAACTTTATCATTCACTGACTGAGTAATAGCCTCTTGCTCACAATATGTACAATCCAAAGACTCATATTTTTGTTGTGTCTCATGATACCAATTGTGAACGTCTTTGTCACCGTGGTGTACATCGCCAAATTCATCAGGATTAAACCCATGATTTCCACATTTAGGGTCATCGTTACCAGTAGGTACCTCTGAAAGCACAGAAGGATAATCCTGTAGCAGGGTTAAAGGGGGGGGGCAAGCATAGTATCATAACCATCAGAGTTATTACCGCCTTCAAAACCGAGATTGTCAGGGTCTTGACCATCTCCTGGACCGGTATTGATACTGTAAAGGTAAATGGGACTCTAAACGTGATTGGGACTCTAAACACCATTGGGACCATCTACGGGACCGTTACTCATCTTAAGTATAAGATCAGTATTACATGTATTTAACCATTCAATAAAAATGGCGTTGAACTCAGGCATATAGTTGAAAGATAATACTCCCTATAAAAGTATTAATAAAAGTAATTACAATAAACGGACATATGATAAAATAAAGTACTACACCTTTTAGCCTATTAAGCTACTTTGCAGAGGCAAGCTAGCAAAAGCATGAGGGCGAGGCGGACTATTTAGTCCTCATTCCAGTGAGTTAAATGCTCTAGTTAAATATGTTTGTAATGTGTCACTACAGAATTGAGATGTCAGCCATGGATATCTAGATGCTAATAAGAAAATATGAACAACAGCGTAAGTAACTAAAAACCCAAGACAAGAGTAAATTTATTCATACCTAATAATGGTCAGTTAGTATGCGTTTGTATCAATAGTATATGGTTATTTTATTCAGGACTGAATAAATGCTTATAGTAAGTTACATCAAAGCATTTATCAAGTGATCTAAAATAAAACTATCCAGCAATTTTATATTAATATATGGCTATAACAATTATACTGCTTGTAAAATAATTTTATTACTAGTGTATGGATGTCTTGTTTCTGTTTCACAATAACAAGCAAGAACAAATAAATAACGTTGTACATTTAATAATTGAATAAAAGGAAGGGACAGAATATATTAAAGTTGTTAAATAATAAGTTAAATTTAATGAATAATGTAAAGCGCCTATCAGCGGACAGGATATACTCCCAATGCTACCATAAATAAACCCAATCTTAATAAGACATAAAGTTTAGGTTTATTTAGATGAGATGTATTTATAGATCTGTACACAAATAGTATATATTTTAGAAACATAAACATCTACGCCTGGCACATAATTTATAGCTAATCTAAATATAATAGCTATAAATATAAATAAAATAGCAAAAACAAAAATAGAAAAAGCAATTAGAAGAATTGTTGTAAATATTTTATGTAATAAATGGTATAATTGTGGCACGTATAATAAAGGATGAGTTGTTGGTGCTATCAACATGCAATCCTGATATATGCATCGTAATCTAATTAAAGATAAAAGGGTGAAGGGATAGACTAATTGTTATGTATAGTAATGAACTAAGGTAAATTAGCAGCTGTAACTATAGTAGATAGCTAACTGGGGCTTTAAACTTATATTTAGCACAATTTACATATTATGAAAACACGCTTTAATGTGTATATAAAATGTTTACTTAAGTAAACACTAGCAATTGCTATTTTTAGAGGAATAAAGGACACTCTAGATTGGCACGAAAAGGCTACCGAATATAAAGCAAAAACCTAGGATAGTTGCTTTTAATGCTACGATAAAACTAAAAAAAATGTTAAAATGAAATGTGATGTATAGGCAAATATTTTTGATCTATTTAGTTAATCGAATACTGCCCCTCCCTCTATCACTTCTTTTTGTTGTTATTGGATAATAAGTAAAAAGATACCCTTCTAAAACTAAAATAATAGATAAATGTACGCAGCATCCTGTGAATGACCACCCTGTTTTATATCACCCCCCCCCTCTTTTATAACTAAACCGGTAACACTATATATTCGTAAAATTTTCTCATATCTTTATATAGATATTATTTCTAACGAATTAACAATTGTCATTTTAATTATCACTGGTAGAGTCAGACAAATGTGTAATTCATTACACATACTGTAGAAACACATATAAATATCAAATACAAAACTAATTATCTAATTAATGATATAGATAAAAGGCCTCCTTTCTTCTTCGGAGAAGAAGAAAATGAAAAGATGAAGAGGCAACAAATCAATTACTGACAAATTAACATAAGTTGTTTGTTATCTATTTTCCATTTTCTCTTCAAGATTTATAACTGTCTAATTTAGTTATCATGTCCTTGATGCTACTAATATCAGAACTACTCTTATGACCACCATCACAATTAAATTTTTCTATACATGTATTAACATGGGAATAATCTTTTGTAATTGATACATAAAAACCTTTTATATGAATTAAATTAGAAACTTCTTTTGAAGCACTGTCATAAAGAGCGTTAAATACCATTGAATCATCGTTGGGACGCATACGAATATCAGAAAAAAGAACATCGTAATAATCTCTTGCGATTGATCTATAAAAACCTTCTGAAGTAACGTCAGAAAGAGGTTGAAATCTATACGGACTATCCAGGGGAAACATTTGAGAATAAATATGATGGCTCATATCTAATCTGGAAAGACTTCTTAGTGTGATTCCAGTTTGATCTCTTATGTGTAAATGATCTGCACCAAGGTGGGACAATATTAAATCCTGAATATCCGCTGGAAAACTAGTTATAAGAGAAGCAATGTCTATAGATGCACTTTGTAAGGGTAAACTCACAAAAGCATGAGGTTTAGGCGGGCTGTTTAGGGTAAACTGTGTCATGAAAAAAAATATTACATTAAATGTTGGTGCTATCTATTGTGATATATGCATCGTAACCTAATTAAAGATAAAAGGGTTAAGGTATAAACTTACGATTATGCATAATAGTGATAGCAGTAAGCTAAGGTAAATTAGTGGCTATGACTACAGTGGCTAGCTCAGGAGGCTTTAAACTTACTTTTAGCACAAGTTACATACTATTAAAACACAACGCATAAGCAATTAAGCTGATACGCTTTAATGTAAATATAGAATGTTCACTTAAGTAACTAAGCTCTAGAGCTTACTAGATGTATAGGAATAAAAGATGCCCTAGATTGCTAAGCTACCTGATCTAAAGCAAAAACCTATGGTTCCCGAGAATAAACGGCATAAAGTTGTATTATAATAGCAAAACCTAACTTATTTATATGGAAGTACATAAGATAGTAAATTAAGCCAAAACGTGTATAGGAATAAGCAAATATTTGCTTTTACACTATTGCCTGAAACAAAGGATCCAATCAATGTAAGAACATGAGGCAAAAACTAATGTTGAATACGCTTGAAAAGCTATAAATATAGCCAGAATAGTGAAAATCCCATCAATGAAAAGCTGAAAGAAAATAAAGCATTTTTATTGTTCTATAACTGTAATACCTTACCTTTGAAAGGTAAGGTATAAAATGATGAGAATACTCAGGGGTTAATAGGACGGCTTTAAGCCCTATAAGATATATGTCGTATAGAACCCTTCTCCGATTCACATCTTAGTCTTAAAGACTAAGATGTGAACTATGTGCATATTTCCTAAAAAAAGGGATTGACAGCTTAATTATATAAGCTGTCAGTTATCTACAAAGTGCGTTCAGATTCAGACAAATGTGTAATGAATTACACAAACTGTAGTAACACATATAAAAACCAAATACAAAACTAATTCTCTAATTAATGATGTAGATAAAAGGCCTCCTTTCTTAATAAGAAGAGGCAACAAATCAATTACTGACAAATTAACATAAGTTGTCTGTTATCTTCTCCAAGCTTTATAACTCTCTAAGCTAGTTATCATGTCCTTGATGCTATTAATTTCATGACTGCTCTTATGATGCGGACTACGCCCACTATTAAAATTTTCTATACATGCATTAACATGGGAATAATCTTTTGTAATTGATTCATATAAACCTTTTATATGAATTAATTTAGAAATTTCTTTTGAAGCACTGTCTTCAAGAACTTGATATCCCACCGGTTCATCAGCGGGCAATACTTGAGTATAAATGATATGGAACGCATCTAATACGGAAAGACTACTTAGTGTGATTGCAGTCTGATCTTTTATGTCTGAATGATTTGCGCCTAGCTGGCCCAGTATTAAATTATTAATATCCGTAGGAAAACTAGTTATAAGAGAAACAATGTCTATAGATGCACTTTGCACAGGTAAACTCACGAAAGCATGAGGCTTAGGCGGACTATTTAACCCCCACTCAAGTGAGTTAAATGATCTAATAAGATGGGTTTGTAGTAAGTCATAATAGAACTGTGGTGTTAATCAAGGATATCTTGATGTAGCTTTACCTTCTACTAATTGAACATATAATATGTATAAGAACAATCAAGTAGCAATCACACTAATGATTGAACCAATACTACTTACTAAATTTCAACCTGCGAACGCATCAGCGTAATCACTGATACGGCGTGGCATTCCTTGTAGACCTAAGAAATGTTGAGGGAAAAATGTCACATTCACTCCTGTAAATAATAACCAGAAATGTGCTTTACCTCATGATCTGTTATAGTCTACACCGAGTATTTTAGGTATTCAGAAGTATCACGCACTGTATAGCGCAAACACAGCTCCCATACTTAATACATAATGAAAATGCAACTTATTTAAGGTAATTTATATAAGTTGTGGACTATATCTTTACCAGTAATAAATATACTAGTTATCTTTAGGTAATAGATTTTTATTAACAAAAGGAACCTTATACCATAAGGGCTTTTCATATTTAATTCAATCTATTACAAAGTCTGAATATATCTTATGCTCTATACTATGTTTAGGAAATATTTTATATTTTCTAATTGCTATAAAGGGTTTAATTTTAGTAACCCTATAGAACTTAATATCACAATATAGCCTATTATGCATAAAATAATCATATATAAAGAGCATATTATTAACGTTTTGAAATTTAAATGCAATAGATGTGAAGTTTTTAGGACCAGCTGAGCAAGAGGATTTTTTACGCACAAGAATTGACGGTTTACAATTTAATATGGTATTATCCAAATTTAATTTAGACGTATATTCATTATATTGGAATTCTAGATTACATTCTATTCTATTACCGGCGTAATTGAATACTATGCTACCGTCAGTATCTACTAAACCTGCTAAATACGGATCATATAAGCCAATGCTATAGTTGGCTTATATGCAGTTTACATTAAATAATTTACATGCCTCTTTAAAAGCAGGTACCTTAAGTCTTATTAAGCCATTAACATTTTTAATAATATGCATCATATCCTTTTTAGTAGATACTACATATGTAGAATAGGGTTTTTTTTTATCTGCTCTAATTCTACCAATATGTAAAAAATTTTGAATACGTCTTAATATTCTCATATCTCTATTATGTAGTTTAATTCTAATTTGTTTTAGAACTCTTTTCTTTTGGTCCAATCTGATATCAAAATTGCCATCTCCATCCATTATACCTGCAAATCAATTTCAAAATTTATCCTCTTCAAGATCTGGTAACTGACGTGTAGTCTCTGAGAATCCTTTACAGTTTTCTGCTGATTGTATACCTATAAGTCTAGGACTTATTGTAGTATTGTTATTTTGACTATCTAAAAGATTATTAATCTTACTGACATCTAATTTATAAAGATAAAACGTATAAATAAATAGTAAACAATACACAAATGATATAGTTTCCAGCATATAGTCAGTTGCAAAATAATTCTTACTAGAAGATGAATTATTCAGGCCCATTTGAGCAACTACGTAGTAAGTCAGATAGTAGTTAAATATTTAATCATATTTCTGTGCACTAGTGTATAAGATCTGAATGGGTTTCACAATTTAATTTAATTTTGGCAAATTCAGTTTTAAATGCATTAGCATACGACATTATATTATTATGGCTGCTGTATGAACCATCCGTACTAATACCGCGCATATGAAGTTGTATAATTCTGTTGATAATAGTATTATGTGTATCATGTACATGTTGTAAAGTAGGGTGTGTTAATAGCCCTTTAGCATTAAGTTTAGCTTCTAATGTATTATTAGCAGCCATAGTATTATATATCTGCTTATATGTATCGGTGATAGCCTCATTTAACCTTACATGCACATCATATAATACATCCAATTGTTGCTTAGCTGTAACAGCTGTAATATCAAGTGTTTTTAAGAGTTCACCTGTTACGGTGTTTACGGTTTCCAAGTGATCAACCTCATTTGAAACATCTCCAACACACAAGATAGCTGGAATTAAAATATAATTAGGAGGAAGAAAAACAGCCTTTAATGTAATTTTAGTAAAGGCGTGTGCTTTAGGTGGTAAGCATGAAGGTCATGCGATGTACCTAATTATTGCAAACACTACACACATATTTAATATATGATTTAGGTTAATAATTAAGTAGTAAGTCAGATCTTGTTATGTACATATTAAAAAGAATCATATATTAAATAATAAAACAAAGGCATTTAGATTTGTAATTGAGTATTGCATTAAGTAAAATATAAAAGCCTGAATAGATTATAAACTGTTAATACTTAAGGCCAGTAGTATAAAGCCTAGATATGAAATTATACCGAACATATAAAGCAACACTACTCGAACAATACATTAAGCTGCAAAACTCACATACGACACTACTCACGCAGTGGGTCGGACTATAACTTACCTAATTGTTTAACTTAATAAACTTTCGACTGTCACGTTTAGCCTCTACGGATCCTACTCACTTGTATATTTTCAATTTAAACTCTAGAGTAAAAAAAGGTATTACAAGCTTTGGTTTCCACGGTATTATCTTATATTTTGTATCATCTTTTCCGCATTTAGAAAAGATATAAGATTTCACCGTTAGCAATAGTTTATTAGTATTCTATTTTACTATTACCGAAAAGTGTATTAATCTTTCCATGGTGACAAGACAACACGACACTTACTAAAGAAGCTTTTGATTGATTCGTTTTAATGATTCTAATTTTTCACCTAACAAGGGATAATAAGTACAATGTTTGATTATATTTAACAATACTTGTTTTTTGTATATTTCTAAAAAATAAAATTTACTGTAAGGATTTCTAATCTTGTTAGTTACCCCAAAAAACTGTTTAATAGCATCTATTAAATAAAGGTCATGATTCTGTCCTATTGAAAAAGAATGGTTATTGTTTTTTCTTACCGAAAAACAACCTTCGGCTTCTATAAAACCAGATAATCATCCTTTAAAATAACAGGGAGCCTTGAAATTAACACTTGACTTTATAATATTTAGCTGTTCATTATACTTTAAATTTCTATTTATTAGATAAGCCTCTATTGAAGTATCAGTTATGCATGCTTTTAAAAACGCAAGCTGGCAGATATTTCTTGAAGTTAAAGGAGGGTAAGTGTTAAATATTTTTATAATTTGCTTAACTTCTTGGTTATTATTAACTACTCATATAACGTGTGCATCTTTACCTGTTATTCTTACTGTTCCTCCTATAACTTTAGCAATTTTAATTAACATATTATAGTTAGATTTAAGGTTAGATAATTTTATTATTAATCTGTATTGTAAAGATTTACTACGTCAATGGTTTACCTGAATACTTCCATCTCCATCCATCAAACCAACTCAAAATAGTTTTATATATTTATTATAGCTACTATTATCAAATAAATCAATTGCATTGTAATTATTATTAATATTAAGATTAGTGCTAGACAGTGATAGTACAGTTGTAGCCATGCTTAATAAGCTTGGTACAAAAATACCAAATAAAACAATAAAAACCGTATCGTGGAATGCAATATCAAGGGAGGCATTGGCCAAAACTACTCCACTTAATCCACCCACGGTGAACAAGAACACAAACCCTAAAGCAAAAAGCATAAAAGGTGTTAGTGTAAATGATCCACCATAACAGGTAGCTAACCAACTGAATATTTTAATACCAGTAGGTACAGCTATAATTAATGTGGCAGCTGTGAAATAAGCGCGAGTATCGACGTCAAGTCCAACACTGTACATGTGGTGCAAATAATAACCGGAATATCCGTCATTAATAGGACTATATCTTCATCTTTTATTTTTTCATTATTTCTTTCTTCTTCGAAGAAAGATGACCAGTTTTATTGGTGTTGCAAAGCAACTAGTGATCAAATTAATTTCTTTACTTCTCTTTTTTATATCCTTTAAACCAAATTCAGTTAAGTGGGCTTTAGCTTTTACCATTTCATAAACCCTAACTCATTTCTGGAAAGATTGTTGCTTTTTAGTTTTTAAATTGTATCTATTAAGATAGTTTATGATGAGGGGTGCCTTAATGAAGGAATTGCTTTCTATCCTGTGCATGCTGCTAAGATTAGCTATTTCTCCCTTAAGCTTTCTATGAGTTAAAAATAAATTTAGTTGATCTTGCTCCGCAACTAATAAACAACATATCATGTAAACTATCTTTTTGATCAATCATGAACCTTAGCTTAACTTGTTGCGGAGCATCATCCTAATGTCATAGCTTTTCTTTTAAAAAGTGTTACACTTGCAAAGCATCAGCAACCTTCCGCATAAATAAATCCAGATATTCAGGCGTTGTTAATTAAAGGCAGGGCTTTGTAATTAACTTCATCTATATTAAAAACATTTAACCAGTTTCTAAGTTGAGCTTTTCTCTTGTCTAGTATTAAGTTTCCATTAAATAAACTGATCAATAGTTTAATGCTCTTATTATCATCTACTTGCGAAGCAGTAACGACTAAATTTACCAAAATGTCTAACTCTACCTATAAGTATGGTCTTGCTTCGCAACTCTAATGTGATTTAATATTTGATCTTCTTTTTGAGTTATCACTTGCTTGTGAAACAAGGCATCATTTACCTTGTATGCCTTTATTAACTAGAAAGGCCCCATCTCCTTCAGAAAAGCCTATGAATCAGGCCAATCAATCATCGGATATCTTTTCATCGTCATTACCACTCAATTTTCTATAAGTCTCGAAATTAAAAGATGTTTCGCGTGTAGTCTCTGAGGAGCTCTTGTCAGTATAATATTTGAGTCCAATACTTAAAAGTAATAGGCTAAATAAGATACTAAGATTACCTGCTGATTGAGCATACCCTATAAGATTTTTACTGTAAAAAGTACTTATATATACTAAGCTTTTCCAGCATATAGCGAAATTTATTACCATATCTTCACAGATATGGAAAGCCAACCATTGACTTCAAACTACAAAACCTAAGACACCAATGGACATCATGGCATATACCCGTGTTTAGAACTTCGGCCTCATATATATATATGTTAACATTATCTTTTAAAGATAACTAATTTTTATACAAATTAGACATGTAATTAGTTAAGTCAAAATTTTTTTTAGAAAACTTTTCAGCTAATCCTAATCCAACTTTTCCATGATGATATTTATGATGATATTGCTTAAAATATTCCTTATGTGGAATAACCACTTCTTTATACCAAAATTCTATAGAAGACTTAGGCATATGATCTACATCAAACCCTTTCATAGTCTTTTCATTTAGAAAATTACGACATTCACTGTATTTTTCAAAATGAGATTCCATAATCGGAAGTACAAAATTATCAAACTCAAAATTCTCTAATTTAAAGTAATTAAATTTTTTTGCGCTTAAAGCATCATAGATACTTTTTAATTTTATTAAGGATAATTCCACATGCAAAAGGTTATCTCTTACTTCATCATAAACAGTGCTACTTTGGTATCAATTAGGAATATAAGCATCAAAGGCTAGATCTTTCATCTTTAAACTAGAATAGGTGTCAAGTCACATAGCTATTTGCCTTTTTTGCCAAATCTCAAAAGCATCCTCATAATCTTTATTTAGATTTTTATTTTCATAATACAATTTGGCTTTTTTGAGTGTATTGTATTCCAATGTATACTCATATAAGTTATGTTGTATCTGATTAAGATAATCTAGAGGAGTAACATTAATACTTTTGCTACAGGAATAAATATTATTAAATTTTCTTTCGTCCTCTAAGTATTTTGTTATTTCCTGTTTTTCAAAAACAAACTCATTTGTTTTTGTGTATAAAAGATTATCGTTATACTCTTTTAGATCTATTTCTATACTTGACCTTTTATATTTGAAGTTTTCAAACTCAATGTATTCTTTATAATTACGTAAAGCAGGATGGTTATGAAGAATTTTTTTATGATCATCAAAGTTGTTACGGATTTCCCAATCACGACCTGACATGTCCATACAGAATAAAGGGGAGAAATCGGGACCTCCATTACCGCCTGGTCCCCCTGGATCTCCAATACATTTTTTATGTAAATGCAAACCTAATACTGATTCTACATCACCTGATAGATCAAAATCATCAAAACCTAATAAAATATATGAACCCATAAATGAGTACATTATCTCTAGATTAAAACATTGGCCTATTATATATCAAAATAAAAAAATAAATAAAAAATTAAAAAAAAGTGTAAAGATATGTTCAACTTTCTTTTTTGCTTTTATGGAAGAGTATACAATAGATAACAAGACTAAACCCAAAATAAAATATGAAAAGTTTTTTGGTTCATCTACTACATCTATATAAATTAAAAGTAATAAAATAATTAATAAAACTAATTTAAAAATTATATTGTTTTTTATTAACCTATATATATAAAGTAAAGAAAATTTTTCTATTACAGATATGAAAATTTTTACACGTGTTTGGGACTTCGGTCTTATATATATAGCTTTTAGCTAGGATAAAAAAAAGTAATAGTTTGGAATATGTTATATATGTTGACCAAGCTATCTTATTTATTTAATTATTTATTAGCAATATTATATAATAACATTTAATTGCTAATAAATAAACCCCTTTCGGGGCAATCTAGAATGCACCTTAAATACATAATTTTTATAATTATATATCCAGTACCGTCCACTCGTTGCTCTTTTATCCTTTAATTAAAGGAACTTAGATCCGCGATTACCCATTCACTATTTCTAGTAGATAATTAGACTTTTTACTATATCCTGATAATTACGCAGGCCCTTTTAGAGTTACCTCTAATTGTTAGTACCTAATTCTTTAGGGCTTCCCCGGAGTTTGATACTGAAGGACTGTTTAGCGAAACTTGCTCAAGGTTTCTTAAATCCCTAGATAACCAAATACACTCTTGTTTGAACTAGCAGAGATAGTTGTACTAATTACACCAAAACCTGGTATGATTAATATATAACAATTATTTTGATTAATAAAATAGTGTTAGTGCCATCTATTTTTAATTAATACTCAAGAACTTCACCTGTGTTTGCAGATTTATACTCTTGTTAGGACTCTATCTTAAGTAGATATGTATTATTGTATCTATTCATAGTATTTTTCAATTTAGTTATTGAATCAATACCTGATGAAGTTAAATGTCTTCTATTTTGAATTAAAACATAGGCTTTTCTTCATTTTAGGTAGTTAATATGTTTGCTAGACAACATATGGTATGTGTCAAAATAGTTAATAACGTTTTTAGCTGAGCCAAAACTTGTAGAACCGTAATAATAGGTATCTTGATCACTTCTGTAACCAATATTTCCACCTAAAAAGTTTTTAATTAATATTAAAAGATAATTTTCCTTCTGGTCAATTTGATAATTTAACCTTGCTTCAGTTCTATTATAACGGCTTATAAGTTTAATTTGGAAACTAGCATCCGCATCTGAAAACCCAGCTAATCAATGGTTATTTAAATTGTCATCTTTACTAATAGTAAAAGTAATAGTTTTACTAAAATCAAAATACTTATAGTGACCAAGTATGTTTTTATTAATTTGGTTGAATTTTGAATGTGATTTAAGTTTACCATTAATTAAAGTAATTGCTTTTTCCAATCCTTTACTCGCTGCTACTACCAATAGAACAGCGTTTTTGTTTTTAACTTTTTGTATAGTACCATAGCCCAATTGTTTTTTTAAAAAATAGCCTAATTGTGCATCATTTATATTAAATACGATAACTAGTTGCTGTTTACTACTAAAGTGACCATCCCCATCTATTAACCCGGCTAAATAGTAACCCAATTGAGTGTCATTAAGGGGTCTTGAATGAGTAGGTATATGAACAGATACAAGTTTTACATTTTCTTCTTCGCTGCGTATAGTCTCTGAGGTTCCAATAGAATTGTTACCTGCTGATTTACTTATCATGTTTAAGTTTGTTACTTTGTGACCAGATGTCGGGGAGTACTTAATCACTAAAATATAAGTGGTTCCAGCAAACAGCAACGTTAAGAGGCTTATATATTTAACCTCTGGATGCAATTAAAATTATTTAATTGGACTATATCTTTATCCTCTATTGTTTCATTTATTATTAAACTTAGTTCATGCTTTAGCCAAAGGATTTTCGGGTAAAGCAGAATAAGCTCTTAGGGCTTTTAACTCATAATATTTATCTGTTAAAAATAACCTCTGTTTTTTATTAGAATAAGAGGGGTATATCAAAAGATAACTTTTAAAAAGTTCTATGTCATCCCTTGATTGTATAGATCACTTATAGTAACCGTTTTGACCTTTATCAAAATATACATTACCTCCAAAAACGTCTTTGAATGCAATAACATCAACTAATAATTTGTTAGTTACAGATATAGTTAATTGAGGTTGGTTGTTTTTTATAGAATAGGTAATTGTGCCATCTGCATCAAAAAACCCAGAGAATCATCCATTGTTTTTAGTAATTGCTATAGGGTATATAATTATGATATTTAGGTTAGAACATACAGATTCCAATTGCTTAACTCTTGATGTATGTCTAACTTTACCATTAATTATCTTAATTAACTCTATCATACCTTTTTTATTATGTAATCTGTACCTAAGAGCCTTTGTTCCGGATCTTAATTTTATAGATCCACCCAATTTTTGTTTAATAATAGCCAATGCATGTTCATCTTGTAATGACATAGTTATTTCACAACTAGGGTATCCTGATTTACTGAGTAGAAGAGATCCATCTCCATCAATAAGTCCTGCCAACCATTCATTTCAAGATTCATCATTATTAACGAAACCTTGTTTAGAGGATAGTGGACGTGTAGTCTCTGAGGTTCCTACTAAGAAATCAAATCTTTTTGTTACCTGCTGATCGTCTTGTGTTGCCTCATGTCTCCATAGAAACAATAAACATGCCATTGATAAAATTTTAACTTTATAGGGATATAGGTTTAGTACTAAATATGTGACTATTATACCACTTATATATAAAGTATGTATCAATGAATCTTCAGAGTTCCAGCATATAGTCCATTTCAATAGACAAATTACTTTATCTACGGGCCATAGTTGACCAAAGAATCAGAAAAGGTGTTGGTATAAAATAGGATCACCACCACCTGCTGCTTCAAAAAAAGATGTATTGAAATTTCTATCAGTTAATATCATTGTAATTCCCAATTTTTTTTTTTATTGATCTACTGGACTAGAGTCCCATGACTTTTTACATAATGCTATGTCTCAAAAACAACTTAATTGCTTAAGGTAGGTACTCAATATGTCTCCATATTGTTTGGACTATCTTTTACTTATATAAGTTGTAAAATACGCCTAAATGATCTCAATTAAACTCTGACCTCATATTATTCATTTTTGATTTAATTCCAATAATTGCTTTTATACCTTTGGGTGTGTTATGCTCTTTTAGGTTAAAATAATTTAAAACCTTAACCCAATCCTTGTAATTCAAATGCTTACTAGAATATAATGGGTATTTTTTTAAATAATCAACTAAAGCTAAATTTCCTTTTAGATTTACAGTTCTAACTCTAAATTCAGGCTTAGGTCTAGTAACTCTAACTTCTTTAACTGTAGTATATAAAAAATCTGCTATTAACTTTAAAAATCCATGGTTACTTTGTTTATTATGATCAATTTGTCTTTGACATACTTCAAATTTACATTCTATTTTAGGGTAAACTGAACTTGTTGTAGTTCGTACCGCAAAGTGTCCATCTGCATCAATAAAACCAGCGAATCAACTATTAGAACTTAGACAACTATGATCTAAGCTTTTTTTTTCAATCTTTAAGTTTAATCGATTATTTAATCAATCAATTAATCTATACAAAGCATAAACTTTAGGTGTTCTCATATAACCATTTATTAAAGTAGCTAATAGCAGAATACCCTCAAAGTTATTTATTGTTAATATATAAGCATTAACTCCTTTTTTCCTAGAAAGAGATCCATGTTTTAGCTGTTTTTGTATAGTTAATGCTAATGGAAAATCTCTTAAATCAAAAACTATTTGTATAGAAGGGTAATTTAGCTTACCTTTAAGTGATATTTCCGAAGATGGGACCACTATAGAGCCATCTCCTTCAATTAAGCCTGCTAGATAAGAGGCAAACTTTGGATTTAAGTCATTTAAATGATTAGCTCTACCCTCTATGGATTCTATAACAAGGTTAGTATTATGACTTACATAAGAAAAAAATAATTTTTTATTTGAATAAATTTGAGATAATTTGCAAAATGAGATCGCTATAAAACATACTATACAGCATATAAGTTTCGGCGTGTAGTCTCTGAGGATTCAAAAAAAACTAAAATTTTCTTTGTTGCCAGCTGATAAAGTTACATTTAAATAATATAACTGTTTCCAGCATACAGCCGAATTTAGAGCCGGCAGAATTAATTTACCGGCTAGAACAGGTAGTGATAATAAAAGTAGAACGGCCGTAATAACAACGGCTCAACCGAATAATGCCAATTTGTGTAGTCTAACACCAGGACTTCTCATATTTAAGATTGTAGTTATGAAATTCATAGCTCCTAATAAACTACTTATACCTGAAAGATGTAAAGCAAAAATGGCTAGATCTACACTAGGTCCACTATGACTTTGTATTCCAGAAAGAGGAGGGTAGCAAGCGTGTTGGTAACTTCATTTGATTTTTCTAATGAAAAATAAAACTATCGCTACACTCAATAAATTTCTATATTGTTCGGACTATACCTTCATCTTAATAATATCATTATACACCAATTAAAACTTAACCGTATATTTAGACGATTTCCAGTAGGTTTTTTCTGAGTTTCCTAACCATATACCTTATCTTATGTAGTTTATCATAATCACCTTTGTTATTATTATATGATCTAGCCCATATTCTATACTCTAAAGATTTTACTCCTTTCATTGTATCCTTGAAATAGACAATTATGTTTTCAATGGCTCTAGAATTGGTTGTGTCTAAAATATAATAATTATGGATTTCTTTATATCTAACTGGGTTAGATATATGGAGTGTTAAACCTATTGCTTTTAAAACCAACTCGTCTAATTTTTGAGTTATGCCAAAACCGTGTACTATTCTTTTTGAATCTTTGCTAGTTAAATAAAAGCTGCCTTCTGCCTCAATGAATCCCACTAATCAGGGTTTACTTATGATACCTTTTAGCGAGCTTACACTTTTTAAAGGTAAGTCCACCTGGTTTCAGGCAGGTGATTTGTAGTTGTCCGGTACCTTCAAGTTTTTTAGATTTAGAAGTATACTGTCCCTATCTTGTTTGCTTAAACTTACATTATTCAACATATCCAAGGCTTTTTTAAACCTTGAATAATCAAAATATTTGGAGGTTAAAAGAGGATGTTTATCAAATATAGGTAATATTACCCTTTCTATAGTTTTTCTGTCCCTTATGAAGAATTGTCCTTTCGTATTATCTTTGGTAACAGAGCCCACACCTAGTTGTTTTTTGACGTAATATAATAATCTCAAATTATACCTAGACTGGGCTAACTTATAAGATAATCCTCATTTATCCCCCTGATGCGTAATAGAAAAACTACCATCTCCGTCAGTAAAGCCAACTAATCACTGTTCAAATCAAATTTTGTTTTTATTATTAAGATGCTCTTCGTTTAGTCTCTGATGAGTAGAAAATAAACATCTCTTTTCTACTCAGGCGTATTGTCTCCTTGAAATACATGTTTTTACGTACGTGTAAGTTAGTATAATATGAACTAAACCTAAACATGAGTAATGTATAACGTGTAATCCTGATTTAACACAGAACACTTGAAGATGTTCACGCATCGAGAAGAGTTTAATATCTTCTATGTCACCATAGAACAACTCCCTATTTTCTTTAAGAGTTCAGCCTGTACCAGCCCCGTTTTCAATACCACTAGCAAATAAAAATAATGCTAGACTTGGTATTAGTAACCAAAAGCTAATATTATTAAGTCTAGGGAATCTATATAATTAAGTAATTTCTTACCCATACGGACTATGTCTTCATCCATTATCATAATGGAGCTTCGCGTGTAGTCTCTGAGGATCCTACTTATAAACTACTTTGGTTTCCTGCACAACCCTCCCTTGTATGTATAAGTTTTACCACTAGTTCAGTTTATTTACTAACTTTATGACAGCTTTCTGCCGCCCAACTAGGTGTCTATACATCTGTTGACTGAATAAATTAATCCAATTTAGAGAGATTCCATGCATATAGCGAAGTCATAATTATAAAGTTTACACTTTATAACGGCATTCCCTTTGTTTTAGAAAAAATTTTAAAAGTAGTGTATTTATAAACCATTTAAATGATATCAATTGAAATCAGTTCTTTTTGTATTCATTTGACTTCTAACAAGTTCTGCTGTGTTTATATCTTGTTCGGTATAATGTTGATTATTAAGAATCATATATGCAACCTTTTCTCAATCTTTATAATCTAAATGTTTACTTGAATATAAAGGATATTTATTAAAATAGTTAATAATAATATGTAAAGATACTTTACTAGATGCTGTTAAAGTATAGTAAGTATTATTTGTAGATTTTTGTGTTCTGGTTAACAATTTACAATTTAAGAATAAAGATATTTGATTTAAAATATAAAAATAACTATCATTAGTAATTGGATCCAAAATTCTTTGTTCAATTCTTAACCTACAAGTAATTTTTCTTTTTTTTGCACCTTCTTCTGTTTTAGTATATTGTACAGAAAAACTACCGTCTGCATCTACAAATCCACTTAATCAACTACTATTTTCTAAACTATCTGTATTTAAAGATAGTTTATTTATATCTGCACTATGATTTTTATTTAACCAGTCTATTAAATTATATAATTGATAGATTTTAGGTGTTTTTAATTGACCGTTTATTAAATTAACTATCTTTTTCAAGCCTACTACAGGTGAAACTACTAAAACACAAGCGTTATCTTTAGATTTATATCTAATAAATCCTGATTTTATGATACAAAGTAATTTTTTTGCTAAAGGCTGGTTTTTCAAACCAAAAGTTATACAAAATCTAGGATTATGAGCCTTTTTACCTTTATGGTTTTGAATTCAAATATGACCATCACCTTCAAATAAACCAGCTAGATATGAAGCTAAATTATTACTGTTATCATTATGTACACTAGTCACACTTGTTGTTTGAGATAAACTGGAGCCAAAACAAACTTTTAAATTTTTTTCTAGGAGATCCTGTTTTTTTGCCATATCTGGACCACCTACTAATAATGGTAATAAGAAATTCAATTTGTTATAGCCGTTAGGTTATATTTGGACTATATCTTCATCCTCTTAAGGAGCATAACGTATAGTCTCTGAGGATCCTATAAAAACTAATACCTCTCATTCGTGGGAGGCAAAAGTTTTTTTTCGTTTCCTGCGGATTGTCCATTTTTTTTTATATATTTTTTAATTACATAAAAATATTATTTTTATTATTTAAGGTTGTGTACGCTTCAAAATAATTAGACTTCTTTTTACAAAAGTAAAGTTTTCACAATTCCTATAAAAATACTTTAGGAGTTTCCCGCACATAGTTATGTAATAAAAGTAATATTGCTACTACTTACGGCAATTTCTTTTATATGAATACAATAAAATAATAAGTACAAAAATTCATAAGATAATAAGGAGTTTAAACTAGACTATCTAAGTGTGAAAAATCAAAGGATTTACGTTTATTATTAAATTGTGCTTTAATTGTTTCAACCTCCGAAATTTCTTTTGGAGTTAAAACTTTACCAGCTCGCAATTTAGCTTGTTCAACTACATAGGATCAATCTTTGTAAGCCAAATATTTAGAGGAATATAGAGGATAACGATCAAAATAATTTATAACCTTAGCATGGCTAGCTGCGCTGTGAGATATAACCATAAAGGCATAAAACATTTTATCATTTTGTTCTCTAGTTCTAGAGTATAAATTTACACCTAAATATCTTGCTATTTCACTTAATATAACAAAATAGCTAATTCCCCCTTCTTCTCTTGTTACATATCGATGATAAGTTTGTCTTAACTCAATACGGAAAAAAGCTTGTACTCTTTTACTAGTAATATTTCCTTTATTTTTTCTATTTGTTAGTGTAATAGAAAAATTACCATCTCCGTCAGTAAAACCGGCTAACCAACCGTTGTTATCTATAGGTGATAGATCTAAACTTAAGCAATCTATACTATAATAGTCAAATTCATTAAATCATTTTATAGCACGGTGCAATGCTTCTATTTTAGGTGTACGCATATAACCATTAATTATATTAATAATTTTTAGAACATCTTCTGTTATTTGAATTTGTCAAATAACACAACCTGCGCTATTTTTATTATAAACTTTACCAGCATTAGTTATAGAAGCTAATTTTTTAGCTAAAGGTTCATCTGCTGTACTAAATACCACAAGTATTTTAGGGCGATATTTTTTAGCATTAGATTCTTTATTATGTACTGCAAATGATCCATCTGCTTCAATTAATCCTGCTAGATAGGGTCCTAACTTTGATCTTAATTCTGATTCTTTAATTGACTGTTTTTTTGTACTAAAATATCTTTTTATTGTATTCACATTGATTTTACCAAACCCACCTATCATTGCTGGCATGACCATAAAAAATATCATAACTATGGCGTGTGCTGTTATGATACTATTGTATAATTGATTATCTGCTATAAACTGAACACCAGGTCCAGATAGCTCTAATCTAATTAATACAGAAAAGGCTGTTCCTATTAAACCTGATAATAAGGCAAAAATAAGATACAAAACTCCTATATCTTTTGCATTTGATGATAAAAATCACCTTTCTAGTCATATAGATATTTTATTTTTGTTTATATGTAGTTTATTTTTCAAATTAGTTGAAGAAACTTCATATGTACTTTTTATATCTTTAAAATATGTAAGTTCACACAAAGTCTGGCGACGTGGTAGGGTAGAGATATTAGTAGGAATAGGCGTTAGATAAAATGAGACCATGTATATAAAAGTTAAAAATACTTTTCATTAGCCTATATAGTTATATATTTATGTGGGTGTGAGGCAGTGCTTATTGTTTATCAATTTCTCTTGCTTGTATGTGAAACATATGTGAAACATGACATGGCATGGCATCAGATAAAAAAAAATCAGGACTCACTCTACTACTGTAGTTTAGTATATATGAAAGTTTACATGTATGTCATGTTTCATAACTGAAAAAAGATAAGTATTTAGATTAAAGTAAAATGACTAGGGTTTATTACCTATTAGGCAATAGTCTGTATTATGAATACATGAGCTCAAGTATAACCTTATATACCTGTATATGGCTTTATCTTATACTAATTGTATGGGGTTAGTTCCTGGGCTTTATGTTCTATATAATATATGTTATTTACATTAATTATGCCATATGTCATATAGGAGCCTTATTCAGATACACCCTATTATTTATGATCTCTTTCAATAAATAACAAGGCTCCTGTGTTTGTGCCTATTAATAAGACACAATAAGGTTTGTATATATATACACAAAAACACTAGTTAACAGAATACACCCTAGCCAATAGTGATCTATTACAATCAACCAGATGTTGTGCCTCTCAGGGTTTCTTTTTAAATATGCTAGATATAAACCTTTTATCAGTCCTTGGCATAGCAATCTCGATTTTATTCATACTTTCACTACACGCATCTGATATTGTATCTAAGTTAGTTATACGCCTTGGTAATGTGAGATCAGGTTGTGTTGTAGAGTTTTTAAGTAGGTTGTGTTCTATAAAAGCTTTATACTTTAGATTATATCAACTAACATAAGAAACTATAGCATTAGGTACATTCCGAGGGTTTTTCATAGTAAACTTATTGTTAATTACCTGTATAGTTCAAGGTTTAATATTGCACTTAAAAGTAAGCGAATTTTCCTCAATATCCTTAGATATCTCTAAGCTTTTTTCATTGAGAATATTAGCACCTAATATATTAGTTGAACTAGCATCACCAGCTCCACTACTACCACCTGCTGTACTGCTACTACCGCCACCAGTTGAACCACCAGTTGGTGGCTTATAATAGTTTACATAATCACAGAGTGGTCCTGTACTCATTCTATTACTCTTTATCACAGATCATATCTCCTTTAGGCTAGACCGTGTAGTAAAGATACTATCGTTTATTACCAGTTAGTCAATAGTCTATATTATGAGTGCAAGGGCTTATATATAACCTTATATACCTGTATATGGCTTTATCTCAGATTAATTATATGGGATTAGTTACTGGATTTAATTCCGGGGCTTTATGCCCTACAAGATATATATTATATAACTTAAATATGCCATATATCAGATATCAGATAGGACCCTTCTCCAAATATACCCTATCATTTATGATTTCTTTAAATAAATAATAAGGCTGCTGTGTTTGTGCTTACTAATAAGACACGGTAAGGTTTGTATGTGTATACACAAACAAACACTAGTTAACAGGACACTGCCCCAGTTCATATTGATCTACCATAGTCAATCAGATACCTTGCCTATCAGGGTTTATTTTTTAAGGTGTTAGATATAAACCTTCTATCACTTCTTGCTAAAGCACTTTCAACTTTATTCAAACCTTCACTACACTCACTTGACATTTTATCTAAGTTAGTAATTCGAGATATTAAGCTAGAATCACCTTCTATTGAAACATCTTATAGAGCTGTAAGTTCTATAAGTGCCTTACACTTGAGATTATATGAGCTAACATAAAAAACGACAGATTGAGAAACATCTCGTGGATTTATCAAAGGAAATCTCTGTTTAATTGCGTCTAATGCTGAAGGTTGAATGTCGTACTTGGAAATAAGCGAGTTAGTATCAAGATCTTTAGATATCTCTAGGTTTTTATCAAAAAGAGCCCTACCATCTAATGTATTAGTTGAACTACTACCATCACTGTTCCCAGCAGGAGTACTACTACTACCACCACCACCTCCACTAGAAGCCCCCTCAGATCCAATCTTAGAGAGGGTTAAAGGAAGACTCTGTGGTCCCATAATCATTCTGTTATCCTTTATACTATTTCAAACAAGAGGTAAGTGTGCAAACAAATAATGAAGGGATGCATATAACTCTTCATAATGACCATCCACATACCAAATTAAGAGTGGTACAGAAAAAGCAAAAAATATTACAATATATAGTTGTCTAGAACTTACTTTTTTTCCTTTTACATAAGCTATAGCTGTTATGCTACATAGGGTTATAATAACGTTAAACAAAGGATAATATTGTAATAAATCTAATTGCCCTAGCATAAAGCGTGTAGTAATTCTGTAACCTAAAGAAAAGCCTATACCAATAGCTATGGAGATGAGTAGAGAAAAAGTTAGGCAAGCTACCCCTATTGTACTAAATAATTTAAACAGATCACTATGCAGAAGTAAGCTAACAAAAGCATGAGGGCTAGGTGTGTTATTTATATCTCTGTAAGATTTAAGTACACATAAAGACTTAAGTACACATAAAGACTTAAGTCCACATAATGTGTGCTTTACTGCTTCCGCATAGGTGGGCACATTAGTAGGAATAGGCAATAGAGAGAAAAGCACTGTGTACGTAATTGTTAAAAAAACTAGACACAGCCTGATGATTATATAACTATATGGGTGTGCTTCTTGCTCCACCTTAGTGATTATATATATGTTTGTACAAGATTAAACCAATTAAAATATACAATGCATAGGATGTGATAAGACCAGTGTTTAAGTTACTTAGGCTTTTATTTAAATTAAGCCAGGCTATCAAAGCTTATTTTTGAATGTGTTACATATAAACCTTCTATCAATCCTTAATATAATATACTGGATTTATTCATACTTTCATTACAAAACCTAATCTTAGTTTAACATGGCAAGTGACTAGCTTGGATAAGATATAGGGTGAGTATAGTAGAGTTTTTAAGTACTGTAGGTTCTATAAGTGTTTTACATCTTAAACTATACCCATTGGGGTAAGAAACAACAGAATCAGCAACATTATGCGGACCTTTAGTAGAAAATTTACCTTCAATTTATTGTAAAGCTAAATTTTGCACTTAGGAATAACCAAATTATCCCTGCTATTCACTTTTAAGTATACGAGTATTTACTAATCAATACATTAAAGTTGTAACTAAGGCTAGTGTTACCTAATATTTATAACTTACGACTTAAACTAAACGAATTATAGAGTAAATACTTTTCTACAACTCTATAATAAAAACTGATGTGGAATTGGCTGAGATCATTGGGGACTTGCAATTGAAACGTAATTTATAATATTTGATATCATAATGTAACTACCTAAAAATGCCTCTGATAATGATATAAAGATTGCAAGCATTTGTAAAGGAGATACCTTGTTGCTATTTGTTTCGTTTTTACTGTTGCCTTTAAATAAAATAGTAATAATACATAGGATACAATACCAAAAATATAAATACCTTTTGATTATTTAAAGATCCAGCAGCGTTATAGGCCTCTATATGTCAAAGAGTATTGTTTATTGTTGACATATTATAAAGTCCATTTATATGTATAAGATAAAACAATAGATACATGATGACCAAAAAAATATATATCTTTATGTATTTACTGAAAACTTCTTTGTATTCTGGCTCAACACAGATATATAACGAAATAAGAACAAAAGGGATAACTCTACAAATTACAAACAAAATTAACCAACTATATCAGGTTTCATTATGGAATTGTTCAGTTGTAAATATAATATAAGTAATATACTGATTAATGACCATACCTATAATAAAGAATTCCAATACTAAATATATTACTCCTAGGATTAGATCTAATTTTAATAGATATGTATTATTTTACAAGAATCGCCTTTGACTTTGTTTAAAAAAATTATAAAATTTTACAATATTATCATACAATTCATATCAAATTATAAATATAAATGAAGCCACAAGATATTCTCAACTTAACAATAAGTGTAAACCTAAATAGCATGTTTGTATAATATTTATGTTATAAAACATGTTAACAAAAATTATAACCAATCCGAGAAGAGCCAGGTGAAAATAAATTATTCCAAATTTACCCAAATATTCTCCAATCCACTTATCTAAAGTTTTATAAAGCCGAGGCTTAAGTGTAAGTATTCGCCACTCACTTTCTAAGGATTTACCAGTAGCCAAACGAAGATTTATTATGGCTACTATATAGGTAAGTATTAAAAAAATAATAAAAAAAGCAAAAAAAAACAAACATATTAAAAGGGCTTATCATAAGCGTGTGGATAATTAATTCTGATTTATTTAGAGGGTTAATATGAGTTCTATTTAAAAATATGCCTAAATAACTATTGGAAAAAAAATATTAATATCCTGAAAATAGATCGAATTTACGCTTAAAACCCCTACATTGTTATTATCTAATAAGTTAGAGGGGTAAGGACCAGAAGACACAAATTCAAAATCAATAGCATACTTCGCTATAAAGTAAGAAGCAACAATATGGAACAGAATAAAAACAATGAAAAAATAAATCATGTATAGTAAATATACAAGATTTTTGTTTTCATTGAAAAAGTTATACAATGTTTTACCCTTTCCTTTTTTTGTTGCGTTTTTACATACAGATGGTCGATATGTATGATATGGAGAATAAATAACAACGTATTCAAGTGCAGAATTAACTTCTGCACTTGATACAGTTATGCTTATTGTACTATATAATATACACAACAATATACTTATATCTATTAAAGAGATATAAGGTATTAATATATATAATATTAAACCAACTAAAATATACAAAGCATAAGATGTGATAACACCAGTCTCTAAGCTACTTAGGTCTTTACTTAATTTAAGTAAGCCTTTTTCTAAGCCATATGGTCCTAATAATTCTATTGAACCTTTATCTAAAACCTTGGTAGTTTGTCCTCCTAAATTGAGAACAAAACGAGTGATATATTTGTTATAAAACAATTCAATTAGAAAACGTTGATTAAAAAAGCTAAATATATTGTAACCCGTTCTAGTTAACTTAAAGTAAATAAGTGATTTGGGTAAAAACTCAGATAAGATTAGAGAAAAAACACTTAATGTAACAGTTAAGAAAAAAGGTAATAATTTAAATATAGTAGGAACAACAAATTCAGTTTCTAGCATAATTTCATGTAAAGGGTGTGTAAATAAACTATTGTCAGAAAAGAAACCAGAGGCCATACCTATAAACATATCTTTGGTCATATAACCAAAGAATATGGAAAATACAGCTAAAATTACTAAAGGCAAGCTCATAAATACATCGCCTTCATGTGCTTTTTTATAGTTTGTTAGAGGTCCATTGGCATTAGTTAAAAAAGTTAGATATAAAACCTTAACTGAATATAATGTGGTAAACATAGCACCCATAGTTGCTATAAAGTAAACAGCAACACTAGAAAAATGAAATTGTCCATATGCAGATTCAAGTATGAAATCTTTAGAATAAAAACCAGTCATAAAAGGGAAAGCTACTAGACTAAGAGAAGCTATCAGCATAACTGAATAAGTTAAAGGTAAAAATGCTATTAAACCACCGTATTTCCTAAAGTTTTGATTATCTGCTACAGCATGTATTACAGCACCTGCCCCTAAAAATAAGAGCCCTTTATAAACATCAAATATAAAATCTTGAAGATTTGAAAAAGCAAGTCTTTTTTCCCGAATAACATCTAAAAGTTTTAACTCTAAATTTGCTTTACTCTAGACTATATGGTAATGCTAGTAAGTACTAGCTTTTTCTGCTATATTGTCAGATACTGTAGAGATTTTAGGTGCACATGTTTATGCTTATTGCGTGATTTTAACCTTAAACTCATCTGTAAAACCAACAAAATGTTTTAATATAAACACATATATAGTCATTTCCTTGGATAATTTACTAGGATCCGCAAAAAACAGTTTAGAGTCATCAGGAAGATTTTGAGTTGCTTGTCTTGCAACTAAATAGATATAAGTATTTAGATTAGGGTAAAAGCACTGAGGTTTATTATTGGTCAGGCAATAGTCTACATTGTAAGTATATGAGCTCATTTACAAAGCTATATACTTATATATATAGCTTTATATCGTACTAATCTTATAGTGTTAGTCACTTGGCTTTATGCCCTATAAGACATGCGTTAAACATGTCAAATAGAGCCCTTCTCCTATATTTCCACCCTTAAAGATGGGATAGATGTTTATAATGAGCAATACAGATAAACACCAGTTAATGCTGATGTTTCACATAGCAAAGAAAACCATACACTCTGCCTTAATTCTATCAGTTACGTCTTTGGGGTGACGAATGAAACATACTCTAAATATATAATTAAAATAAGAGTTTTAGTCTTACATATACATGGTGTTCATCGATAGAAATAAAGTTTTATATCATTTACTTTTTACTCATCCTGGAAAAACAACGACAGTATTTGGAGGATTGATTAGAGTATAACAGTAAATGATTCAAGAGGCTTTATTATCAACTTATCAGCCATGAATCTATTTGAACCTAGCCGACTCTAAAGGTGTTAGACTCCACATCTCCTGTGGATGATGTATTGGAACCGTCTGATTAATTGGAACCCTCAAATGTATTAGAATCTTTAGGAAAACAGCTTAAAACAAAATTAGCCTGACAACGACTCATTTTTACTTGTTCTAAACTATCATTTATAAATTTAATCAAATCTATAATTCCATCAGAGTTACAGATAAAAGTAGATCCACGCTGATAAAACAGATCACTATTAGTAATATCTAATAAATCCTTACAACCATAAGCAATTGACATAGATAAAAGAATTTTAATCTTACAATTACGATTATGATAAAAATCAAGTATAAGACTCAACTCCTTCGTAAAACGCTCCACATCTTTTATTGCAATACCCATCATGTAGATGTTAATCCAGTCTGATGTTAAATACGATCTATAAGAATTTAGTTTCGCTAGGAACAATATAAAAATATTTAGCAGACCACTTTCTAGAGGTAAGTTAACAAAAGGGTGAAGTAAATCATTGGCTATGTCAAGAGAAAACCTATTAACGCTTATGCTTAGTAAACCGAATATTATACATACTTATATCTATTAAAGAGATATATGGTATTAGTATGTATAATATTAAACCAATTAAAATATACAAAGCATAGGATTAAAATAAATCTTTAAGCTTTATCACTGTTTATTTTCCTAACAAACGTGCTTCTGTGTATAGAAAAACACCTGATGTGGCAATAGCTAATAAAGAGCCGGGTGTCAAGATAGGTCAAGGTGAAGCAGATACAAGATGAAACGGATGAGCTTGAAAATTACTTCTAATTAAATTTGTCATGCATGTTTTTTTTTTTGAACGAACAAATAAGAAAACTTATTATCATAAGATACTGATATAGTAGGGGGTTTTGCTCCACGTTATCTCTAAGATTTTTTCCCTCCGTAAGAACCAGGTTTATAATCTGGACATTTATGGGGGGGGAGGGAAGATACGCAGTAGCTTTTGGCTAGCTTGGGGACTTAGTATTATCAGACGGTGGAGATTGGACAACGGTATTTTGAGAGGATGAAGATTGGTCCACAGAGGCTACTTGTTTATTTTTTTCTTTACTCTGGTCTATATTTTTATCTAAACCTAGACGAGCAGAGTCTTTATCTGAATTTATATTAAGTGAATCTATAGGAGGGTCTACAACTCTTGGTTTAAGTACAGCAGGCTCTCCTTTAGGTCAAGGAAAAACTTTTGGCTGTACAACAGGCTGTTTAATAGGCGGGGCCATGCGGCTTGCAAATTCGGAGCTATTTCTCATAGTGTTTATTATATCTTTTAAACGTTCATTATCAGATTTCATAATTTGTATTTGAATATCACGACGCCGAGCTATAAATTTCAATCTTTCACTTTGAAAATCAACATTTCCAGCTTTATGAATCTTATTTCCATACTTGTTTCTTGATCAACCACATAGTATGCAATGAATTCTCGGAGGTGCTGAAACCTTAATACCAAATGAGCCACAGTCTATACACGTTTGCTTACTGTAAGGAGACCCTAAGTTTTTACCTTTATTTTCATCAGCTGTGTTTCCAGAACTGTTGCTAGCTTGAGTACCAGAAGCAGAACCTGAAGCACTAGATCCTCCATCTGTTGGTCCCATCGTATATAAAATGTTAGGTAGCTCATGTGAAATAGTTATTTTAATTATTATAGCTAATAATATGGCTAGACTTTCATAAGCACCCTTATATATCTCTGAGTTATAGCTTAGATATAAAAAGAAAATACTTAATATTAAACTACATATCCCTACTATAGCCAGCCTAACAAGTTTTAAATTTTGATCCTTTAGACCTGTAACTACTACAACACCTAGACAAGAAAAAGTTGCATTAAAAAAAGGATAAGCCCAAATTCAATTTAAGTTTTCAAATAAAAACTTAAAAGGCAATTTAAAGGATAAATACATAAAAACAGCAAACAAAAAGATTATTCATCCTTTTTTTATGTTAACTATAAACTGTTTTAACCAAGCACCTAATAAATTACTCTGTAAAGATAAGCTCGTGAAGGCATAACCATTGGCTGTATTGTTAGTAACGCCAAGATAAAGGGTATTTATGCTTATATTTAATACACCAAATAATATACATAACAATATACTTATATCTATTAAAGAGATGTAAGGTGTTAGTATGTATAATATTAAACCAATTAAAATATACAATGCATAGGATGTAATAACACCAGTGTCTAAGCTACTTAGGCTTTTACTTAATTTAAGTAAGCCTTTTTCTAAGCCATATGGTCCTAATAATTCTATTGAACCTTTATCTAAAACCTTAGTAGTTTGTCCTCCTAATTTAAGAATAAAACGAGTGATATATTTGTTATAAAACAATTCAATTAGAAAACGTTGATTAAAAAAGCTAAATATGTTGTAACCCATTCTAGTTAACTTAAAATAAAGAAGTGATTTGGGTAAAAACTCAGATAATATTAAAGAAAGAGCACTTAATGTAACAGTTAAGAAAAAAGGTAATAATTTAAACAGAGTAGGTACAGCAAATTCAGTTTCTAGCATGATTTCATGTAAAGGATGTGTAAATAAACTATTATCAGAAAAAAAACCAGAAGCCATACCTATAAACATATCTTTGGTTATATAACCAAAAAATATGGAAAAGACTGCTAAAATTATTAGAGGCAAGCTCATAAATGCATCGCCTTCATGAGCTCTTTTATAGTTTATTAGAGGTCCATTGGCATTAGTTAAAAAAGTTAGGTATAAAACCTTAACTGAATATAATGTGGTGAACATAGCACCCATAGTTGCTATAAAGTAAACAGCAACACTAGAAAAATGAAATTGTCCATATGCAGATTCAAGTATTAAATCTTTAGAGTAAAAACCAGTCATAAAAGGGAAAGCTACTAGACTAAGAGAAGCTATCAGCATAACTGAATAAGTTAAAGGTAAAAATGCTATTAAACCACCGTATTTCCTAAAGTCTTGGTTATCTGCTACAGCATGTATTACAGCACCTGCCCCTAAAAATAAGAGCCCTTTATAAAAAGCATGATTAACTAAGTGAAATAAGGCAATATTATATGAAGATAAACCCACTGCTATAACCATCATCCCTAATTGCGAAATATACAAAAGTATATTTTGGACCATTTCTTTATTAATCTTTAAATTTTTCCCATTTATCTTTGTATGACACTCATTCGTTTAACTTGTTTATGTCATGTATGTTATTTTTGTTACAATATGTTCGTAAGTCATAAAACTGTTTTATAAGACATATTCTTTTGGACTTTTCAGTTTCTAAAGGATATTTAGAAAAATAGTTATCTATAAGTGAAAAGAGCTCATTTTTCCAATAAACTACGTATTTAAATGCTTCTATTTTAGGACTAAGTATATCTATTCTGCCACCATACAAGCTAACAAGAGGCTCTAGTAAAAATCTGTTTTTTTTGGTAATACTAATAAATATTTGCCCTGATTTTTCATTAAGATATACAGAACCATCACTATCTATAAAACCACTTAGTCATCCATTACTGTATGTTAAGGCCTTAGGATATTTTATAGGTATTTCATACTTATTACATAATTTATTCATTTGTAATAAACGAATGGGATTTCTAATTAAACCGTTCATGTCGTTTATTAAATGCAATAAACCTTTTTTATCATGCTACGCAAGTAATTTATATTTAAAAGCTTTGGCTCCTGAAACTGATTTTATAGACCCTCCATACTTGTGTAGTATTAGATATAATGCCTTTTTATCACGAGCATCCATACATATTTCACAGCTAACATATCCTTTTTTTGTTAATAAAAAATAACCATCACCGTCTATCAAACCAGCCAATCACTCATTAAATTTTAATGTGTTTAAGTCAGTGGTTGTATTATTTACACCATCTTGCCCTGGATGCTTAGCAACTGCAATACAACAAGATGTATAAGGCAATATATTTGTTTGTGTGTAACAAGCTGAGGGCTTGCTTGGCAAGCCCTCAGTTACTAACGAAGTATGGCATGAAAAAAGAAATGAATTTAAATTTATAAAATTTAAGTTTAAAAAGACTAATATCAAACGTATGGCCTCTGAGATTCCTACTAACTTGCTTATAAATTTAACCTTTCGTTTTTCAAACATAATACTATGAAGCCACTTTATATTTATAATGGTAAACGAATTAAAAAGATTATACCTAATGTGATTATTATCACGAGCTTTGGTTATCTGCGAATTGATTCTATAATAATATTGCATAAAAGTACACAACTATTTTTATCTGCTGTTGCAAAGCATCTGCTGGAAACAAAAGTATAAAACCCACATAATATCTTTATAATTTATCTCATTCTTTTTTAAATTTTATCCATTCATTGTGTTTGTCTAGTTGATGCACGTCCAAATGCATATAGTCTTTACAAAGGTAAAATTTTTTTATTAAGCTTAGCTTATGTATTTTACCTGACTTCAAAGGATATTTACTTAAATAATTATCTACTAGATCTAAAACTTCTTTTTTTTTATAAATGGAGTATTGAAAAGCTTCTTTAGATTGAATAGGCTGAACTCTACCACTATATAAGCTAATAAGAGGATCTAATAAATACTTATTTTTCTGGGTAATACTTATAGACAATTGACCTGACTGTTCATTTAAATAAATAGATCCATCAGCATCTATAAATCCGCTAAATCATGCATTATTATATGTCAATGGTTTTGGTTCATTAAGTTCTATATTATACAATAAACAAATTTTATATAATTTTAATATCCTAGTTGGGTTTCTAATGTGACCGTTAACACTATTAATTAGTTTAATAAGGCCTTTTTTGCTGTGTAACTTATATCTCCATGAGTTAGATCCCGCTATGTTCTTTATAGATCCACCATATTTATGCTTTATTGCGTACAAGACAGTTTTATCAGATGTGGATATTATAATCTTAAAACTAGCATAACCTTTTTTACTTAATATAAATTCGCCATGACCATCTATTAATCCACTTAACCATTCATTAAATAAGCTATCATTACAATCATTTTTATTAATTATAGTACTGTAATATCTCTTACCTACACCTTTAGTAGATAATTTGTTCACTATTGTGTAAAATTTACCACTTTTAATCTTTTTATTTAGTGAATTAACAGGTAATTGCTTTGAAGAGTGAGATAATTCACTTTTTACTGTTACCTTATTCATTCCGGATTTTAAAAGTTTAATCTTTGTTAGCCCTTGTAAGGTCAAATGCGTTTTATTTTCAATTAATACAGCAACCTGCTTAAATTTACAAAAATCCGACGCTTTATTTCCTAGCACAGGATACTTATTAAAAAACGGTATAATATTAGTTTTAATATCATCAAACTTGGTAACAATATAGTCACCTGCTCTAGGTGAACAGGTATAATAACGTCCACACCCTAAATAACCCACAAAACTTTTTAATAATTCTGCATCTCGTATATGTTGTGTTACTTTAAATATTAATCCTGCTCCTTTAGACTTATTAATTAATGTTACAAAAAAACAACCTTCGCCATCTACGAATCCAGATATTCAGTGTGGGTCAGGTATTTTTTGATTTATATTAGGTCTATTTTCAGGTATAATATTAGGAAAAACTGTTTTTAAGCTATCAGATAAACCGTTATTTAAAGCAGATTTAATAGATAATGCTTTTTTTAAACCTTCTATAGTTAAATGTTGTTTACAAATAATTAACTCATAGACTTGTCTAAACAGTTTATAATCTGAAAATTTTTGCGTTATCAAAAAATAGTTATCAAAATGATTCACAATAATTTCTAAATCTTTTTTGGAAGTAACTACGTAATCAACGTATCCATCTTTCCTTGCGTAGATTGCTCCTTTTTTATCTAAATAGTTTCGAACCCTTTCTAAAAGTATAATATCCTTTGCGTGTAATTTTATCTTAAAAGCTAACGATACAAGATAGCCTATCTTAATGTCGGATTTAGCTAAAATATTAATAAGAAAACAAGATTCAGCATCAGCAAATCCTGTAACATAATAAGGACTTATTTTAATTTGTTTGTAATTGTTGAATGCTCTGCATCACAAAGATTTTAAGTTATAATCTTGTTTGATATTTTTAGACGATAATGTAGGATTAATTTTGTTTCCATGTTCTATTATGCTTGTTGGACATATCAATAAACATGATAAACACATATTTTTCATCTCTTTCATCTTTTTCTTGAAAACAAGGAAAACAAGTAAAAGAAAGAAAAAACGGAAGATATTTGTGTTATATATGTAAAGTTTTGTTCCAGCGCAGCAGATAAAAATAATAGTTGTATAAATATTATACATAGTATTAATAAGAATTTTCTCGTATATAGTTTGATGCCTGAATTTAAAAAATTCTTGAGCCAATTGACTCATAGTGGAATAGGCTATAACCTTTTTGATATCTTGCTGGAATAAACCAATTAAAGAACTAAACACAGTAGTAATACTTCCTAATCATAAGCAAAGGATTAAAACTGTTGAACTATATTCTATTAAGGGGGAAGTTCGCATTAATAAATATACACCAGCAGTAACCATCGTGGCAGCCGACTCGCAAATTTATCCTGTTCCCTAATTACGGAAAGGCTACGGTTAAGATAAAGATACGCTATTTTTGTACTAAACATTTCTGCCTGTATTCATGCTGTGCGCTATATCCTTCAAAGCCTTTAATCCTTCTGGAGTTAAATGTTCTCCGTCTTTAAACATGCGCATTCCTTTGCAAAAATCCAAGAAATCACTACGTTTTGCTCCATACACAGGGTGTTTTTCAAATAAAGGTATTACAATATTAACTAAATCTGATATACCCCCAACATTAACATTACATCTGTGTCTATCTGAATATGGCGGTACTATATAACCACAACCCATTGATTCAATAATTCTATTTAAAAGTATTAAATCACGCTCATGCTGAGTAAGACGGAACTGAGGTGTAATTGTGGACCCTAATCTCATTCTAGGACTTACAGTGGGGTTTAATCCAAAGGTTCCATCAGATTGTGTGAACCCTGCTATTCAATTATGATCTAATTTAATAATGCTAGATACAAATACCGGTTTAGTTATAGGTATAATATCAGGATAAGCTTCGGATAGTGCCAGAGATAATCCTCTTTTAAATACAGATTTTATAGCTAATATATCCTTAAACCCTATGTCTGTTAAATGTTCTCTTTTTTCAATGATATCCATAGCTTGACACCATAGTTTGAAGTAAACATGTTTAGTACTCTGAAGAGGGTATAATTCAAAATGTTCACGTACCTTTACAAGGGCTTTAATAGAAGATACCTCATAAAAATACATAGCTCCTCCTGATGCACTAATTGAGCCTTCTCCATCAAAATACTCTTTAACTAGTTCCAACAATTTTAAGTTTAAAGGGTTGATCTGAGCGCCTAAAGAGTATACAATACTTAAATTAAACCCAAACCGACTCCTAGGATTTGCACGTGCACGAATAGCAAAACTACCATCTCCATCTGTATAACCAGTGACAAATCAAGGATGTAGTTTACCGTTTGTTTTAGAACTAGAATAGCGTTTCTTTACCGATCAGGTAGCCAAGCCCCAAATTTAATCTGTTACGGATAGGCTATTGCGGTATCTTTAATCTTGATTTACTTAATTTCTTTCAAGAGCCGGTTTCCCGGTGACTAGAGTACACCTTACAACTATAAGCATATATGTATATAATTGAAGAACCATCTACTCGTTGCTCTTTTACAGCCATATCTCGTTATACGCCCCATCTGCAAGCGACGGCCGTATGATTGAGATACTGCTGATTTAGATCCGCGATCACCCATTTCAGTTTCCTTCATCTATAGTGATATTACCATATCCTGGTGATTAGTCAGGCCAGTCATCTAGTTTCCTAGTTAACTTTGGTTACTATAGCTCTTAGGGCTTTTCCGGAGTTTGGTTCTTATACACGCTTTGCATGTATTAGTGCAGATACAGGTGTGGGCGTAAATGTTGATATTTATATAAATAAATATACGCAAATACTCTCATATTTGTTCGGACTATATCTTCATCCATTATGATAATGGAGTTTCACGTGTAGTCTCTGAGGATCCCACTAGGATAAAAGTTATCCGTTGGTTTCCTGCTGATTATCTTATATAAAGGTTTTCCAGCACATAGTGAAATTTAAGGAAGGCCCCAATAACATACTTTTATTTTATGCCTACTTTATATAACATTTCGGGTATTAAGTACGGAACCGCTAATGTTTTTAGTTTTTCCATACTTAATCTACTTGTTCTAATTCTTCAAACCTCAACCCCATCTTTCTTTTTACTTGCTATACTAAGTATGGCATCTCATAAGTGTAGCTTTTATTCCGAATTTATTACCTAAAACTTTGGTTAATCTCTCTACATCTTGTTTAGTAAAGTTATCCGTACATATAAATGTACAATTGTCCGAAAAAGAACCATCACCCATAATCCAATGAGCTAAACCAAGAGGGGTTAGTAACTCTTCTATATTTCAAGGTACAAATTTTATATATTTTACCATCCTCTTTTTTGTATCATGAACTATGTAGTTTGCTAATACTTTCTAAAGATTTAGTAGAAATTGAATATTGTGTAGCTTTTTTACCAGTTGTGATCAGCGAAGCAGATACTTCGTATAGCTACAGGATTAGGTCAAGGGGTAGGTTCAAATTCAGTACAAATAGGTGCTAAAGCTACATGTTTCAGATATTTAACATAATGTAGTATGTCAGATGAAAATGTAAACTGCAATCTACCTTTTGTCCCAGTAGTGGTAGGGTCATATTTTATGTAACCATCACCTAACATTTCTCCTGTAATAATCTCCCAGACACTGTCTGGAATAACTCATTTGGATAATTCTTCTTCAGTTAAGCTAGTAGAACTAAACAATCATTTATTATCATACAGCTTATGAGCATCTAAGTAAGATCGTACAGTAGCACGATTAATATCTAATTTATTTGCACAATCGGTTTTGGTTATGAAAGGAGAGCCTGCTATTAATGATGATGAGTTTATTATATCATATACTCATATCAAAGGCTTATTAAGTATAGGTGTACATAAGGATATTTTTGTTGTAATAAGAAGTAGATTATAAGTAGCCGGTATCAAACTTGTTATATATAAATAAGGAAATATTATCAATATGAAAAATAATTTTTTACCTTCCATGGCAAGAGGTAGTCAAACATGAAGACCAATTTGAGAACTTTTGGCCATAGCTCCTATTAATAAACAGATACCAATGATAGTAACTATGTTTCCATTTATGTAAGGAGCTAGTGAGAATACTGTAGAATAATCTAAATTACCAAACGTTCATATCATAGCAAACATACCCAATGTTAAAAAGCAATCACCTACTCTGTTAGTTAAAAAAGCAGACATGGAACTTTGATTAGCTGCTATTCTAGTAAATCAAAAGCTTACTAATAAATAGGAACATACCCCTACACCTTCCCAACCTACAAACATTAATAAAAAATTGTTTGCTGTAACAAGTACAATCATCATAAAAGTGAATAAACTTAAGTAACTAAAAAACCGTTGGTTATGAGGATCCTGACTCATGTAACCTATTGAATACATATGCACTAAAGAAGAAACTATTAGTACAGGTATTAACATGGAAACTGTTAAAGAATCAAAATTAAACCCTCACAATACATTAAGTGATTCTGAATCTACCCACCTAAATAATAAAACTGATACAGGTATATTATTTAAACCAACCTCAAATAAACCAATTGTTGCGATAAGTGTTGTTATTATTACACATATACACGTAATTAACTGTGCTCCGCTAACTCCAACTTTTCTACCAAATAAACCGGAAACTGTTGAACCTAATAAGGGTAAGATGATTAAGGCTAAATACATTATTTATATTCTATTGCTATGCTTCCTCTTCGTTTTCCCCCTTTACCTTAGAAATTAGATTTATTTTTTATTCCCTTAGGCTGGCTAGGGTATTTCCATAACTTTTAGGTTATGCCTGACTATATCTTAAGCAAATAATTTTATTAATTATTTACCAACCTCCATTTAGTCGATGAACTGCACACCAACCTTTTATTTTCGGTATTTGGTGCTTGGCTGCGGATTATCTATTTCATTTCTTCATACAAATCGTTTTTACCATACAACGAGTCATTACCTGTTCCATTAATAACATTACTGTATTAACTTGGTATATTTGTCTTTAAGACTTTCCCGCAATTTGAAGGTTTTGCCACATTGAAAATATGACTAGGCAGAGGTTTACTCTACCTTTTTTGATCTTGTTTCTCAGTGCCATCTATAACACTGTGATTATTTATAGCCTTACTTGAGTAAAGCGACGTCATTCTTATTTTTAGCTATAAAATTTTTTCCACCCCTTTTTCATTAAAGTGTTCCTTATTTTCAATAATATGTGCCGCACTCTTAAAATCTAAGAAATTTAAGTGCTTATATCCTAATATAGGGTACTTTTCAAAAAAAGGAATTACATGTTCAACTATGAGATCGATTTTTGCAATAGTAAACTCACTTACTGAACGTTTTTTATAATCCATTACAAAGCCACCACCAAAAAAATTAACAAAGCTTTCTAGTAATAAGAGATCTCTTGAATGTTGAGCTATTGAAAAGCGCAATGAAACAGATAGTCCACTCTTAGTTT
>JAIUPT010000010.1:600000-1061881 GCA_022315425.1 Pseudevernia furfuracea
TCTTGAGAGAGTCACTAACCAACAACCATAACGTTGAAATTGAACCCTTTGCGGACACTCTTGCGGTGCCACTGATTGGGCAAATTGGCGAACCCAACGTATCCTGTGAGCTTCCTCCGAACAACATTCCTCATGTCACTAGCCGCCTGTGCTGCTGCCTTGGGGTCTTTGGAGCTGACGGTTTGAGAGGCGATTTGCTGGGTGGGGCTCATTGGATTGGTGCGTTCATTGTACGGTGATGTGGGCTTTCCATTTGGTACTGGAGGACCGCTTTGGGGCGCTGGAGATTGTCTCGGTGCTTGCGGTAAAGGGCCATTGGTAGCTATAGAAGAATTAGAAATGTCTCTCAGTCTTCGCTCTTTCTTGGGCGTTGATGGAGGCGTTGGCGATCTAAGACTTCCGTCTTGGATACAATATTCGCTGCCTGTTGTACTAGCCAACCGCCTGACATGATGCACTTCGAAACACTCTGACATGCTGGCTATTCATGTTCTCGTAATATATGGCTGCTTGCAGGTGCAATGATGATTGGGGCAGAGAGCGTTCTGAAGTGTGATGACAGAAACTTACCCATCTTGACGAGCTCGACCGAGCGTGGAAGGAGGAATCAAGTGAGGAAGTGACCAGTCACCTGTGTGTTTTCATTTGAAAATTAGCAGGAGCTCGTTCATTGCAGTTTGTCGCGGTTTTTTAGCTGATGGTGATACCGCCGTTGGATCTTTGGGCGGGACGCGAATGCAAGGCAAGCTGTGGGGTTCCCCTTCTGTTTGCTTACCTTGGAGGCGAAAGAGCAACTGCGCAAACGAGTGACACCAGGCAATGATGATTCAGGAAGCGAATGATGCCACAATAATATGTGGGTAGAGTATCAAAGGGGTGGTGTCGTGGTTTCTGTTTGCCGTCCAACCGTCCAAGATTTTTTTGGCTTAAGGGGGCCCGTTGTTAGCGCTTTGATGGAGATGAAGGAATTGACAGGGATGTCAGCCTTACGGGCCGGGTCAACGACTCCACGATCTTTTGACAAGTCACACTCACAGCAACGCCTCAACGCACTTGGTTTTAAGAGAACCCTATTCGTACAAGCTTGCACATGTGACCGCCCGGAAGTTCAAAAGCTCCAGTTTCGACACATATTTGTACATATTTGTGGGCTATCATTTACTTTTTACCGGGAAGCAGCATGACAGAATTATCCCCTTTCTCAAATGTGATCCAATCACAATACTACGCTACTCTGCTTTTACCTTAAAACGCTTGGACAGTGCATACTGCTTCGGGATCCTGTCCTGCTGGGAAGGCTTGGCATATGCGAGAAGGTGGAAATGAGGAAGTCAAGTCCTTTACTCCTTACCAAACTTGGGTAACTTGTTTACACAGCCGGTGTCGGACTTTGATCACTGCAGCCTCCTCAACACTAAAGATGAACAATACATGAAAGATGACGACATGGACGTTGCTGAGAGGCATAGGTATGTACCTTTCTTCCGTCGCTGCATAAAGGGTATCTCTCCAACTCCAAATCTCCCAACCAATGGCTGCTTCTGCTATGAAAGTCCTTTCCAGCAACATCTTCGCGCGCGATGGTTCGATCCACGAAATCTCGTGAAATAATTCCAGCGCTCAATATCATATTCCAAACTACTACTTCTCGTTGCACCCCGGAACGCCAAGCTGTCGAAGAGAATCTTTGGAGAATGTCAAAGCATGGTCTCGGAATCGCTGGTTATTGTGGAGTCCTCGTCGCTCGCTTCGAGATGCCACAATTTGGGGTCTAGTCCAGGAGAATCGTCCTCATGATCTTCGTGTTCTTGAATCTCCGAACCACGCTGAACGGCCCCATTGGCATGACCATTGCCGTTCATGTATACAGCCTCCCTGCTCTCCTTGCGAGCACCAGCTTTCGCCCTCGCACGCTTCCCTTTTATCCTCGCTTTCACTCGACCCTCTTCCCTGCATCCACCGACTCTTCCGAAGGCTGCCAGCTGTGCACAGACGATCAAGAAGGTGTAGCTCCAACAGAGCTTTTCTGAAGCGTGAATGTTGAGGTGGGGATGTTGGGCTGAAGGACCGAAGGTAGAGTATGGCGGCGGTTGTTTGGTAACGTCCACGATAACTGGCGGTAGCAGACGGGAGAGTATAGTATTGAGACTCATGAGAAAAAGGACTGGGTTGAGGAAAATAGCCGGCACGATGTAGGATTTCGAAATTGCGGGATGCATGGTGGTGGATGTAGGGTATGAGCAGTATAGTCTGGGATGAGTGGAGGAGTTTGTGGTAGAGCAGATCGTGGGACGGTCCTCTAATCAATTTACATATGGTGTTGGGCAGATGCCTGCCTGGTAGAATTGAAGACGGGAACAAAGGCAAAGCCTTCAACCCGGTTGCTGTTAGCCACCTTGGGTGATGTAAGACCCTAATGGTTAATCACCTCAATTCTGAGCGGACTTGTCAAAGAGTGAGCGTATACATTTGATTGGTGAAGGAGAGCTGAAAGCTTGTCAATTCTCTACCAAGCTCCAGAACTGACTGCTTTCACTGGGTCAAAGAACTCAAGTGATGAAAGACACTTAAGATTGAGAGAGAAGTAGGAAAGTGTAGGAGGTGTGATTGACATAAGGTATGATTGGAAGTGATGGAAGGGGGGGCGTTCGTCGTCATTTTGAGAAGTCAATAATGAGGACTAAAATAAACTTGGGTCTTGGACCGGTAAGGTATTTTTTCCTACGAATAAATCGCCGAGAGCGCGCGGGGCATTGCACGCTCCTGCTCTAAGATGGCACAAGGAATTGAGACAACGCCTTAGTCCTTACCCACCTGGTAGTGCCTTGTTCTTTCTCTCCAAGGAATGCGACCATTGCCCGGAGTTGTAACTAGAGTAAGGTATCCAGCAATTGGGATCTAGATTCAATTACTTATCAGGGACATCTGCATGAGCCACTGGCGGCTCTGGTGGCCGCGGGTGCTCCCGTCCAAGTGCCTCCCCTCGCTCGCTGCGCGCTAGTCTACATATTATTCGAAACGTGTTGCGATCCCCCCCCCCCCCCCGGTTTGCCAGTCAACATGGTTTGTAAAGCTTCGATCTAGACATCTAAGCTGAAGCTGTGCTGACAGAGAAAGTAGAATTCACTCTTCAATTCTGCTCTCAAGCAGTCATCCTCTCTGCGCCGTGACCTTGATGCCTTCGCCGATGCACCGGGCACTTCATCGCCTGCACTGCAAGGTCAGCCAGGCCAAAATGTAACGTCGAATAGCATTCGAATTGACCAATTTGCATAGGCCAGATATCTGCCTCCCTCACTTCACTGTCTCGCACGATCGACGACTATGCAGAAATGGCGAAGAAGGAACTTGTTCCAGGCAAACAAGAAAAAGCCCAGGAACGCCTAAAGAATTTCCGGATTGAGTTGGCAGACTATAGGCAAAAATTCGATCTCTTTAAAAAAGACAGAGAAGACAGTGTAAGGCTTCCTGGTGTATTGCTGCAGCGTTCAAATCGCTGGACGGTATTCTGTCTGCCCATTGCCAACGCTCACTCGGCTGCAGCAAACGGCCCAAAACCGCACTGAGCTCTTCGGTCGTCGCCCGCATCACACGGCAACGCCCGAAAACCCCTACTCGCAATCCAGCCTCGCTCAAAACTCAGCCTTTGGTCCCTCTAAACCTCAGTCCCTATCCTTTGGGGCCGCTCCACAAGACTATACCCGAGAAACACACGCCCTGCGTGAGCAAACCTTCATGTCTTCAACAAATGCGGCACTGGATGAATATCTCGAACGAGGGCGAGCGGTCCTGGGCGATTTAGGAGACCAAAGAGAGATGCTGAAGGGAACACAAAAAAGACTATACAGTGTGGCCAACACACTGGGTGTAAGTGGTGATACGATCAGGATGGTGGAGAGGAGAGCGAAGCAAGACAAATGGATATTTTGGGCCGGCGCAATTATTTTCTTTGCATTCTGCTGGCTGGTCATACACTATCTTCGGTGAAAAGTAACGGAAGAGAACAATCACTGTACACTACTGTATCGTTTCAGGGCAATTGCATCTTGAGCGTGGCGTTGGGGCCAGACATATTCGGTGTTGGGTATTAGCGCAGCCTCTCAAGGATTTTGTATGCACGTTGGCCGGCTCCTTTTTGCTCTGTATCTTGAACACTCGAACACAGAGATTGATGTAAAATTGCTCAATCCGCTCGGGAAAAGTCGTAGCGCGGTTGGCGCGAACCCCGATGTCATTTCGCCAAGACCAGCGCCAAAAGTCTCAAGCTTGGAAACTGCACGAGACCCTCCAAAGTCAAACAATTCATCACTGCCTGCAACAAAATCTCTGTACATCGTCCCTTAAACGACAGCTCAATTATACACCATCGAAAGGCAAGCATTTCATACGCGGAGGTCCTTATCGCCCTGTGCTAACTGTTGACAGCAGACACTCCTTGCCCTCAAGTTTTAAGTAACAACAAACAATATGTCGTACGCACAGGCCGCACAGAAGGGACCCAAGCAGTCACCTGAAGAAGTAAGTAAGGTCCTTCTTGCTTG
Source organism: Pseudevernia furfuracea (assembly GCA_022315425.1). Lineage (NCBI taxonomy): Eukaryota > Fungi > Ascomycota > Lecanoromycetes > Lecanorales > Parmeliaceae > Pseudevernia > Pseudevernia furfuracea. Next base: position 604,542 of record JAIUPT010000010.1, read on the forward strand.
CACAGTCTCAAAGCTAACAGGTTGCAGGCGTATGTACGAAATTTTCTCTCGAGGAGCAGTGATTCTCCCCCATGTTTTAGCTCTGCATGTCGCGTCAATCTATCCTCTTCCCAGCTCGTGGAACTGTCGCTGCCAGAGCTCGCAAATCACCCATGCCTCCCCATACAGACACTGACACGTCATACCCAGAATGCCAAATACTGACATGCAAAACGGTAGCCGTGCGCCAGCACCCCCTTCTTTAAACTCCTCATCTTCCTCTTTCACCGAAGTAGACTCACAGCATCTTAAATCAGAAGCCTCCGAGACCGCCGATCAAGCAAAGGAGAAGACCTCCGAAGCCGCCGATAAAACCAAGCAAAAGTCCTCCGAAGCTGCCGAAACCACCAAGGAGAAATCCTCCGACTACGCCCAGACCGCCAAAGAGAAGGCCAGAGAGGCAGCCGACTACACCAAAGAGAAGTCTTCCGAGTTCGCCGACTCCGCGAGCAAGAACTACGATTCGGCAAAGAAGAGTGCGGAGAAGAACGCAAAGGAAGCCAAGAAGGAAATTAAGAGTGCTGGACAGGATCTGAATGAGAACAGGGACAATCCAGTTGTCATCGCCAATGGCGTGTTGCTAGTCGCTGGAAGCGCGGCATTGGGATATGGAGCATACACCAAGCATGTGAAGGGAGAGCTAGATTGGCAAATCGCGGCCATTACCGCTGGGGTTGTGGGTGTGTTGGCTGTGGGTGACTACTATTTGAGCCAGTAAGCACTATCTTCGCCTCTATTGGTAATCTAAGATGCTGCAAAAATCGATTGCTGACACTGCGGCAGATACCTGTTCAAGAACAAGTACCCAAAGAAGTAGATGCATATTGGAGATGCTAAGGGTGACAGAGGGACGAGACGCCAGGGTGGCAGAGGAGGGCGGTTGCGTGTGCTTTTCGATAATCCGACTCGACTCATTTCGATTTCTCTGGTCAGAGCACTAGGTACCTTGGGACAGCTCAGTCACGATGCCATCAGGGACATGATACACTGTGTAGTTTTATCAAGTATTGTCTGTTCAATCATGTGGACCTTGACCGATGACTGTGGATTTTGTTCTCGTGACTAATATAAAAATCTGTACCAAATGTTGTTCGCAAGTTCTATGTGTGGGGAGTTGAGAAGCCGTACCGCCATCCATATCTTACAAGGTCCGGTGAGTGCCCCGTATGTCAGGCTAATGGTGCATCCAAACCCGAATAAGGCTCTGGAGATATCTCTAACGCTTATATCTGCTCGCCTCGGGGGTTGCTTTTCCATGTAAATGCCGCTCAATGCTTTGCTGTACTCGTACAGTATCATACACCTCTCCCAACATCCTCACTTCTCAGCATTAGCACCCGTAGCATCATGTGCCGCCTTCGGCACCATCTCATCGCTCTCGCTCGCCGGCTCGCCGTGGTCACTCTCCACTTGCTGCTTCGCCGCTTGTGCGCGCTCTGTGTCACTAGTACCTGCGGCCGAGGCGGAGGGATTTGGAGATGACGACGGCGGTGGTTGCAGCTCGGGCGTAGCTGACGTCGCGGCCGCCGGTATTGATCCATCGCCCGAGTCTGGAGGGGGCGCAGGAGAAGGGGAAGGAGCACCTTCTTCCGCTGGGGCGTCGTCTTCTTCGAGTTCGGAGCCGTAGATGTCGGGGTGTTCGCGGAAGCAGTTTTGCATTGTCCTGTAACATCCTACATCAGCCTTCATGCCGATGTCCAATCCTCCCCCCCCCCAAAATCGTCCTTCCCGGCGACGCAGGCGTGGGACACTCACTTGAAATTGTCAATGCAATCCATCCCCTTCGGATCCGCCTTCGAGAACACAAAACAGCTAAACGCCCCCCTGAATTGCTCCCCGCATGGCCCATGCGCCATTCCCCCTAGGCATGGGCAATCCCAATTTATCTCGCCGGTCTCTTCATTGAAGGCACCCTCTTGCGAGGCTTGTTGCTCTCGTTCTTCGAGCGTTTCCGGTTCTGTGGACTCTGGCGGGGGCGTGGGTAGGAGGGCTTTCTCTTGGCGATTCGACTTTACGGATTCAAGGGTCGGGAGAGGGATTTCGTCGGAGGGACTATTCGGGGGAGGGACCGCGACTGGGGGATTGTTAGTCTTGGGGGGTTAAAAGAAGCTACTCAGGGGGCGAACATGGAGGTTCTTCGGCGAATAAGGTACTTGAATTGTAGTAGTATATTACTCCAACTGCCAGTCCCAGCCTCGTTGCGTAGTTTTTCCAGCTCCGCGACTTTTGCGCTGGTGGCGCGGTGGAAAGGAAGCGGCGGGTTGGGGTGGAGCGGAAAGAGGGGAGAGGAGCGCGGAACAGGCAACGGGGTGCTTGCCTTATCATTGTGGAGGTTGAAAGGATGGGAATTGAGGGAATTCGATGTTGTGGGAGCTCCAAAGATAACTAAAGATGAGCTGCAACTTTTGGGTTCGATTATCGATATGTTTTGTCAGCGGAATGTTCCGTCTCATGACGAATTGACGAGATCCTGCCAAGACTCTCGTTTTACAACATAGGTACTAGTAGCTCTCGTTTGCTACATCTAAAGCCATGTAGTCCTTGAAGCAGTATTGGGAATAGAGCTCTCAGCAGCCAGAGCAAGCATGGCTCAAGTCCAAACCCCCAAACTATGGCATCCAGCACGCTTCACCCATGGCCGCATCTGTAGCTCAGGCGATGAACCATTTGGACCTGAGGTATTGAAGCAACACGCTGTTATAATACTCAATAACCCATTGGAGAACAAGAATATTCTAGTTGATGTCTGCATCGAGGGTATGCATCGTGTCAAGCCAAGAGATTCAGTCAGTGTTCATGGCTAATGTAATACATCAGCTCGTTGCATTGTATGTGCTGATGGCGGAGCAAATAGACTCAATGATTTGCACCTCGCTGGGGAAGAAGAAACTATCTGTGTTTGTTGTTCTAGGCTTTTGTTGCCTGCTACTTTGTTGACCAATGTTCTAGCTCCCCCACGCCATATGCGGAGATATGGACTCTTTACGTCCTGACGTGGAGGAACACTATCGAAGCCAAGACGTAAAGATCCTCAAAGATCCAGATCAGTATTCGACAGACCTAACAAAATGTCTGAAGTATATAAGAGATCAAGTAGTCGAGACAGAGGACGGATACGAATCTCCTTGGAGAGGCGTGGACGTAGCGATCTTCGGAAGCCTGGGTGGCAGGGCTGATCAGGCCTTCTCTCAATTACATCACCTTTATACATGCTCTCAAGATGTTACATCGATGATTGGTGACTTGTATCTCATCACGGCGGAAAGCGTGATGTTTCTTTTGGAAAAGGGGAAGAACTCGGTCCATGCTCCAGTGGGACCGAGCCATTTCACTGAGAACGTTGGTATTATACCGATTGGAAGGCCGTCAGTGATTACGACGCACGGTCTCGAATGGGATGTGACGGACTGGAGCACTGAGTTTGGTACCCAAATGAGTACGAGCAACCACAGCAGAGCGGAAATAGTGGAGGTGGAGACTTCCGAAAGGGTCTTGTTTACTCTTGAGATTGCCACGAAACCTAGACATTGAACTATGCAGCTACATGGCGGCGGTATCCCTAAGAGCAATCAAGCTCATCGACATGTCATCTTGACGGCATCGATCAAGAAGTGACTAGCATGCCGTAGATGTCGCTTATTTCGCACCAGACACATCCGAGCACCATCGGGATCATCCATACTTCGAGGATACCAGTACTCTCCTGTCGGTCGACCCGGCTACTAAGTCATCTTCACCCTGTGGTAGCTATGTGCTCGTGAAAGATGAGAACTGTGTAAGAGTGGTTAAGCACTGGGCTCGATCAACCCAATCACTAGCGTCTCGCTTAGCATCGAGGCGCCTTCAAAATCTATTATATTTCCCGGCATTCTCGGTAAGGATTCGACGCTGGCGAGGACAGCAACCCCGAATTGGTCTAGCGCTTCACCGCGTCGTCATGGTGACGAGGTAGAGCGGGAGAAATTTCAAGGGTGGGGGACGGAGAGCATAGGAGGGCTGAAAAAGGGGCTTGCCCAGAGTGTTGGCGCGAGCGCCTTCACATCTGCTCTAACAATTGTTTTCTCCGAAACAGATGGCCTAGTCCAACAAGATGAGTTTCGAGGGTCATGGAAAGGCCTTTCATGTTGGTGTCCAAAAGGTTGCTACTGCCAGTACCCCTATCTAGCCTTGCTCCAACACCGACGATGCTTTTCTTCCGTAATCCCCTCTGCCTTCTAGTCAAATGCATACGCAGAATCGGGTCTGTAAAGTATGAGAGAGGGTTGCTGCGTATGCATCCTCCAAAACCACCCAACGACTTCTCGTATGCCTATTTTTTACAGTGAGACAACACTTGGCCTGGCGTGTGATGTGCATGGTACCCAGCCCACAGCCCCTTTAAATAGCGTCAATCTAGAAGAGGTGTCCGACCAGGGTTGATCTTTTGCCGATCAGATCGCTCCCTTGAAGTTGGATTATAAATCCGGATGTCTCAGATCCGGGCAGAAGATGAACCAATGTAGGCGTGCTTCATGTCTGATGTCGATCAAATGTCTCGCCGTACAGGATCGGCGAAGGGGATCAGATTTACAAGAAGTCAGTGAGTTGTCCCGTGTAAAGGAGGTTTTTTCGCACAAGCTGATGATGAGCGGCAATCCCGTGGTGAACGATGGAGGACGCATTTGGGTTGAAATAGCTTCTGTTCAGAGACATGGTACATGATATATTAGACCCTTCTCCTTATACCTCTCCACGATGGAGATCCTTCGCTGATCTATCTTTGTATGCTTTTGAGGAGGCAGAACTGCTTGGAAAATACGAGCCAACCAGCGTCCTGCCTCCAGCACGGCTAGCTCTGTGCTACACAGTGGTTCTGGGCTTCCAGGTTTCGGAAGCGTTGGAATGATCGGCGATTCTTTGCCGAGGAGGGGCTTACTCTTGCCTAATGTGAAAAGGAACGGGCTAAGGGCTGGGTCGAGGAGAGAGACCCAGCAGTGATTTTAGCGAAGGTTGGTGAGACGGAGAGGGGATCAGGTCACGAGATACAGGCGCTTTGGCCACACCGATGACGTTGGTCCCTGGACCTTAAAAGATTGATATGTCTAGAAGAGAGTTTTCGATTGAACGTTCAGCTCAAGCTATCGTTTCCGTTGTTCACATTTCTCAGTCTTATGGGACCTGGATCCACTTATAGCTCTGTGCCTTTTCATCGTACTCGTACCCGTGGTCCCGAAACCGATTGGGTCCTCTCTTATAATAATCAGCGTGAGGAACGCTTTCCTTCTCGTGGGAGTCTACTAGCTGGCCGATCGTGATTCCCGACCGACATAAAACTACATTGCTGAAAATGTTGATCTTCTTACCATCCGCGCAGATTATACTCATATCAGTGAGGGCAGGGCTGGTCGTGAACATTAGCTTCCATGATGCTGTCGGGTAGCTGGCCTTCCCATCGAAGACATCGTTGGCGATGGGACAGAGACTGGTGGGACGGGAGCGGTAATCTTTGACGAAGAAGAGGTCCATGAAGGGATTCAAGACCGCGTGCTTCTGCTCATGCGCGTTTTTGCAAGGTCTGGCCCTGAAGAAAAGCTTCTCCTGGATTCGAGGCGATCTCTGGATAGTGGCATGCCACTTCGTGTTGACTCGCTGCCAAAGGAGTAGATCTTTTGGTGTGGCAATCTCCAAGATCATCTCGAGCAGCTCTGGGATACCGAACGTCTCCGTGGATGGAAGCATAGCTGATGGTTTGGAGGTCTTGCGGTGCTAGAACTGCTTGTGTGCTTACTCTCTCAATCGCGGTGATGTGATGTGATAACCAATTGTGTTTTCACTGGCCCTCGCTTAACAAGTCTTGGCTTTAGTGATATTTTCGGTGGTTACGCTGGCTCTGAGGTGCTGAGAGATGGAGTTGTTTAGTAACGCAGATGTGGTGAGCGCAAGAAATACTCGAGTCAACAATTTTGGTGACGGCAGTTCGACCGGACGGGAAAACGTCGAAGAAAGCGCGAAACAAATTTTAGAGGGTGATGGTGAGTAGTTGAGAATGTAAGAGAGGAATAAATAAAAATTTATTGCGGTGCGGAAATTGGAATTAAAATTTGCGGAATTGATTGATTTAACTTATATTTTCAAAATGTGGAATTTTCTTCTATAGCCCAGGTGGTATGGCTAGCAGAGGAGTAGATAGAAACTCATACACTGGCCACTTATTCAAAGGTCGCGCTAATCGTGCGGACATGGTTAGTATCAAGCAAGCCTTTATAAGTGTCTACGAAAGTGAAAGAAGGCAATGACTGAAAATCTCCCCGAGCCTGAATTTCCTGTAGCATCCATCCACCCTCTCAGAGAGGCTGCGATGTGAGTCCTTTTGCCAATTTGGATTTCAGAGGCTAGGTTCGATTCGGGCAGAGGGTCGGGGTTTTTTGTTTGTTTTTTTCAAGAACGAAAGGGGCTGTTAAGCGAGCTTCCAATGTGGTACGATTTCAACACGGATCGATCACGTGCTGCGATTCTAACTGGCTGCCTCGCTTTCTCTTCCGACATCTTTTCTTGTTCCCTAACCTTGATGGATTCAGAGACTCATTCTCCGAAATGCTTCAATTGTCAAATTCCTGGAATATCACTTGAACTTCAAGGGTAGAGACCTGTGAGGCTGTGACGAGCATTGGATTCTCTTCAGAACTCGTCAGGCTATGCATCAAATAATCGCGCCATCGCCTTCAGTAGTGCAAGGGACGTGTTGATAGAGGGAGATCAATCCGTCCTTGTGATGGGCCTCGAGCACCTATTGCACAATCTGAAGGATCAAGCTATGTACTGAGATAGTGAAAGAGGCTTTGCCTGACGGCTCTGTGCCGAGCATAGCTCAAAAGATAGCACATAGATTCACAATCCACCAAAGACTCTTCGCGCAGACCTGCAAAATCAAATGCGCACCATGAATTTTCTCCATGTGCCCCATTGGTAACAGCTTTTTTATCATTCGTCAGTCCGGTGCGATCAGAAATGTTAGTAATTGCTCCTTACAGCCAGTTTCCTATAGAACCAGAGACAAGCAGTGGTGCTTCTGCCCCCCACACATCTAGCCGCTAATCCTTTGTCAAACAACTCCGTGATCGGAATGCCTCCTAACGTTACGCGATTCGATTTCACTCCCGGCCAAAATAGCTGCGTTCGAACGTCCCCCAACGTCACTCCATTCGGATTTGCCACCTTCCAGAATAGTTGATCTGGGGGTAGTTGGATACGAATCTCGCGGACGGCAGATCGGAAAAAAAAGCACGTCGTTCCAAGAAGGCTTTGTGTTGTCGTTCGTCCCGACTTTGGGATTTGGTATACTGAGATCAGCATACTCGGTGGGGATGGAAACCAATGGGTTCCACTTGATCTCGGAGATCTCGGATTTTGGGGTAACTTTGCGGACGTAGGCTTTCTAAAAGAGCTTTCGTTGTAGATGCGGTGAGCTTTTGGTGAGCTTTTGCCATCTTGTATTGACGCGTTGGCTCAGGAGTAGATCCCGCTCGGGCAAGCGCACCAAAATCATCTCTAGTAACTCAGGAATGGCCAATACTTGGTTTTTAGCGATCTGGCGAGGTGGGCTCAATCAGCTTTTATTGCTCAAGAGGGAGACATACCAAGTAGAATGCAGAAAACTTTGGTGTTGCCAACAGCGACGATGCCAAAACCATCCAATAACGTTGACAGCGTTTCAGACTGTGCCTTTTATTTAGATTTACTCAGGACCGCTCAAAGGGTCAGCAAAACGTATTTTATAGTGTGATTAAGTGCACATGGAGGATGACCCGTAAATCTACAGACTAGATATCAATGGAACGCACAGTGTTTTATGCGCAGATGAGTTACTAGAGGATACTGAAATATTGTTGAAATTCGGGGATGACGAAGCGCCAAGGCTTGGCTTGGCTTGGCTTGGCGTCACATGATGACGCTAATGCGCCCGAGTATATAGTCGCTCTTATCTTCATAGAACTCCATAGATAATATAACTACTATGCATTTTATCTACGCTGCGCAATGAGGCGAGATAAGACGAGGTTTGATCGAGGTGAGACGAGGTGAGGCGGTTTTCTTTTAAATATCTTTAATATCTAATATCTATCGTAATATTTATTATAATATTATTATAAAGATATACTAAAAACTCGTATTAAATAAGAGAGAGATCTTTTAAAAGAAGACGTTGATAGTCTCGAGATTAAATTTATAAAGTCTGTCAGAGACTACATGTAGAACTGAAATAGTATTTGAATGTGATTTGAATAGAATTCTAACTATGGGAATTCTATGTACAAGTGCATGCATGTATTCGTAGAAGTAGAAGGCCGTGGCTTGGCGCGCTAATGTAGGGCTGAGCCATAGGGCTGAACCTTGGTGGCAATGATATTAGACTACAGTACCGGACTGCGGACCTGAATTCATGACAGTCTTATAACTTTATTTATAATTATAAAAAAAAGTATTTTAAAGTATTATATTTATAACTTAACTCTTTTAACGAGACTATTAAGTAAGCTAAATCTAAATCTTTTTCTTTTGTTAAAGTTCTCTTTATAACACGTAAGAAGAATAAAATTACTCGTATATTAAACTTAACAATATTTATAAATAATAACAACTCTACTTAAGACGTCTAATTCAATATTATATTAAATAAACTTTACGTTAATAAGAATTATTATTTAATTAAGTAATCTCGAATTATTTATATAATTAATCACGTCGAGAATAAAATAACGAAGATAGTAATATTACGTTATTAACTCGAGTTATTTAATCTCTATTTAATAGTTAAGAACTTTATAAATAATCTCACTAACGTCTATAAGAATATCAATTATATCGAAAAAGTTATATAAGAATATGTCACGAAGAGAAGTGATATGTTATTTTAAACTTGAGATGATATTAAGTAGTTATAATTTAAATCTATTATATAAGACGAACGCAAAGAAAAAAGAAAGAGAAACAAGTTCGCTGTGAGAAATTCGCTTCTTAAATACTCGTAGAAGTCTTATTAATAGTAGCGCTTAAGCAAATATTAATTAGTCGAGCGTCGAGTAACGAGAGTGAACTTAACTTAATGAAATTTAGATTCTAACTTTTGACTTTCGAGTTCAAATGCTTAGTTATCGTCGAGTAATTGAGATAAAATCTAAGCGTCGAGTTATTGAGATGAAACTTGAATGCTGAATAGTTGAGATGAACTTGACATTCGAATAATTCAGATGAACTTGACTTAGAATTTTTGATGGGACGGTTTTGCGATCGTAAAAGAATACGACTCTTTAAAGCATAATTTAACGTAGTCTTTTCGCGATTTCTATTTAAATTTTAAGTTATTAAGCGAAGAACTACTAACTTATATTAAAACTTAGTTAATATATAATCTCTTAAAAAAGTTAAGTTTTAAACTTTATATTAAATTTAGCGATGTTGACGATCTTTATCAACAATTTCTTTTACTTATAATAATAAGAAACTACTTAATTAAGACGAATAATTTTATACGTATTAAGAAATTTAATAAATAGATTAAGATTTTAAAGAAGATCTATATATCTCGCTTAGATCGATTTTTATTTACTTATATTATCTTAATAAGATATTTTATTTTTATCGCTATATCTTTTATCTCTACTATTAAAATATTTTTTATCTTTATAGACTATAATTAAGATCAAAAAAAGAATATATATACTTTTAATACGAACGCTTAGATTATTAAAAGAAGCACTATTTAAATAAATAGACTTAGATCAAAAAGAAAATCGCGTTAAACGCTAGACTATATAGATTTAAGTATATCTTTCTTATCGCTATATCTATCGCTTTTAATTTTAATATTTTTCTTTAAAAAAGCAAAAAGAATTCGTATCGATCGAAAGATCTTACTATTAAGACTATTAAGTCTAATAGCTTTATTAAAACTCTTAGTATTATAAGAAGAAGATCTAGAGATAGTCTAGTTAGAGATTATTTTAAAGTAATATTTATCGATAATTAAGTAGATAGATAAGCGATATAAAGAAAATCTATATATTTCTTATAGATTTTAAACGCTATTCTTTATAGATTTCTTATAAATTTTAGATAATACGATAGTTAACTATCAAGAGCTTTATTAAAGACTTATAGATTTTAGATTTTATAGCAGAAATTCTTACGGAATTTAAAGCGTTTCTATAATAATAATCAAAAGTCATAATTATCAGACCTCACTTCAATTGGACTGCGGGTTTTGTTATTTTCTCGTCTGTTTGGAGTTCTAGATAGACTGTGGGAACTTGAATTACAAGAGTAGTGGGGCTGGTTTCTCCAAAACTTATGTCATATCTTACTTGTAATGGGGCGCGGCATGGAAGTGGGAAAGAAGGAGCCAAAGAATAAGCTGGAAATTGGAAGCAACAGAAAGGTGGGATTAGAAATCAAACATGGCGCAATACTTGGTGATTTGAAATTGGGATTCGGAGCGGGGAGCAAAGCACGGCCGGAACCCCTTGACCCGCTTGACCCCCGCCTAACTTGGTCACTAATAAGATGCCCTGAATCAGTCATCAAAAGCCTCACGGTCGGCACCCGGACTTTACATAACATCCGGGGGCATACTATTGAAACTTCTTCCTGACTTATCCAGATAGTTTCCTTGATCTTAAATACTTACTTTACCACCTGCATTCTTTCTTCTCCATCATAATATTACACAAACTCCTCCCCAAGCAATTTTCATCTTCCCTAAGAACAACAAAACCTCTGTCCTCAATCTCCTCCCCAATGGCTGCAATCAAGAACGTCGCCATTGTCGGGGTAGGTAGCCGTCCGGGCCAGGGCCTCTATCCCGATCTCATGACAACGCTGATCCATCTCTACAGGCTTCCGGATCTCTCGGAGGCCCAGTGCTCAACGCACTCCTCAAGTCAGGAAAATTCAGCGTCACCGCCATCAAGCGCCCATCCTCCACCGCCAGCTATCCCGACTCAGTCAAAATCCGGGAAGCCGATCTCTCATCCGTAGACTCCGTCACAGCCGCCTTTAAAGGCCAAGACGCCGTCGTCTCGACCGTCGGCACAGCCGGCTTAGCAGGGCAAGGGATCCTCGTCGCCGCCGCCGCCGCCGCCAACGTGAAGCGCTTCATCCCGTCCGACTACGGCTGCGACCTGGCCAACGCCAAGACCGCCGCCCTGCCCGTCTTCAAGCTCAAAATCGCGACGCACAAGGCGCTCCGCGAGGCCGCGGCCGCCAAGCACGACTTCACCTACACCCTCGTGTGCAACAACGCCTTTCTGGACTGGGGCCTGGAGAAGAACTTCCTCCTGAACTGGAAAGAGAGCAAGCCGAAACTCTTCGACGGCGGCAAGAGAGTCTTCAGCGCCGCCACGCTGGACACGGTCGGACAGGCCGTCGTCGGCGTCCTGACCCACCCGGAGGAGACCAAGAACCGCTTCGTCTACGTCAAGGACATTGACGTCTCGCAGCAGCAGCTCCTGGCCATCGCCAAGAAGGTCTCGGGCTCCGAGAAGACGTGGGAGGAGCCTACCCTCCTGGAGACGGCGGACCTGGAAAAATCTTCCTACGAGAGCCTCGCCAAGGGTGAAATCACCCCGCCCGTCATGTTCAATTTCTTGTTCCGTGTCATTTTCGGCCCACCGGAGTACGGGGGTCGGTTCGCGGAGACGGACAACGAGCTTCTGGGGATAAAAGGGATGACGGAGGCGGACGTTGAGGCCATGATGGAATCCTTCATACGGGGTTCAAAGTGAAAGCAGGGAGGCATAGACTGGAAATTACACGTTCTTTAGCTAGTCAATGTTCCTACACTCACGGCCATTGCTCTACGTCAATACTTTCATTTGTAATTCTCGTAGGTGTTGCCTACTTGCTCCACCCTGGCCCGCACTGTGTAACTACAAACTCTCGGGTATCCGCTTTTGCTCATGTTCAAGGAGCACGTCTCACTTTGCGAAAGACAGGGTGCTCCATGCTCGATCAATGTCATTTACTGATTGGCATAAGCTACCACTTCTGACACTGCTCTTTAACTTGCTATTGAACACTACCTCGGCAACACTAGTCACTCCATGTCGATGGTTCTCAAACCCTTGCATGCTTTGATCGCTTCTCCCGTGTATGTCGGGAGTCTAGAACACAGTGTTCCCCGCCTTCTTCCAGTGGCAGCACACAACAGCTTTGGACTCTAGGCCCATGCCGAGAATCAAAGCGAAGCATGTCTTCCTCGGTCAATATCTGAACTTGTTGGAAATGCTGCAGCACTGTGTTGAGACTACCTCTCAGGTGGCAAATGACTAGTCTTGGCATGGGCTTCACATGGTATTTAAGTAGCTAAATATTATTTCATAATTAATCAATCAATTCTTCTCTCATAGATCTCAACAGGTTATGAACCCTCGTGTAACTGCTGCACAGTCAATCATTGATTTCAAGTTCAGCACAGTTGTGATAACTCCGTGACTTGTTCATTATTTCAGTACAATCTCAGTACAATTCTATCATTTTTTTAGAGTCTCGTCAGTGCTCAGAAGAGGTCAGTGTAGAGTTCTATTAACAATTTCAATTAGTGCTCACAGAAGAGGTCAATACATTAATTACTCAGTATTTAAGAGGTCAATATTCATAAGAGGTCAGAGCCTAGAGAGGTCATCGAAAATTCGTTAGTGTTCTAAGAAGTGGCCAAAGCAACAAATTATTTAAAATCTATTACGGCTAAAAAGCACGTCGAGATTAATCAACTATTACAACTACGAGACAATATAATCGCTCGTTAGTCAGTGCCCAAAGAAGTGACCAGTGCATTCAGTCAGCCAATGCTCAAAGAAGTGATCAGTGCAATCAGTCAGCCAGTGCTTAAGAAGTGGTCAATGCATCAAATCATCAATCAATAGTGAGCCTGCTACAATGGCAATCAAGTCAATTACAATATAGTGAGCCTGCTATAATGGCAAAAACATTCAAATTCGACCTCTTTATTGAGCAAGTTCGAAAGGGAAAGAGATTCGTGCTCGTGTCACGTAAAGGATGTGCTCGTGTCATAATTATTCATGATACACATATATCATGTTAGCCTAGCCCCATGCTGCATCATGAGGGTGTTCACCAGTCGTGCTGCATCATGGGGGTGTGTTGAAAATGCTGCAGCACTGTGTTGAGACTACCCCTCAGGTGACAAAAGGCTAGTCTTGACATGGGCTTCACATGGTATTTAAGTAGCTAAATACCACTTCATAGTTAATAAATCAATCCTTCTCTCATAAGTTCCAACAGAACTACACACTAGGTTTAGTTGAGTAGATATTTGGGTATTGCTAACGCCACGAGCAACATATACATCACTCAGGCTGCGCTAATGCTCGGAATGCCTCAAGACCCTGAAAAGAGCAAAGTGGAGAAAATGTGGTGAATTTCCCAACAAACTCCATTCTTTGAAACTTAGGAAGAGCGGTAGACACGGAGATAGGTGAACAAGAGGCTCAGGCATACACCAAAGCCCGACAAGCCAATGCCCAAGTACATACCGCCCCTGTAGCCTTTCAGTAGATCACCGCCGTTGACCTGCGTTTGGACAGTGCCCGCGAATCCGAGGCCTATGGAAAGGCTATAATTGACGACGCTAGAGGCTCCACGTCAGCGTCCCGAAAAAGATTGCTCGATGCGGACTCATCCTTTGTTTGGACTTACGTCATAATCAGACTAGCTGCGATTCCCTGATGTTCAGGCTTCACCGCATTACTCATGATGATAGTACCAGCAGGAAAGCTCATATCCATACCCCATGTCATGAATATCATGCTCAGGAATGTCTGACTCCAGTAAGTCTGAGATACAGGTGCCGTTGCGAAGAGTATGATCGCGATGGAGAAAGAAGTGAGCGACAATGTCATAACCCAAGCGGGGTGAAGAGCCCGAAGAAGTAGACCGGTTGTAATGGCGGCAAATGCACCGGATATTCCCGCAGGAGCATAGAAGGCGGACGTAAGTAAAGGATTGCTGCCCCGGAGCTGCTGGAAAAATTGGAAAGAGTAATAGGCCCAGATTCCGAAAGTTGCCCATCCACAGGCAATACACGCCATCACGAAGCCTATATCGAGACTAACCATGTCCAAGGGGATGAGTGGTGACGATGAAAACCGAGTCTCGAGTTGAAAGAAAACCAGAGCAAGACATATGCCCAGTATTAGCGTCGTGATGACAGCGCGGTTGGCCCACGATGTGGCTGGCGCTTGGTTCCATGCAAAGTTGAACAAAATAAGTGCGGCGATTCCGATGGACCCTCCTAGTATGTCTAATTTTGATAACAGCTGCCAGAGACTGAGCTTCCTATCACCCTTAGTCTTGGATACCCGATTGGGTATGACAAAGTAGCTGACGATAGCTGCTGTAGCAAGGACGAGAGCAAGACTATAAAAGGCCCATGGCCAATTCTTGTCGAAGATACCTCCGAACACAGCTCCAACCACAGCGCCTCCGGGGGCGACAGCGCCAAACACAGAAAATATAAGGTTCTTTCGCAGCCCTGGAGGATAAGTGGCGCCTAGAAGAGCAACTGCATTGGGAAGACACATGGCGGGACCAATGCCTAGTATGATTCTGTAAGAGACTGAAGCACTCGAACGGAGTAGACAAGTTACCTTGGACCACGCGAGAGAAAATGAAAAAGATAAAACTCGAGTAATTGCTGACCCCAACAATCATTGACCAGAGCGAAAACCAACACAACCCAATTATGAAGATATTCTTGTAGCCGTAGTAATCTCCAACGCGCCCAAAGAGTAATATGAAGGATCCTACGGTCAGAGAATAGCCCGCGATGAACCAGCTGAGTGCCCCAGAGTTTTTTATCTTGAAATGGTCTCCAATAATATTAACGAGGTTCAGCGTCTGGCCTAGCGAGATCTGGGTTGAGAGTTGAGCAACGCAAAGGACTCCAACAAATAGAATCTCGCGAGCAAGAGAGTGGAATGGTTTGGGATGAGAAACATCTGCGCCGACCTCTTTCGCTGCGATGGTTGCTCTCGGAGGAAGACCTTGACCTCGGGCATCCTCGGTCAGCTCGACCTGTGAGCCAGTCTCCTGAGTGTACATGGATTGTTCCGTGCCTTGGAGAAAAGCAGAGGGGATATTATCTGGGTGAAGAGATGTGGAAGAAAAGCTCCTTTCCATGTTGGAGCAAGTCGAGTAGTAAATTGGGCTACTTGAAGCTCATTTGAGATGGCAGAGGGGAAAAGGGTAATGAATTGAGCATACTGTAATCAGATTACTAATGATATTTTATCTCGGATGTTATGACTCTCCGAAGGCTCCGGTTGGATCGCTCCACCTGCCCACTGGTAATTTATCACCATGGCTGAAAAAATCTTACTCGAGCCCTAGCCCTAGCTTGCACTTCCCAGGGGAATTAAGATAGATATCGATTTCGAATCTTAGTTTATTTGCTTCTCTCTAAGACTCGTTTTAAAATACGATAACGATTAAAAACGTATTTACGCTTTATTCTTCTTATATAATTATTTAATTAATAATAATATATTCTAAGCGTGAGACGCATTAAAATATATTATATTTAATAAGATAATAAACGTACTATTATAGCAGAGATAAGAGTTCTTCTCGAGATCGTTATTTAAGATTTAAGAGTTTTTTTAACGCTAAGATATAAGAACACGTCTAATTAGATCTCTATTAACTTAGAATTTTAACGCTAAACGACTTATATCGCCAAATCTGAAAAGTTCATTTTCGCACGATTTTCGTCGGATTCGCACGATCAGCACGATTCAGCCTATTTAGTAGACTTTGTCTATGTTCAACCCTTTTCGTCGGATTCGTACGATCAGCAAGTTGAAAATTTTTCAGCAAATGCAAGACATATACAAGATATGCGCAATAAGACATACGCAATAAGGTATACGCAATAAGATATACGTAATATGAGTCTCGAGTTGTCGATAATACTCTCGCGAGAAAATTGTCTGAATCATATGAATCTGAAATCTATTTTAATATGATATGAATACTCGTCATCGTAACATCTTCTCGTCGTCGACGTCGATTATTAAAAATCAAGATCTATAGAACTGAATATTATTTATAAGACTGAATTTTATTAAAAACTCTTGGAGTTGCGAATCTAACGAAAATTGTGCTGAAATTTTATATAAGTTGTTAATTATACAAAAAGCACGATTTTCGTTAGATTCGCAGAGTTAGCAATTTCAAATTTTATAGAAACTTTTTAGATTTGCAGATGTAATTATATCTACGGGTTCTATATAATTTTATATTTTATCAATCTAATTCATTTATTACGTACGAATTAAGAATATTAATTAATTCTACTTAATAGAAAGTTAATAAGTCTTAATATCGTATATCGCATAACGAGTTTTAATGTTATTTATGAATTTAATAGACGTGTTCTTTATAAAAGATAGATTTCAATTATTTAAGTATAGTATAAGTAACTATACTTTATTAGCGTTTAATTCTTTATTCGAATTAATCTCTTTTAGAGTAATAGTATTCTTTCGTCTCGTTCGCTCACGTCTATATATAGCTTCGTTTTTACTTCAGATCTATGCTTTTATAAATATAAGAGTTTTTCTAACGCTAAGATACGAGAACACGTCTAATCAGGCCTCTGTTGACTTAGAATCCTGATGTTAAACGGCTTAATCACATCTACGAGTTCTGTATAGTCTCATGTTTTGCCGATTTGGTTCATTTGTCACGTGCGAATTAAGGACACTAATGAGTACTAGCCACAGGAAAATTTGCAAGTGTCGATGCGTACTATCAATATCGAGGCATGGCGACGAGGTGCTTGCGCTTTGTGCGGTCTCAGCCTCTTAAAAATTCCGAGGTCGGTATCAAAAGTCCTGGACAGTAAGGCGGTAAGATTGTCCAGCGGCCCGACGTTCGGATTCCGGATATTATATCTATCGGCTACGCGATCAGGCGGGATCTGATTTATAATACTACTGTGGTACCTTATACTGCTCCATCTGATCGAACCAACTCGAGTGGTCCGATTGGCTCAATTGCCGAGATCCGAGCCTGGCTTTAAGGGTGGGAGTTGAATTGTTCCGCTGCTAGCCATTGGATGAGGGTAATGCTAACTGCGACTACGTCTTCGTAATTCAATTGGGATAAACATATACCGGACCGATGATATATCCATTGCCTACACCGCTTACTGGCAGCCGTGGCGGATGGCGGTAATGTAATACAAATGATGAAAAATACTTAAGGCCTATGGTCGTCTCGTGATTGTGCTCTCGAAGCAGCGCATTCATTGAGCCCTGACATTTCTCTTGTTGCAATCATGGAACAAACGGAGGAGGATTCCATTCGAAATTTGGCTAAGAGAGTTTCCGAATTGGCGGAGCTTCAGACGAGTCATGGCTCGATCCCCCGAGGAGAACTCCTTGAAGCAGTCCAGCGCCTTCAGATTGCAGTAGAAGGCCCAGAACACTATGTATCCAGGAAAAGGCATGAGGTATGAGATCTTGTCCTATCTACCTAATTTGATCCAAGCTTGACGGCCACGTGACAGCCAGTAGAATACCTTTGTATTCTTCTCGCTATTGAATCCGGAGTGCTGCAGGCTCTAGTAGAGAACGGCAGGAAGCCGCTCTCGGTGCAAGAGCTTGCAGAGAAGACCAAAGCGGACCCTCTACTGACGAGTAAGTCGTCGTGGAGTGAGGAAGAGAATAAGCTCTAATATGCAAAGCACGTTTCATGAGGATTCTTACTGCCATTGGCATATTTGATGAAGTTGGTCCAAGTCTATTTCAGGGTAACACGGTATCAGAGTGGCTGTGTCAACCCGGTCAAGCTGATGGGTTTCGTGTGATGTATGAAAGGAAGAGATCCCGCTCAAAGGAATTTTCGTCTAACGGATTGAACAGTACAAAATGGATGTTCCCCATAGCTGGCAACATCTTTTCCTTATGGAAAAATAATCGATTCACTCAATTCCCGGAATACAGCAAGGGCGAGAAAAGTCCTTTCGTATGGACTCATTCGATGACTCCATGGGAGATGATGCGCGGAGATCCGGACCTAAGGCTAGCATATGATAGTTACATGCCTGAGCGCCGGACCAAGCTACGCATTCCCTGGCATGAGATCTATCCAGCAGCAACCGAGCTCGATGTTCAAGGTTTTCAACAAACACATGAGCCACCTTTATTGGTCGACGTGGGAGGCAACAGGGGCTATGAGGCTGCCAGCTTCAAAACTAAGAACCCACATATAGAAGGTCGCTGCGTGGTTCAAGACTTGCCCGAGACGCTGGCTTCAGCACCTGCTCCTCCAAAGGGCATCGAGAGGATCGAATATGATTTTTTTACTCCGCAACCAATCAAAGGTAACTCGTAGACCGTGTAACACAAACGGCGCCTACAACTCACTAATCCGGCTCATCAGGCGCTCGAGCGTACCTTTTCAAGGCCGTCTGCCACGACTTTGACGACGCAGACTGCCAGCGACTGCTAAGCAATACAGTCCAAGCCATGAGCCCCGGATCCTCCCTCCTAATCGACGACTGGGTCCTTCCGGACGTGGGTGCTCCTTTGGCGGGAGCTTCGGAAGATATGTTCATGTTGTTGCTCCTGTCTGGCATGGAAAGGAGTGAACGTCAGTGGAAAGCTGTCCTCAACTCGGCGGGACTAGAGATCAAGAAGATTTGGAGAGCAGATGGCATATCTGAGGCCGTGATTGAGGCCAGAAAGCGATAGTTCGCTCAAGTCGATGTGCGCTATCTGCCATGGATCTCAATCTGAAACTAGCGCAACATCGAAATGAAACAGCAGGATATGTAGATGTCTCAAGTCGCAGGAAGACGAAATGTCTGTATACATCCGATAGACTTCATGCAATCAATCAACTAGCTTTTTTCCAACCCCTGTGCCTTCTCCAAAGCTTTCTGTACAGACTCCTTGACAAACGGCACCCTCAGTCCGCTCTTGACGCAAAGGATCTGCGCCTTGTCCCACTCCCAGACCTCTCCCGTCGTAAAGGGATCGCGCTGAAGAAGTCCGACAGCTTCTGATTCAGTAGGTGCCTGTAGCAATACCCAGCTGCCCAGTATGTGAGGCGGCATTCCTGCCGAGTGTTCCGTGAACATGGGACCTTTTTTCCCCTCAAAAATTCATGTCAGTTTGCTGACTTCTGGGCCGAGGATAATTGATACTTATTACCTCCAGCTAGCCAGAATTCTTGGGTTTGCCCAACGAATTCTTCATGAGGGCTAAGCTCAATTAGATGAAGTGGATTTTTTGGGGGTGTTTCGTGATTGCATTGATGCTTACGCCGTCATAGCTTTGCGATTCTCGGCGCCGTTGGGACCGTCGGGTAAGATGAATAGGAACTCGAATTGTTGAGCCATGATGTGTGGGCAAAATACAGGATTGGAAAAAAAAAATCTTTTTTCTTTTTTCTTCTTTTTTTCCCCTTAATATAAGTTTTGCTGGCTGGTCAGTAGAAGATGTGATACATATAAGATGAGTCGGGGTCCTTGGGGAACCTAGCCTAGGTATATATTTGCAAAACGACCGCCGGTGAACACAGGCACTTCGATTGCGCCCGGTTGATTTGGCTCGGATTTCGGCTGTCAATTGCGAGTTAGCCGAGTCGTTTTGGAGAGGGTGGTTTGACCAAGGTCTCATTTTGGAGAGGGTGGTTTGACCAAGGTCTCATTAGCAATATGCAGCAACTTGCCAGAAGATCATGACTCTCCGACTGGAAGGCCGTGTGAGGCAGTGACAAAGGATGTTTGTTCATTGGAATTTTGAGACCTTCAATCAACTCTTCAACTAGTCGAGACCTGAATAGTAAGACCGATAGTGGATACAGCATCAAGTATTCAGAGTTACAAATCTGCATTTTTGAACGAAATTGATGATTCTTGGAACTGCGTATGCTTTTGTCACCCTAGTGGGGCATGCCATCGCCATCCCATCACCCCCATGGATATGACAGCTACCCATGGGGAGGATACTTCCTGGTAGCATCACGCCCACCTCATCGGCAAATGCCCACTCATCGCTTGTACCTGCCCATGAATATCCTACCCCAGCCATGGCCATTCACTAATCTCATGGAGAAACAGTCTAATATCACACCGTCGCCAGCTACGCTAGCCACCTATGCAACCATAACCAAGCCCATTTGAAGCTATACAGATCACGTCATTCGTGAGTCATTGGCCTCTTAGTAGGACTACGTCATTTGGTCATTATGCGCCGTTGGGAAGGCCTCTCAAGACGCGTCTCTCGAAGATAAAAATCCTGTTATTACTCCCATGATTTGACAGTTTCATTTCATTCAAAGAAGACTTTCATATCTTCTTCATTTGATCGCGTCTTCTTCTACAATGATGAGTACCCAAGTCCTCACTGCTCCAACCAATGCGCCCAATCCGCAAGATGAGAATGAGGCTCCCACAGCAATCTCCCTGGCCCAGGTTGCCCCATTCAACGCTGCGCGTGTGTCAAGGCCGATGCAAAGTGTTCTATTACTTGTTAGTGTCCTTAATTCGCACGTGACAAATGAATTAACTGGGCAATACGCTGTGCACCTGCTGAGTTGACATCCTCCTCATCGGTAGCCGTCATATCCATGGAGAGACACGGCCCATCAGGGTGTCACAACACGTTTCTACATGCCTACCAGATAATCAAACTGCTTTCTAGTAGCAGTTCATCTGCACAACTCAAAGATATCGGTCAAGTAAGATGTGGACTTCCTTTTCAGAGTGCCAACAAGCGTTTCCATGTATATAGAGTCCCAATCTTATAATTTAGCCTATGTAATTAAATGGTCAAGACTGCCACTCGTTGTGAGTTTCAAGGTGACATTTGTATCGTAGCTCTATAAAGCTGATCTTGCCTAGCCTATTGTAAAATGTATGAGATGAAGGGTTGAAAGAGTGGCAAGTGCACCTGCACAATGGAATTCTCTCCCATCTACACTAGATAAATTCAAGAACCCACTCAGGCGGCAGCAGAGATAGGTTCGGTTTCTTCCACCTGAACCAGCAAGTCCACAACGGGAACCTCCAGTTTCGACAACGTGTCCTTGGTAGATTTAGCGACGAGGCCTAGGCTGCCAGTCTTCAAGTTTGGCACGAGACCATCGATGGCGTCCGAGCCGAAGTGGTTGAGGTTGAAGGTGTCTTCCATTCTCAACATTTGCTTCGCGCGGATATGATTCAAGATCTTTAACTCATCTTCAGTGAGTTTCTCTAGATCTTGTTTTTCCCCTGCGCCGATCGTGGCGGTGCCATTGATCGATGCCACTTTGTCGAGGACTTTCTGACGCTCTTCGGGCGATGTTTCTTTGAATGCGTTGAGACAGAAGTCTACTGTCTTGACTACTTCGTCGTGGGTGAGCTTACCACCCACATCGGCATCGGCGGTTCCTTGGATGACTATAAAACAAGTAAGAAAATCTTCCCAAATGAGTTCAGAGAGAGAGAGAGGGAGTCATACTCGGCCTGAAGGCATCGAAAGCGGTGTCGAAACCATCATCGTCCCAATCACTCAAAACAGGCTCATCGCCACCTCTGATTTGCTTCATAGCACTCATGACCACGAGCAAAAACCTAGTGTACCCTTCAGCAACTTTGGTCGAATGCCATTTCGCAGCGCTCAGCTCATCGCAGTGGCCATTCATAGCGGCGCATACTGTCATTGCTGCTGAGAGACCACTTGCGAAGGCTAAGTGGACACCGGAAGAAAAGTACGGGTCGATGAAACACCCTGCGTCACCGGCAATGCGGACATAAGGGCTAGCATATGCGGAGGCGCTGTAGGACCAATCCGATGCCTGTTTAATCTCTGTGACGAGCTCGCCCGTGCCAAGGATCTTCAAAACGTTAGGCGCGAGTTTCAAAGACTCCTTATAGAACTCGGGACCGGATGGAGATCGCAGAGCCTTCTTTTTCTCGATCGACAGGTCTTGTCTCATGACGACCCCAACAGACATGGTCCCGTTGTGCAAGGGGATGCACCAGGCCCAGCCGCTCGCATCTGAAGGAAATTCATTAGTGTCACTTAAGTCGCGAGACATGCGAAAGGATGAAACGTGGAATTACCTGACAATGCTTCGAAATACGGCTGGTTCTCCCTCTTTGTGCCCATAGCGTATTGGTCAGACCCTGTCCAGTACCCCCAGCTTGCGACATTCTTCAATCCCTTATTGTAGCTGCGGTTCTTCATGTATTTGGTGGATACCAAGCCCACTCGCCCACTGGCATCAACAAGGTATTCAAATTTAATTGAGCCGGTAGTGCCGTCCTTGCGTTTCCAATTTGCAGAAATTGGACGCCCAATATTTGCAACCTTAGCGTCTTCTGGGACGTCAATGCCAGAAGATTCGTTAAACTCAATTGATTCGACTTTGACGCCGTCGAAGATCTTGGCACCACAATTCCCTGCATGCCTGAAGATAAGGTCGTCCGCCTCGGAACGGACAACATTCCATGTGTATGCCTCGGGGCCGCCGGCAGCGATATAGTCGGTCCCTACTCGATTGTTGAGTATGATGATATATATCCTTCAAAAGGTAGAGAGTGAGCTCACATCCCTCCCTCTTCTTCTGGTTCATCTTGAACGCTGCACCAATCTGTGTATACATTCAACATATGAACTTAAAACCAATCATGTGTTTCTCACCTTCTTGGTGAATCCATGGGCTTGGAATGTGGAGTCTAGGTCAATGAAGTGTAGAAAGGGACGGAGCGAGGCAAGCATGCTCTCGCCGACGTGATATCTGGTTATTCTTAGCGCCAGCTCGGTGATGTGGTATGAGGCATAGAAGACGCGGCTTGTAGAGAGAGAAAGATTGATTCTTGCAAGCTGTAGACACCAAGTATGCTGATGACAATGCCAGAGAATCCATGAGAGTCTTCCACAAATTGAAAAAAAGAGACTGTAGAAAGACCCGAGCCATCGTACCTAGGGAAAGTCTCCGCTTCCAACACCACAGTGCTGATTCCTTCACGAGCCAATGCACAGGCTGCATATGAGCCCGCCGGGCCACCACCAGCCACAAGGACTGTAGTCTTCTGTGGAATAGACGTGGTTTCAGGAAGAGATCCCATCTTGAGTATTAACAGACAGTAATGAGTCCTAGAGAGTATGAGTAGTCAAAGTAGAGAGTCAAGGCTGTGTTAGAGTGACAATGCAGGACCTACGACTTTTCGAGCTTCTTTATATCAAGGATCGGAAAAGCTGGCTCAATTCTGATGTAATTCTTTGGCAAAAATAAGGGATTGGCGGTTTCGTTTCCTATCCCACGGATTGGCGCCTTGGGGGTAAAATGTCTTGGCATCCCCCACCAAAAATCTACATACATGGTATTGCTTCCAAATGCTCTTTCCAGCAAGCAATATGATTACATATCGCTATTCCACATAGTTGACAGCCATATATGCCTCTTGGAGTCTGCTGGGGTCTTTTCCTCTTACGTGGATCACGTGTTCTGACGGTATTGATAGACAATTCCATAAGTGGTTTTCTGGGCTTGACAAGCTTCTCCACTTTTCGCCCTGCATACAAGCAAACTACGCATCGTTTGGCTTTCTTTCCCATAGATTCTAGCCTACCATGATCGCGCGCAGCTGCCGGATGTACTCGTGTCGATAGAGAGACCTTTTTTGAAGCAGGTTTAATACCAGAAAGTCGCTCCGAATTCTCGAATAGTTGATTAACAAGTTTGACACGGAACTCTCTATGACTATGGTGCTCCCAGGACTCAGCATGGGGTCTGTTCGGAGTACAATGAGCTATTTTATAGCTGTTGACGACGGCGGTATCCAGTAGAAAATGCCACAGTGGCTTCCAGGTCTTGAAATGAACTCGTTGTGTATTGTAATAACACCGTAATTGATCCGCATTATCAACCCCGTTCATGTAATGATTGTACATGTTAATGAACTCGGGAATAGGAAGCTCTTTTCGGGCCTGATCTCCAAATATAGCTCTAGAAGTACGTGCATTAGTGGCTGTTTTTGCTGGCCTTCGACGGAGACGTTTCACTGTTTTCTGGCCATTTGAGACAGTGGACATAAACAACACCACATTTTGGTCTTTCCAGCCAAATTGCATGACTTTTTCATCCTCTGATAGACTCCCATACAATTTGCCCCATTCCAGAGCCGAGTTCCACTTGGTTCTAAGCTCCAGAATCCTCTCTTCCAGTCCCCGACGTGGCTCTGCCTGTTCCCGTTGTGCCTTGGTACCCTCCGTGGCCTCTAGATCCTCGCTTTTCGTAGTTGTGACACGCACAGTCCCAGCTGCTCCGAATCCTTCATAATCAAGCTGTGAGAATAATCGACCTCCTGAGAATAGGTTGTCTAGCCATAGAATATGAGAATAATCTCTAGCAATACCGTCCTGAGTCACCAAATCTAGAACAACAGCCTGAGTTCGATTGAAACCCAAGTCGTCAGTCCAATAATCGTCCAAATCCTGAGGCCCCTCGCCCTTATTCTGACCCTTGGCATGATATATCCAATCTAATACATAGCCCTGATTGGCCAAGACCCAAATTTTGAAGCCCTCCGGTGTTGGCTTGTTGGGAATATTCACAATCTCCTTGGCACGTCCCATAAATCGCTGTATTGTCTCATCAACAGCCAGATGTGTACCCATTTTCCAGTACTTCTTGAAGGCCTGTCGGAGAGTATCACTCAGGGGTTCCAATTTGTCAAATATACTCTCCTTTTGGCCAGGGGATATGGGCTTTGAGACATGAAAAAATCTGTCTATTTGTTGCCACCTTTTTAGGCTAATATGCTTCAAAACCTGCTCATGAACGGCTCCCTTAAGAAGATCCGTATTCCAGAATTCTTTGATACCAGACTCCGAATGTAGGCCCATCCAAATGGACACCCCTAAGTAGGCTCGAAATTCTTTGACTGTGGTGGGGAACCAAGTACGTGCCTCAGGCTTTTCTGGCCCTGGGTACAAGAAAGCGTACTCATTTGTATGCTGCACGAGTACTTTTAGGGTCTCTTCGCTAAAAAACAAGCTGAAAATAGCATAGGGATTATTAGAAGCAATGGTAACTGGCAATTGACCCTGGCCATCAGAATATGGCTTGATTTTCGTAGGGACGAACTTGGGCAATGGCCATGGCTTTGGGGGAGGTTCTTTTGGTACTTTGGTAGGCTTCGGATCCTTGCGCACATGGTCTAGATCATTTGACACCTTATTTCGAGGCATGGTAGTCTTATTTGGTAGTGTTATTTGACTATTTGGCTTTCATCTCAAGTCTGGAAGACGCGTTGTTTTGGTAGTGGGGCTGTAAGGCTGAACCCCTGAATTTTACCCCCTGCCAATCCGTGGGATAGCCGGGTGATAATCCTGATACTAGGATGTTCCGATCGATCGAGTATTGCGAGGCTTTCGGACGAGGGGTTTAAGAAGAACCTAAGCCGAACTTCCGAAATCCAAAGTCGAGTATTCCGTAGCCGAAAGTATCCTCAATAACAATTCGACTGACGTCTAGGTGCATGCTCCACCTGGTGGGGTGACAAGATCAATTTGGCGGAGATAGCACTACCATCCCTGAGCTATTAGTTGTCGGACTGTGTCTAGGCCATTCCATACATGTTCTAGCATTCTTCCATACATGTCGACTGCATGTCGACTGCATGTCGTAGTTTGCTTCTACACCGATGTTTGTAGCATTTCTTTGTTATCCATGAGGTCTTATACCTCATGGATCCCACCATAGATCTACATGCTTTCTATCCTTCATCCACTGTAGCCTATGACAGGTTATGAGCCCGGTTGACATAGAAGATAGAATTTGAATCTTTGCCCTAGGACTAACATCCAGAGCACTCTTTTCAAGCATACCCAACCCACCCAGCCCACCCTGTACCCTGCTGGTCTAGACGATGTCTGGACAAACCGAACAACAGGACATTGGTGGACTGACGCCCCCTCCGGAGCAGCAACCAGAGGAAGTCTTGACTGCAACCGAAAAGATCTTTCTACATAAGAACAGGTCTTCTGCATTTGCACCACCAAGCACAAGCTGCACCATCCCAATGCTGGATGGGGCCAAGAATTGGGACCACTGGTACAACTCCATTCTTGGCATGTGTGAAATGGCTGACATCGATGGTGTTCTAACCGGACACGACACGATACCTGTCCAAATGGACAAGGAAACAGACAAGGCATTTAGCGAAAGGATCGTCTATTGGAAGACAGCCAATAAGTACATTACCGGCAGCATTCGTTTCTCGCTGAAACCAGGAGGACTGGCCCATATCGCTGGTGTGTCAGGTGCCTACCAGATGGTCCAACGACTCAGAAACCAATACAAATCCAAAGGATATACCTCAAGGGAGGTCCTGTGGCGTACCATGAGTCGTACGACCCTGGACAACTGCAAGGATGACGGATTGGGTGGAAACCATTAAGAAGGCCAAAATTCAGGCCTCCCTAGCGCTAAGCCTCCCATATGTATTCGATATAGATCCGGAGTGGAAACGTAGCTAGATATGTATATATAGGAGAGGGTGGGCGGGCGAAATAATATGCAATGACTCTGAAAGAGATGAATCGACTGAAGAGCAATTGCAGTGCAAGAAGCAGTATATATGCACTCCTCATGGTACCCTGTCTCCCGCCATGGCCATGCCTGAACACCAATCCACCCATGCATGAAACCATGGTGTTTTGAACCATGTTTCCAACCCATGCCTGAAACGCGAAATAATGCGATATGCAATATACGAAATCACTAACCCCCAGTCCTACTGTGGCGAATACAACAAATTTGCTTTGCTCTTGGGATATACTAGATCTTATCTGGTCCTTACGTACGATAATCCGGGTGAAACACAAGATTCATAAGTTTCAAATGCCCACGGGAGGACTCACTCTGTATCGAGCTACCCTAGCAGATGTCTATTCTACTTAATGCTGAATGAGTTCATGATTTCTTTCATGAGATGCTCTATTCCAGATTGTTCAAGCCACATCTCACTTGAAAAGAACCCCGAGCATATCCTAACGGATTTAATCCAGAAGACAGACGACGACCCTATCGGTTTTCAAGAGCAAAGTTGCCGAAAAAAATCATTGATGCCTTCATGGTCCTCGATATCAAGAATCTTGGAAACGTCTGGGCCAGATTAGTACGCTTCCAAAAAGTGAAGAAGCTAAAACTTACGATTGTCTGGACGGACAATTGCGATCGCACCTTTCTCAGGCTGGACTCCATAGAATTCGTAGGCGTGTCCGTGTCCACTATGATAGCTTTCGTCGTCAATGTAAACCTTGTGCAAGTCTAAATGTGTCAGTAGAATGCCCAACAGGTGATCGGGGCTATTCCTACCTCTCATTCGCCACTTGCCTGTCACAGGAGAGAACGTTTGTGGTATTTGCTCGTGATCTATCTTCAATCTTTCGCCAAAAAGGATTACAATTACTTCAATGAAGCTGTCAATGTCTGAGCTAGGAGCTGAATATTCCCGAATAAGACCGCTGTCTGAGAAGAGGTAATTCCCAAGCTAATATCTTAGTACATGAACCCAATTAATGCGAAGCACCGCTTACCTGACTCAGATTTCTGGAAGATGTGGCCTGACGAATGTCTCCTGCAAAAATCACAACTCTCCAACGTCCGTCCGAAGGGAGACCCCTGACTAGCTGCATTGGGAATCCATCGCAGAATCGTACCACCTGTACACTCGGAAACCGCATCCCGACTGTCAGATTTGTCGCCAGTTGTTGGCTACTTTCTTTCGCCCGAGTTATCGAAGAATCATCGTAAGTGATCGTCAGGCCCGCTGTAAAAGCCTCCGCTTTGACAAAGATCTCGCTGAAGTCAATGTTGGCGGCAGCGTCAAGGGCCCCACCTGAATCTTTATCCATGGAGGCCATTTGGTTTACCCATACTTTGTCCCAGTCGATCAAGTTCTCCGCTACCCTCTGGCGTTCGATCATGTAGGTTTCTAATAGCTCTGGCCCTGTTTTGCCCTCTAGGACTGAAGCGAGTTTCCATCCAATATTATACCCATCTTGCAAACTGACATTCATACCCTGGCCAGCCTTGGGGGAGTGCGTATGGCATGCATCACCCGTCAAGAAAACACGATTAGCTTTCGAAAAGTGGTCTGCAAGGCGCTGTCCTATCGAGTAAGCCGACCACCAGAATGTCTCTGCGAATTCAACCTGATATGGGTGGAAAATCTGACGGGTTGCGGCTTGTAGGTCTTCTAATTTCACTTTCTTTGCCACTGTTCCTTGGGGAAGCTCAATGTAGAATCGATTCATAGACCCTCCTTCTCGAGGTATAAGAACCATACTGCCCGCCTTGGATTGCAGTATCACCTGTTTTCTGATGTCCGGAAAGTTGGTCCGAGGGAAGATGTCCATGACGCCCCATATCGAATCAGAAGTATCTCCGATCATTTTAAAACCCAGGGACCTTCGGACGGCACTGTGTGCACCATCGCAGCCCTAAAGACAGTCACTAAACGATTCATTGCAAAAACCTAACGTAGATGAGAAAATGTACCAGGACATATCTCGCCTCGAATACCTCTTCTTTTCCGTCTTTCTCTGTCACTACAATCACGGGATAAGCATTCGCATCCTTCGCTTTCTCTTCATCAACTTTCACTTCCAACACTGTGTACCCATAGTCTACTTCTTGTCCATTAAACCTCTTCATAGCCTTCAACAGCAGTCCATTAACTCTCGCCTGACTCAAAATAACACGAGGCAAATGTGACAGCCCTGGGTGCGTAGCCGCGGCGCTCCTCGTCCGCACAATACCGTCTCCCTTTCCATCCGGATTCCAAAAAGCCACTTCAATATTATGATAACCGTCTCTCAGTAGCTCTTCAACCATACCAAAGCTTTCGAAGATCTCCACAGATCGGACTTGGGCACCATCGGCTTGGCCAAACTCTAGCGGTCCAGAGCGCGAATCTACAATTTTGCAGCGGACGCCACATCGTGCTAGCCAGGTCGCGGCACTGAGACCTGCTGATCCGCTGCCACAGATAAAGACGTCGACTTTGCTGGGCATTGTTACCTGAGCGGAGGTTTTCAAATATGACCTAGGTGATGCAACTAGAAAGGAGTGCGTCTGAGACAGTCATAAAAGATATGATAATTTCGGCGGTTGTGCCTTAGTCGTGTATCAAAATTTGCACAATCGGCCGACCCGGTGCAAGATTTTTTTTATGGGAAATTTCGGATAACATTACCGGTAAACCGGTAATGTCATCGAACTGTGACAAACGGATCTTCGGACTTAGGAGCCGCTTTTTCATTTTCTTTGCCGAGTCAAAGCCCCGAATCAAGTACCTACAACAGCTGTCGTACCTTACGGTAAAACTTATACTTCAGCGGTTATGCGGAGAAAATGTGTGGTGAAAAATCAACTACGGCGTTCGGTTATTTCATTCGGTATGTTGGCATTGTAACCAAGTACTTGTTGAAGCGCTATATGCTTTTCCGCTTGCCGAGATACAATTTCTGGTTGGCGACAAACTAATCCTGCTCAAACAGCACCATGGAAAGCGGAAATTCAGAAAATGTGATCTCATAGGTCCTATTCAGCGTCATCATCGTCGAAATATCTCGGAAATAACATTGCTCTAACGACACCGCAGGAGCCTTGGAAAACCACTGTAAACTGTTCTGGAGCAGGGAAACTCAATCCGCTATGTCCAATGATCGATTGGACTAGCGTTGAGTAATCAGAGATAGACTCGACGATTTCCCTAGCCATGTTGTGCCCTGCGTCTAGATTGATTCTATGAAGATCATTTCCATTATTTCCCAACATAAATCAGCCATTCAATGAACGTCCATCTTGACACAAACATGCTCGCATTCGTAGACTCGTCCGAGATTTAAGAGCTGAAATGTATAGTAGAGCCTTATTCTGTGGTTTTCCGACCTTGATACGCCTTTTCCAGGCATTCTCTCGCCTCATCATCTGTGATCAAGCCCAAAGATCCGAACTGATGTGAGATTGTCATTCGTGCGTCCTTTTTCCATACAACCTGAGTCGAGGGGTCAGTGATAGGTTTGCACGATCTCAATCCAAGACCAAGATGACTTTTGTTCAGGAAACGGTCCTTCCCAGGACGAGAGTGCGCGATCGCTATGGTTAATGCATCAATGAGATCTTGCTCGACGAGGAAGAGGTAACCACTCGCTGTCAACTTCTCAACCAGCGCTCTGTTCGCCACTGCCATGCCAACGCAGCCCATAAACCCAATGTCAACGACAGATGCGGGAAGATTCTGGCCGTGACGATAATTAACAAAAGCGTCGAGGAACGTGTTCGCTGAGTTGTAGTTTGCCTGTCCCCACTGACCTGACAGTCCACATATCGAGGAAAAGAGTAGAAAGAAGTCCAAGCTAGCAGAAGAGGTGGCATGATGGAGATTCCAAGTGCCTTGAACTTTGGGTCGTACGCATTGATCCCACTCAGTAAATGTCATGTGCGACATCCAGTTGTCCTAGAAAAGTCAGCGTATTCCTGGATCAGCGTAGATGTACAAACCCTCATAACTGCTGACATCTGCATGATGCCGGCCACTGGCTTAATTGCTTGCTGTACGGCAGCTTCAACATCCGCTAAGTTGGTAACACTCCCCGCAAAAGTTAAAACTTCACATCCTTGAGCTCGAAGCTCATCGAAGAAGGGCGAAGTTTCTGGACCTTCTTTTGCGGAGCGAGATAAGAACAGAATCGTGCGTGCACCGTTCTCCACCATCCATGTTGATATTACTCGGCCAAGGCCTCCAAGTCCTCCAACCAAGAGATAGCAGGCGTCAGATCGAAATTGAAGAAATTTGGGTGAGCTTCCATTGGCTTGCAGACTCTGCGAGTCTCTGTCATCTGTTGAATGGCCAAAGTATCCTGAAGGCTCCAGCTCCTCTTTGCGTGTTTTCCAGTAGAATCTCGGTATCTTGATAACTCCATCAACAATAGCGTATTCATAATCTGGATCAACGAGTCTGGCCTTTACACGACCATTGAGGCTCTGATAAATCTTTACGAGCGACCTACTTGAGCTGAAAAACGTGGCAGCCGCATCATCGATCTCCACCACGGTGATGTCTTTCCTAAGTTCTGCTCTCAACGTCCTTGTCATGCCAAGGATCATGGCTGAATTTGGGTCGCTGCACGATATCTGAGTAGTAGGAGTAACCCATATCATGGAGCCTTTGAAACTAGAAAGACGATTGGCGAATTGGCGGAATCTGGCTTCGGTGATGTTGTACAGGTATGATTCGCCAAAGTCTACAATCAGTATCATATCTTGACCCTGGGGTACGTTCCCTTCGAATGTACATCTGTCGCAACCAATGCCAATGTCCTGGAAGGAGGTTTGAATCGCATTCAGGAGGGGATGACGGTCGTCTAGACTGACAAGCGTTACTTTTTGTGGGTGTTTGAGAGGCTTCCTCAGTTGTGCAATGAATTTATGACCCTTTGAGGAACCATCATTGCCAGGGTCAAATACAAAGCCACTTTCGAAGAGCATAATGTGCACCTGGCTGCTCAACTTCTCATCTTTAGATGCACTCGGACCTGGCAGAGTATCCCACAAAAGAAGATGCCCAACAGGATGGATAAGGTATTTCAAACAGTCTACACGGGCTGATATGTTAGTTCTTGCAGAGGAAATGAACTGATTCAGGAATTAGTGGGACTTCAAAGCCGATATTGAGTAGCCTTACATCTGTAGTAATGATAAGATCGTATGATCCAGCTTGAAGGGTTTGGCTCCGTGACTGTTGTTCAATGTCGAAAAATAAAACGTTGAGGTTACTGGTCCCCTGAAATGTCTTCTTTGCCTTGAATGCGGCGTCGAGAGATGTTGCGGCGTAAGTATAGGTCAAGTAGAGGAGCTCGCCATACTGTGATTTGAGAGCGTTTAAAATCAGACGACTGGTCTCACCAGTGCCGCTACCAAGCTCGAGGATTCTGAGTTTTGGATTTTTGTGAGCAAGGAGCTTTATTGCGTCGAGAAATCTGGAATGTTCTGGCTGAGAGTGAGATGGCACAATTGCATGATTGAGATTACAGCAAGTAGCGTCAGTATCCCAGTTGACGAACGAAAACAGTTTGTCTTCGAACTTCTGTCTTTCATTGGGCACCAACGAGGTTTCGCAACCATCTATCAGGAGTATTGGATGACCGTCTTCAGATACGACAGACACATTGCCGGTCAAACTACCAGATGAACTCTTCGTAGCCTTTCCTCCGATTCTCAATTTTGTCCGTCCGCCATTAAGGACAACGAGGTGCTCAATAGCTGTCACAACAGACAATCTTATTAGTGACCGACCTTGTCCTTTGCATGCCGCGACCACCACGACCTGCAAGCATTGATCTATTGTGACTGGGTGGAGAATGTACGATGTTGTATCTTCAAATGAGGAAATCGAGGCAACCGATTTGTGCTCCATTACGGCCGTCGATATTTCATTAAGACCTCTGAATGCTGGTCCGTATTTGAGACCACAACTCTCCAACACGTCATACCAGTAAGCTGGCGCTACATGTCTTTGAAGGGGGATTTGTGGATGAGGGGTATCGGGATCATTCGAAATGGGCCCACTGCGAGGGGAAACCTTGCTGACACACTTTTCTACCCAGTGGCTTCCATCGTAGGATGTGATGCGTATCTCAAACCACTGATTCATTTCTCCAGCCACTTCCACTGGCCGAAGTCTAGTACGAATCCTAACTTTTCCGTCTGACCTCAGGAGTAAAGCCGAGATGATCGACAAATTTTTCATCGAATATGATTCCAAGTTCCCATTGGATAATTGTCGCATCGCCTCTCCAGCCATTGTTATGTACCCCGCGACTGGGAATACTATCTGATTGAGGAGGACGTGCTCAGCCAGCCAGGATACTTCCCTAGTGTCGAGAACATTCTGCCAAGAATATTCGGTATCATTGCCCTCGAAGACTCGGGAACCTAGGAGTTCATGCCTAGGGTATCCCTGGTCTTTGTCTACATCTGTCGTTCATGGTCAGTTTAAGCAAAACAGATGGTAGAGCACGTTTAGGCTTCAAGGGAGAATATGACCTTTGAGGGTAGTTGATCCCATATTTCTATTCATTTTGCCCATTGGTGTCCATCTTAACGGACCCTCCCCGTTTACTGGTGCAACTGGTGTCCTGATCATTTTGATACTAGGCGTGCTTGAGTGATAGAATTGCAGGTTCTTGGAGACAACTTGCACAGCTTTGTATATACTGTAATCAATAAGTGTAATCAATAAGAAGAAGTGCGGTTCATAATTCGAGGACGGTTGTTGACTGTCATCGGCTCCTCGGTAATCCGACGCGGAATGATCTGCCTTCGCTAGTGGACCCAGCGGAAGGCCTCCTTTTTCCTTTTTCCTTTTTACCTGTAGCATCGGATCCCTGAAGATATTCCTTCCGTATTATCTAATCATAATCATACCGTAAGACCTTGGAGTCTTGATGAAATTATTCCCCTTCAATTGCTTTATATCACATAACTTAGGTTATGAATCGGCCCTGCTGGACAGGGGGTTAGCGGGCCTTAATATCGCATATCGCATGGCGGGTTTTTGATGCTATTCATGAATTTGGTAGACGTGTCCTTTGCAGGGGACAGGTCTCATTTGGGAGCAGCATAAGTAGCTGCATTCCACTAGCGTTTGGCTCTTCATTCGAATTGATCTCTTTCAGAGCAATAGCATTCTTTCGTCCCGCCCGCCCACGCCTGTTCTACATGTATATAGCTTCGTTTTTCACTCCAGGTCTGTGCTTCTACAAGCATGGGAGTTTTCCAGCGCTGGGGTACGAGAACACGCCTGGTCAGGCCTCTGTTGGCTCAGAATCCTGGCGTTGGACGGCCCAATCACATCTACGAGTTCTGTATAGCCTCCGATTTGATTCATTTTTCACGTGCGAATTAAGGACACTAACATGTAGTCTACGACTCGGGTCAAATGGATTGACGCGCAGAGTATAGAGAGAATCCTTTTTCATACGCCTGATCCGGGATGAACCGGTAGGATCTTAAGAGTTTCGAACATTTTGGTAATCTGCCCAATCCCCATCTCGGAAAAGGATATCTATAATCCCGCCAGTGCCCTCACTTGCTGTATACATATTGATCAAGGCTGTGAGCCTCACCAAATAGCTGGAAAGATATATCGCGTTCACAATGTGTGAGACGAAGTCTAAATTCACGCAACTCAAGCAACAAGTCACACTTCACTGGATTGCTGCAGGCGTTTCTGACACTCATATATGGGTCGGCCTACTAAAAGTCAGTAAGATGTAGCCGAGCATTACTATAAGGTAGTAAGCTAGTAGGAACGCTCATTGCTTACTCCTGCTCGGCTACCCGGATGTCATTGTTACAGCCGATTCGCCCCCAAGTCTATTGGGAGTGAATAAATAGTACACCCATTCTTGTACATAGTATTTGGATACCACATCGAATTGAAGGACTTGAACTTGACGCACGCCTTCACTCTCAACATCCGGCAGAGTTCCCAAAGTGGCAACATGGCTGAAGCATTTCAAGTTCTTCTCTTTGGCGACGAGACAGGCGACTTCCGAGAGCTGCTGCAAAAGCTTTGCGAGCGTCAAAAGGGAATTAACTTTTCTCATTTTATCAATAGACTGAATGAGATTTTGCGCGATGAAGTGCGCCGACAGCCTCGCTATGTGAAGAAATTCATTCCACCATTCACGGACGTTTTAGATCTCGTGACACAGTACCAGGACTCAACTTCCCGGAATCAAATTCTTGAGACTACCCTCGCTTTTATATGCCAGCTAGGCAGTGTTATTAGGTGTGTACTCCGGCATTGGTAGATGAGCACACGAAATAATGTCTGCATAGCTTTTTCGATGATCATCCATCTCAATATATCGTACCCTCGAACACCGTCCTTGTGGGGCTGTGCACAGGATTGCTAGCCGCGACAGCTGTATCAGCTAGCCATAGCGTACTCGATCTAGTAACCAATGCGCTGAGAATCGTTAGAGTTGCATTCAGAATTGGTGTTAAAGTGAATGATGCCGCCCAGTGTTTGTCTGCTCACGATGTCCAAGTCAATCAGAGTTGGTCAAGACTTGTCGTGGGTGTTCAGAAGGAAGCCTCGATTGCCGAGATCGAGCAATTCAACGAGAGAAAGGTGAGAAAGCTTACGGGGAGCATCTTTATCCTCGATATGGAGCTAAGATATGTCTCAGGCCTTACCGCGTACTAGTCATGCCTATATAAGCTCCACCAGCAGAGAAACGGTCACCATTAGTGGACCGCCGGCTACCCTCGAAGCTCTATTCCAGGAGTCAGAATACTTTCGCCCACGCAAGACAGTACCTTTTGATATATTTGGTCCTTTCCATGCGTCACATTTGTACAGCGATGTCGATGTCGAAGATGTTGTACGGCCGATAACCGAGACGAACGTGAAGCTAGCTTCTCGGTCAATGCGCGTCATCTCGGGTGTTACAGAAATGTCTCTTCGAGATGTGAGCATGGACCAAGTCGTGAGACAAGTTGTGGGCGCTATCTTGGTTCGGCCACTTTCATTTGACCATGTACTTTCTGCGGTCGTCTCGGAAGCAAGAGACTCAGGCAGAGAAAAATGCAAGATCTCTTCTGTAGGGCCTTCAAATGCATCGTCTAGCTTGTTATCGGCCTTAAAAGCAGGAACAGAGGTCGAAGTGAGCGTTGGGGAACAGCTTGGGCCGACAAAAACTGCAAGTGATCCATCAGGAACGTCTGTGAAGATTGCTGTTGTGGGAATGTCCGGCCGCTTCCCAAATGCCGACAATCTCGAAAGCCTCTGGAGCTTGTTAGAACAGGGACTAGACGTCCATCGAAGAGTTCCTCCGGATCGATTCGACGTTAACGCGCATTATGATCCTACGGGTAAAAGGAAGAATACTAGTCATACTCCCTACGGTTGCTTCATTGAAGAGCCAGGATTGTTCGACCCACGATTTTTCAATATGTCACCTCGCGAAGCGTATCAAACAGATCCCATGGGGAGACTAGCTTTAGTAACAGCCTACGAAGCTCTCGAGATGTCAGGTTTCATGCCTAATAGGACACCTTCGTCAATGTTAGATCGTGTTGGTACTTTTTACGGCCAGACGAGCGATGATTGGCGACAAGTCAATGCAGCACAGAACATCGACACATATTATATCCCTGGGACTATACGTGCATTTGCTTCAGGACGCATCAACTACAATTTCAAATTCAAAGGGCCGAGCTACAACGTTGATACCGCTTGCTCGTCAAGCTTTGCCGCGATTCAACTAGCCTGCACATCTCTTCAAGCAAAAGAATGCGACACAGCAGTTGCTGGTGGCCTCAATGTTATGACAACGCCAGACCTCTTTGCTGGACTCAGCCGTGCACAGTTCTTGTCTAAGACTGGCTCCTGCAAAACATTTGACGATACTGCGGACGGTTTCTGTCGAGGTGACGGCGTTGCGACCGTTATTTTAAAGAGGTTGGAGGACGCAGAGATAGATAACGACCCAATTTTGGGCGTTATCTTGGGAACAGCAACCAACCACTCTTCGGAAGCGGTGTCTATTACTCAGCCCCATGCTCCAGCCCAAGAATCCTTGTACAGGAAGATATTGAGCAATGCGCGTGTCGACGCCCGTGATATTAGCTACGTAGAGATGCACGGAACAGGAACGCAAGCTGGCGACGGAGCTGAGATGAAGTCTATTTCTAATGTTTTTGCTCCGCGAGGTCAAGGACGTCTACCGGGCCAAATACTTCAACTTGGAGCTCTCAAAGCGAATATTGGCCATGGGGAGGCTTCTGCTGGGGTCACA
This sequence comes from Pseudevernia furfuracea, assembly GCA_022315425.1. Taxonomy (NCBI): domain Eukaryota; kingdom Fungi; phylum Ascomycota; class Lecanoromycetes; order Lecanorales; family Parmeliaceae; genus Pseudevernia; species Pseudevernia furfuracea. The sequence goes on from JAIUPT010000010.1 coordinate 641,456, forward strand.
TCTCTAATCAAGGTCTTGCTTATGCTCCAACGAAATGCCATTCCTCCACATGTTGGAATCAAAGGTGTTATGAATAGAACCTTTCCCCCCGACATGGAAGAGAGAGGAATCCGTATCCCTCTCACTGAAACCCCATGGCTTCCTCCAAGTGGTGGAAAGCGGCGAGCATACGTGAACAACTTCAGCGCAGCAGGCGGAAACACTGGCCTCCTCCTAGAAGATGCTCCTCAATACGCACAGACTGGCGAAAATGATCCTAGAACGACTTTAGTTGTTTCCGTGACCGCGAAGTCGGCCTGGTCTCTGGAGAAAAACATCCAGAAACTTGTCTCCTTCCTCGAATTGAAGCCCGCTACATCAGTATCGAGTCTCTCGTATACTACTACCGCCCGAAGGACTCAGCAACCTTACCGGATTTCTTTTGCCGTATCAAGTACGTCGGAGGCCAAGGAAGCCTTGAAGTCGGCTCAGGCTGAGACTATCAAGCCTAGTTCGACGAATCCTCCGAAAGTCGCGTTTTTATTTACTGGTCAAGGTGCACACTACCCGTCGCTGGGAAAACAGCTTTTTGAGAGTTCAAGACAGTTTAGATCTGATATTATGCACTTTGAAAGGATTGGTCGCAGCCAGGGCTTTCCATCTTTTCTACCTCTCCTAGATGGCACTGTTACAGACGCTACCTCTTTTTCGCCTTTCGTGCTACAGCTTGGACAAACCTGCATCCAGATGGCGTTGGCGCAATTATGGAAATCTTGGGGTATCTTGCCGAGTACTGTCCTTGGCCACAGCCTCGGCGAATATGCTGCATTGAATGTGGCAGGTGTTCTATCTGTGAGCGATACTATATTTCTTGTTGGACGAAGAGCAGAACTTCTCGAGAAGCACTGCACGGCCGGAACTCATGCGTTACTGGCCGTTGCCACATCTGTGACTTCCACCAAAGCCCTCGTCGGCGATAAAACCGATATTGCTTGCGTTAATGGACCTCGAGAGACTGTCATTAGTGGCTCAACAGAACAACTGACGTCTGATTCAAAGACTCTCAAGGCAGCCGGCATCAAGTCTGTTATAGTGCCCTGCGCTTACGCATTTCATTCGGCCCAGGTGACACCCATCCTGGAATCATTGAAGAAGTCGGCCAGCTCTGTTACTTTCAGAAACCCAACAATGCCCACCATCTCTCCTACACTTCGGAATGTAGTGACTGATGGAGATGTCTTCGGTCCAGAGTACCTGGCTCGTCACGCCCGAGAAACCGTCGACTTTCTGGGCGGTATCACGGCTGCGAAAGAGGAAGGGTTAATTGACCAGAACATGATTTGGATTGAGATTGGTCCAGCACCCGTCTGCTCTGCATTTATCAAATCGACCCTCGGAACTGAGACAGTGACTGTGCCATCCCTCCGCAAGAAGGAGGATCCTTGGAGGACTGCGTCAAGTGGACTTAGTGCCCTGCATCGCAAAGGATTGAATATTGATTGGGATGAAGTCCATTGTGAATATGAATCGTCTCACATGGTTCTCCCTCTACCCAGCTATGCATTCGAGAACAAAAATTACTGGCTCGAGTATACCAACAATTGGTGTCTGACTAAAGGGGAGGTCATGGAGGCACCGACCAAGAAACACAGAGGGCGTCATTTATCTACATCCTCTGTCCAGGAATTAACCAAAGAAGATTATGGAGACAAGATCACACTGGTGGCTGAATCTGATCTGTCTGACCCCGATCTGAATGACGCGATGTCTGGACACCTAGTGAATGGATCGGCGCTTTGCCCATCAGTATGTGCATGTAGCCAACTTTTGATTCGAGCTAACAGCAGTACAGAGTGTATACGCTGATATGGCACTGACATTAGCAAGCTACTTGCAGAGAAAGGCGAACAGGAGCGCAGAGGGTACCCCCATGAATGTGCGCCAACTGGAAATTATAAAGCCTTTGATCGCAAAGGGCCGCGATGCAAAAGAACAACAAATTTTGAGGATATGCGCCACAGCTGAGCGACCTCTCAAGATTGTCAAAATTACCTACAATAGCATATCTCGCGACGGTAGTGACGGGGATTTGCATGCTTCATGTACTGTTGAATATGGGGATGTAAAGTCTTGGCTTGCGGACTGGTCTCGAATTGCTTATTTGTTTCGGTCACGGATCGATGTCTTGAGTCAAGGTGCTGATGTTGGCAGATACAAAAAAGTCAGCCGTGTGCAGGCATATGAATCCTTCGCTTCCTTGGTTAAGTATGACAAGAAATACCATGGCATGAAAGAGGTCATTCTCGACAGCAAAAACTTCGAGGCCACTTCATTGGTCGAGTTTAGAGCTACCGAGAGCGACGGCGATTTCGAGGCAAATCCCTACTGGATTGACAATATTACTCACCTTTCGGGATTTGTTCTCAACGGCTCCGATGCTATCGACTCAAAGAAACAAGTTTACATCTCTCATGGTTGGGAGTCATTGCAAATTGTACGCCCACTGTCAGCCCGCAAATCCTACCGCAACCATGTCAGGATGCATCAAGGAGCAAGACAAACAATGATTGGCGATGTTTACGTTTTTGATGGAGAAGACATGGTTGCCCTAGTCGGAGGTGTAAAGTTCCAATCCATTCCACGATCTCTTCTTAACAAGCTTCTACCGCCCATCCATGGAGTTGCCGATCATCCACTGGCTCAGGCTCTCTCCCCCATGAATGGCACTGCTAGCCTACCCAAGGCTGGGCATCCTGATATCAAGAAGAAGTCGGCCCCAGCCCTGATCGAGACGCCGTATAAATCCACCGCATCAGCATTCAAACCTCAAAATGAGAATGGCTCTGTTATCACTGATTTCATGAGCATCATCTTCGAAGAACTGGGGTTGGGACTGTCGGAACTTCCTGACGGAGCCAGCTTTGCTGATGTGGGACTGGACTCACTAATGTCACTTACGATTACTGGGCGGATGCGTGAGGAGCTTGAAATAGATGTCCCTACGTCCTTGTTCGTAGACAACGCTACCATCGCTGAGGCTAAGTCTGCAATTCTCGCTCTTTGCGGTGATGATTCGAATGGAGGTACGTCAACCGAAAGTGCGTCAACTGGCAGTGCTGCAACTACAGATGCGACGAGTGGCGGTGAGATGACTCAAAACACCTCAGATGGAAGTGAAATGACAAAATACTCCACTGAAAGCACTGTGGAGAAAATTCTGAGCATCACCTCTGAAGAGTTGGGCATTGAGCAGTCAGAACTTCTTGCAGTGAGCGATTTTGCTGCAATGGGCATCGACTCACTTATGTCACTCACTATCTCTGGACGAATTCGTGAGGAACTCGACTTCGACATTCCAACGTCCTTTTTTGTCGACTACCCTACTATCGATGAGGCAAGAATGGCGATCTCGGCTCTGATGGGCACGAATTCACGTGGAGATGCTACTCCGACTAGCTACACCGAGAATAACACGCCAGAAGAGATTGACACGACACCAAGCACGCCAAACCCGGATGGTGAGAGCCTGACAGGTTCGATTGTGGAAGTTGGAGCGAATGAACAATCACTTCGCCCGGCTACCTCAATATTGCTGTCAGGCAGCGCCAAAACTGCCTCAAAGACCTTGTTCCTCTTCCCCGACGGCTCCGGGTCCGCAACCTCATATGCCCTGCTTCCTAGCGTTTCACCCGATGTGTGCGTCTATGGTCTCAACTGTCCTTTCATGAAATCTCCCGCAGACTACACGAATGGCATCGATGGCGTCTCGACACAATACCTCACTGAAATCAAGAGACGACAACCTCACGGTCCATATCATCTTGGCGGATGGTCCGCAGGCGGCGTGATCGCGTATCAAGTTGCGTACAAGTTGCTGAAGATGGGTGAAAAGACTGGCCGGCTCTTCTTGATCGACTCGCCATGCCCCATCAGCTTGGAACCGTTGCCCTCCTCCTTGCTCCACTTCGTCGACTCCATGGGATTACTCGGCACTCAAAGCGCACCGCCCGACTGGTTGATTCCACACTTCGAGGCCTCGATTGCTAATCTTACGGCCTATACGCCGCGCCCGATGGACCCGCTTGAAGCACCCAAAACTCTCATCATCTGGGCCCGCGACGGACTGTGCAAAGACCCTAAAGATCGAAAATTCCCAAGATCCGCGATGGAGGCGAAAAGCGTCAAATTCTTGCTGGACAATAGACATGATCTCGGACCCAACGGATGGGACAAGCTCTTGGGGGAGGAGAACATCATCACGATGCCTGTCCAGGGTAATCATTTCACAATGATAAGAGAACCACATGTAAGTGTCTCCCACCACGATTTCGTGACCAACAGGTTCTGACACTCTTGTCGCAGGTGCAGCAGGTAGCGGCCTTGTTACGGCGTGGTCTCTTGGATTAGTGTTGTGAAGGTAGCCCTGATTTTGATCAGCGTAGATTAGTGAATAGAGCTCTTCCTGTCTGTCATTTACAATTTTAGCGCAGCAACCTGCGACCTCCTACGAGGCTCTACAACATAGACGCCCCAATTCGGCTTTGTTCCTCCCGTGCTTCTTTGCTTTACCACAGTAGATATGAGGGCATAGTAACCAGTTGCTGAACTTGGATCCTGTTTTTGGCCCTATAACAAGCATTGCCGTGCTTTGTTCGAAAGGGAATCTGTAGACTCTTCGCTGGAGACGGCAAGTTTCCAGAACAGCTTTCATGTCAGAACGACACAGACGAATCACAAAGGATATCCTCATCTAGGAATACTACAAAGAAAGAAAGAAGAAAGAACAAGGATACACAAATGCAGAAGTAGTAAAGAAGTAGTGGCATCAATCAAGCGTCAATTCCTGTTTGGAGGATAATTAGAAGGAAGTAGTAAAACTAATGAAGTCAAAATGGACCAGCTTCATTGCGGATGATGGTGCAGATTTTGTATATCTAAGATGGATAATCCTATTCAAGCCTTGCGAGTGTAATATTGTGTAAAGTCATGACAAGTAGCATAGACGCTCTTATCGAATTTCTCCTTAATCTTTGGATCCTTCTTCGCAGCAGCCAACATAGAAAGGAAAGGATCCTTCTCTATCGCGGCATCCGTATCCAAAGCCGAAATCCGAAGGAAGTTCGAAGTCGAAATAGGATCGATAACAGTGTTGAAGATGGACCTTCGCACTTCATCGTACTTATCCAGAATACTGTCATCCACCTGGCCAGTCGCAATGCCTTCCAAACATTCAAACAATCCCGTGACATCCGCAAATCCTCCTGTCAGGCCCAGACCGCCCCAGGGATTACAGAGATGCGCAGCGTCTCCTGCTAGACAGATACGATCGACCCGGAATCTCTGGGCGCATCTCTGATGCAGCTTGTATGGACTGATGTTTGTTACGATATAGTCTCCGGGTTTGGGATGACCGGGGAGTATTTGCTCATAATGGGCTGGTTGGTTATCGAGGACTTGCTGTAAAGTCATGTTCTTGTCTTCTTGGTATGCGACTCGCCATAATCCGTCTTTTGTGAGGCGGGCGACAAGGTGGCCCTCTTGTGGGTGAACGATGGCATTAACATCATCATAGCCAAATCTGTCAAATGGGTAGTAAACCTATTAAATATCAGCTGGGCATCAGATTCCTCGTTTCCTACTCACATCCGTTGCCACAAATTGGACATCCCATGTCTTCCCTGGGAAGTTCTTTTCTCCAAATAGTGATTTTCTCACTTGGCTAGTCCCTCCGTCACAGCCGCATAGAAAGTCTCCACTAATTTTTTTCTCAGTCCCATCCTGCTCCTTGATAGTAGCCCATGCCGAATTCTCATCCTGGCCAACATCTACTACCCGATGGTTCCATTTCAGGAGGATCTTGCGGTTCCTTTCTGCATGAGAGAGCAATATCTCACACAACATCCCTATAGGTAGGACGATTGTAGCCTCAGGACTCTTTGACACTGCGACGTCTTCAACTGTGACGATAGGGCTACCGTCAAATCTTCGATATGTCCAGTCCTTCGGCAAGAAGCCAGCGCGTCGAACGTCTTCCAAGACACCAGCACGTCTGAAGATTTGAATCCCAGGGGCCGTCAAGTGCACAGCCCGGGGCCGAGAATCTATAGTTTTTTCTCTATCTATCAATGTCACTTCTATCCCAGCTCGGGCGAGCGCCAAGCTCAACGAAAGGCCGCAAGGACCGGCTCCTACGACGATGACCTAGAGAAAAGTCTCAGGAACATATGATAGAGGCTGGAATGAGCATAACTTACATGCATGGCTATGAATCTGTGTCAATTGAACGGATTCGATACAGAACAAAAATGGATTGCAAGAAGGGGCGACGCTCAGTGCCGTCGCAGTGATTCCCAGAAGGTTTTTTTGAGAAGAAATTGGTAATCAAGCTGAGAGACCTCCAAAAACACTAGATCCGAGTAGCCGAAGTAGATCAATCATTTCTCTTCGGATCTACCATGCCGCTGCCGTATTCACAGGCTCGCCGAGTCTGCAGCATTGACGCGGAAAATCGATGATATTGAAACACAATGTCGCGGGACTTGGCCTTCTGTGAGTTTATCCCCTACGCGTAGGTATTGCAACACTGACACCCATTCATAAGCACGAGATCCGAGATTCCGAATAGCCGGAGTAGAGCGCTGCTTTTTGTTCGGATTTGCTGTGCCTCTGCCGTTCTGACACGCTTTCCGAACTTGCACAGATATCCGAAAACAGTGAGCGAGTCGCTGCATACTCGCATCCGATTCTTCTCACTGCGTGATTATCAGAAGAATAAGATACGGCTGAGCTAAAAACCTTACTTTTGTATATGCAGCCAATGTAAACCTCGATTATATTACGCTTTTGATTAGACCCGCTTTGTCAGACTCAGCCCGCTAGACCTCCCGAGCGCCCTTATTAAAAAATTTAATAAGATTATTTTATAACTTCAATTATTCTATGCTCTTAGTATATAATTTTCTTTTAAACTCTTAAATATAGAGTTAAATTCGCGTATTCTAACGTTATAAAAATTATTAAATTTAATCTACTATTTATAAATTAAATTTATACTTAAATATAGGATTCTGATAGATATACATATCCTTTTACTGTATGTATATACTCTTTTACTACATATATATACTTCTCTATTCTATCTACATTTCAAAGAAGACGCATCGCACTAAGCTATCCCATCAACTCTAGGGAGGAAACTCTCGAGATAAAGTTGTTTTGATGAATAGATAGTTGAATAAAGGGATAAGAATTTGAAGTAGAGATAGTCGATCTTTTGAAGAAGCATTTAAAGAATTATTTGAATATGACTTAAAGTAGCTAAAGTCTCTTTTATATAAAAAGCACTTGTAGACGAAATTTACGTGTTACGTAGCGCAAATACTTAAAGAGACTTTCGTATTAATAAGCTAGTTATTGATCGAGAGTTACGATGAAAGAAGAACGTTTAAACTCAAATAACTCAAATAACTCAAAAATACTATGTTCGAGAATTAGTCGAATTAGATATTGATTCTTTAGATTCATGATGATAAAAAGAAAGATGTTTTATCTTTAATAAATTTGATAAAAATTGTTACGAGCGTACCCCGCATCCCGGCGTCCCTGCATCCCTTTGACACAGCCTTCCTTTGACACTTCCCTTTTAGGCTTAGCGTGTCTTGGCAGGTTCACTCCGCCATACATATATGGCCTCCCTCCCAGTACATAGTTGTCCTGTATCTAGTTGTCTCATTCTATACACCTACATGACTTGACTCTGTACTGGTCCTGACACTACAACTAGATCACCCTCACTCCATTCGTTTTTTTGACAGCAAGCGAATTCAAAGAAATTTGCTGGCAGGAGCTTTATCAAGAGACTAAGTGAGATCAAGACACCTTCGGGTTGAGGTCAATATCGACCATTGAGATATCGTATCCCTGGGTCTACCCACCATACGGGCAGAGAATTGTTTATCAAGAGACTAAGTGAGACCAAGACACCGTTAACACCGGTTGAGATCAATATCGACCATTGAGATAGGCACCTCTGGGTCTGGCCACCAGACGGCAAGGGGGAGAACCGCCTTGTGTACAGTGAGCAAGGATAAAGAAGTTACTGGATCATTCGTACGGCTAGCGAATCAGAAAGAAGTCGCCAAAACACCTCCCCACCCCACAGCGAGCCTGCTACAAGGCAACGGGATCAGACCCGAAATTACTCAAAACAACAGCAAACGCACGATCTCTTCATTGAGCATGTCGGCCATACAACACGAAAAGAAGCCGCATTCTACCCCGCCTGGGCTTCACACCTGAATTTCTCAACACACCACCGCAAACAACATTCTTCAGAGCACTCATATTCTTTGCGGGGTGTCAAACGGGCAAGCAAAGAAATCAAGTGGGAACAAAGAAAACGGACGGCAAGTGAGCCTGCTACAATGGCACAACACATTCGATTCTTTCTTTCCCCTTTCTATCATTTTCACGACATGGCGAATTACAACACAAATTCTACGAATCAGGCGCTTGAGTTACGGGCGTAATCTATGTCAGACAGGTCATTGACAGCGGAGTACTCGTTATCGGTCTTAGGACGGGTGTCAAGAACTTAGTATTGGTGAGACACCGGCAGTCGAAGCGGTAGGCTTACGAAGCGGATGGATGCAATGGATAGCACTAGGACAACACAGCGACGGGCGTCGAATGGCAAGAGACTATGGTCAGGAAATGAATAGGAGGTGGATATTTGATGGCAAGAGCTTGGGAGGCACAGGGCAAATCTACAATGGTACTCCCAGGACAGGCTGCCAGCAGGAGTTGAGGTGGAAAACATATCTGCATGCGATGGATTTTTTCGATTCTACATGGACAACATGGACAAAGCAATGTGGCTGCTGCCTGCTGGACAACATGAACAACTCTGGCTAGACTGCATTCGGCCTAGCGCACTCAAATCAGCATGCGATCCGGTCAAACCTCGGACATGGTGTTTTTGAGCGATTTCAGGCCATTCCAGAACGGCGCCAAGACTTCATTTTTCACTCAGGCAAATTCGAATGCTCAGCGACTTGGTATTCAACAACAACGCCATATGACATCTACCTTCTTCGCCTCCCCCCGAGCTATAGTCTATGGCTGTCGACGACGCCATAGCCGTAGGCCCGAAGCATGTTGTTGATGACGTCGTCGCCCTCGGTGGATTTGGTCCCAAGGAGAACATAACTCAGCTGCGCCAAGGTCATTTGATATTGATTTAAGGTTAAGGTTCGGACGGTTCGGAAGGCCTCAGCCAATCACAGGCCTTCATTCAGCAACTTTCTTCTCCGGCCGCAAATCCAATATCAGCTGCCCAGCCTATACCAAAAACCATTTTTGACCATCATTTCTTCAATTCTTCACCAATGGAGGCCATTCCAGGACCCCTGCAACCGCATGACGTCATGCTAGCGACATGGCATCGCCAAGACGTCACCGGAGCGACTTGGGATCAGCACTGCGACTGAGGATTGCGCCGGCGGGCACCATGTTTTTACTTTGTTCTTTCTTTCACATACATAGCGAGCGACTATGAGCTAGCGACTACAGCCATGAGGACATGTCTTTTCGGAGGGGGGGGGTAGTGTTACGAGCGTACCCCGCATCCCGGCGTCCCTGCATCCCTTTGACACAGCCTTCCTTTGACACTTCCCTTTTAGGCTTAGCGTGTCTTGGCAGGTTCACTCCGCCATACATATATGGCCTCCCTCCCAGTACATAGTTGTCCTGTATCTAGTTGTCTCATTCTATACACCTACATGACTTGACTCTGTACTGGTCCTGACAAAAATGTAACTACGTCAAATTGCAACGCATTGCGTATTATAGCGTCTTACGAGAGAAGAGAATTCACTGAGATCATTAAAGTTTCTATAAGACTTCGTGTCAAGTCTCTGATTTGCGAGTAGAAATGTTAGATCGAATAATATTAAAAGATATACTTATGTTACTAGTCTATATCTATCTAATAAGAAGAGAGTATATATATCTATTAGAACTCTAAATATATTAATATTTAAATACGTTCGAGATCGAAATATATTTCTTTCGCTTTATTAATTTATCTATAATTTTTTTTTTATTACTTTATTAATTTATTGATTATTATAAATATAAATATATTCGATATTAATAATCGTCTTCGTATTATTAGATATATTAGATATTTATACTTTTTTATTCGTCTCTTAAAACTTATATTAACGCGTTTAGACGATCTCTAAGCGAATCTATTATCGCTAATAATCGAGATAAAAGATTAATTATTATATCTCTTAATAAGAGTGAAAGACTCTCAAAGAGGTCTCGAACGAATTAATAGTCTTCGAGTTTCTCTATAATCTCTTTTTAAGTTAATATTTTAGTCTTAGACGCGTTCTTATCATTTTCTTCTTAAATCTCTTAAGACGCGTTAAATTCTTTTATATAATTTTAATAAGCTATTAAAGAAGTAGTTAATTTAGACTCTTTAAAAAATTTACTACGAGATCTCTTAAATAACTTCTTTTAGAATATTAAGCTTTTTAATAAGTTATTAATATTATCTTCGAGCGATCTATTTATCTTTAGTCTTTACTTAAAATCTCCTTAGTCTTTAATAAGACTTTAAGATTGTATTATACGATATCTCTATATAAAATATTTAAAGAGTTACTATTTAAACTTTATAAATATTATCTATAATCGTTACGACGCGACGTTTTAAAAGAATAAGATTAAGAGATAATAATATAATAAAAGAAACACTTAGATCGTAAGTCTAAAATAGTTATTAAGAAAGATTAGTCTAAGAAGAATTCGAACGCTAATTATAATTTGATCTTTGAAACGCGTATAAACGAACTAGTAAACTCGAACGAGAATATTATAAATAAGATTCTAGACTCTTTAAAATTAAAAATAATAATTCTTATTAACAATTATAAGAAATTTCGTCGTTATAGCGTTCAATATAATAATATCGTCTCTATAATATTATAGTAGATTATTATAAATTATATTATTACTTTATATACGTATTAAGTTTAAGAAGTAATTATTATTTATATACTCGTTTTAACGTCGTCTAAGAGTAAAAAATCGATATTTAATTAAATTTATATTATAAATAACACTTAAAAGTAGACTATATATCGATATAACTTTCTTTTAATAATTTTTTTAATGTTAATAAATACGTCTAAATATAGCTTTAACGAGAATATTAATTAATCGCTTTATCGTAAAATTGCTACGCATCTAAAAGAAATTTATTCTTATATTTAATTTTTTAAGTTTACTGTTACGGCCGTACCCTGCATCCCCTTGACACCGGCTAGGCGCTAGGCCCATTGGAGCCTAGCCTAGCCTTGGCGGAGGCCTTGCCTCCTACATATACAGAGCCTCCCTCCTAGATAGTTCGGTAGACTCTTTATCCTCGTCTACTCATACCCCTATGATCCTTCTAGGCCTGGTCCTGACATTATAAAGAGTCTCCTTCGTACGCCACCCGGCGAAGAGAATTGACGGGCTTATTTCTTCCTGCTCGGAGCAAGTGACCGAGCCTGATAAAGAATACACTGGGTATTTCTACCATACAGACACCTCATTACATTATAAACCATCTACATCATTCGAAAGAATCTTCATTACACTCACCTTCGCAAGAAAACCTTCTCTGAGCGAACACTGCTTCTCCGCCTTCTCTGCTCGCAAATTCTGCCCCGTCTGGGCTTCACACCTGAATTTGCAAACAAATCACCCCCTCAGAATAACATCTTCACAAAGAACACACTTCAAAGCATTCACATTCTTTGCTAGATGTCAAACGGTTAACAAATAAAAAAGTTGCATGGGAAACAAAGAAATTCGACATCTCGCATCAATCCCAACACCGAAATTCCTACACTCAACATCAAAAAACTTCTCAAACAATGGCTTCTTCCTCCACCCAGTCATTTCCCTCTATCAAATACATTCCGCCTCATCGACGTCGAAATTCTTCTTCTTCTAGGCCTGGTTCGCGGTCAAACTCCCCTACATATCGCCGCGACCAGCCCTACCTTACATTCGAGGACCTACATACCAAATTCTCACCACCAAATTCGCCTCCGCTCCGCATGTCAAGAGTACAGCGATCCTTGTCTGCTGAGGATCTCTTTCAGCGATATCATACTTAGCAGCAACCTCAGAATGGGCCGATGCAAGGTCATGATCCACCTTCTTCTCGATCACCGCTAAGACAGCGATCTTTCTCGCCTTCCAGACAAGCATCGAGACTCACTTCAAGACTATCGGATCCACCTATTTTCACCGACACCAATAGTCACGTCCAATTTGATGACTGGAAAATGAGGATCCAAGACAAGCTGAATCACAATGGTGATCACTATCCTCACGAGTCATTCAAGATTGCGTATATTATTGCACGTCTCGAGGGAGAGACAAGTCAACACGTGTCTTTTAGACGACGACATCGTTCTTATTCGACAGTCAACGAACTTCTGAATCACCTTGTCGATTTATACGAAATACCTCTGTTCATTATTTCACACACAAATTGACATGCTTTCAAGAAATTGACGCAGGGTAATTAGCCTTTTTCAGAGTTCTATAGAGCTTTTATGAAATGCACTCGTCTGTGTGACGAGGAGGAGGACCTTATGAGACATCTCGCAATGAAATCAGAGCTTCGTTCTTTGAACCAAAGCGATGCTCTAGACACTTACATAATGAAGACAAAACCTCAGCTAAAGACGTACATAATGATGAAACAACTTCATTATCAACAATTTGCTGAGGGTCTGACTGAGAGAAAAGCAGCGAGATTCGTCGAGCAATACGCTAAAGCAAAAGCTGAGGCTTACGCAAAGAAGGGCAAATACGTTATTATTGCACGCTTAGACCCTGCTCTCGACTTTCATGAACTTTCACAATGGGACGAAGACGACGAACTTGCTATGATAAACTGAACCTATAGTCAGAAGCACGGCAAACCGTCAATCGCTGGACTGAGTACTCAGGAAATATACGACCTGGAATGTCAGAGATATCTATGACAACAGTGTCAGGACCAGTCGCAAGCACCTATTTTGAAAACCGCTGACTGATAGGGCGGCTGAATTTGGCCTAGCGCGCTCAAATCAACATGCGATCCGGTCAAACCTCGGACATGGTGTTTTTGAGCGGTTCCAGGCCATTTCAGAAAAGCGCCAAGACTCATTTTTCACTCAAGCAAATTCGAATGCTCAGCGACTAATTATTCAACAACAACGCCATATGACAGCTACCTTCTTCGCCTCCCCCCGAGCTATAGTCTATGACTGTCGACGACGCCATAGCCGAAGGCCCGAAGCTTGTTGTTGATGACGTCGTCGCCCTCGCTGGATTTGGTCTCAAGGAGAAGACTGCGCCAGCGCCAAAAACCCATTTGATATTGAATTAAGGTTTAAGGTTCGGGCGGTTCGGAAGGCCTCAGCCAATCACAGGCCTTCATTTTTGGATTTCTTCTCTGCCCGAAATTCGAATATCAAATGGCTGCTGCAGGGCAAAACACATTCTTGACCACCATTTCTTCAATTCTTCATCAATGAAGGCCATTCCAGAACCCCTGCCACCGCATGACGTCACGCTAGCGACATGGCATCGCCAAAGACGTCACCGTCGGAAATTCACCGCTAGAGTCACCGAGAAAGCGAGCGCTAGGGCCAAAAGTTCTTTGTTTTTTATGATTTTTCAGCAACCAAGCATGCATGGCGTTTGTTTTTTCTTCTTCTTTTCTTTCGGGGGCACACACCTGTCTATCGCACTGGGGACCAGCGCTTCTTCGGGGGGGGGGGTAGTGTTACGACCGTACCCTGCATCCCCTTGACACCGGCTAGGCGCTAGGCCCATTGGAGCCTAGCCTAGCCTTGGCGGAGGCCTTGCCTCCTACATATACAGAGCCTCCCTCCTAGATAGTTCGATAGACTCTTTATCCTCGTCTACTCATACCCCTATGATCCTTCTAGGTCTGGTTCTGACATTTACAAGTTAGAGACTAATAAACGAGAATAATCTTTAAGATTATAAACTACTTTACGAAAACTCGAATTATTATAATATACGAATCTATAATCGCTTTACTTCGAATAAAATCGTTATTATATAAAAAGACAATACGAATAACTTATTAAATATATTTATAACTAAAGATATATTAATAAAAACTTTAAGTAATAAGAGATATAGTATTTTATATTAATATTTAGTTTCTATATTATTACGCTATTCTCTTATCTTCTTATTTAACGAATCGTTTTAATGTTATAATATATCGAATATTAATTATATAATAAGAAGAAGTCTTTATACTCGATAAATTAAATTTAACGAATAGTCTCTATAAGTAACAAATAATCGAATTAATAAAGATAACTTTATACGCGAGATTATTATCTTATTCTATAAGTATAAGATATCTTTCTTTCGTCTTATATATTACTAATTATATATATATAAACAAGTATAGACTCACGAATTAAATTCGTAATACGATATTAAAATTAATTTAAATTAACTTAAGACTTAAGTCGTAAAAAAAAGAAAAAACTCTTTTAGAAAATATTAAATTTGATTAATATTTTAAATAGCTTTTTTTCTGCTTTTTTTTTTTAAAGATTATTATAATACGATTTACGATTTAGTTTAGTTTTTTTAATTTTTTTTATTATTTTTATTATTTTTTTTTATTTTTTGACGCAGCTCGAATTCGAATTCTACAATTATAAATTTACAAAGTTAATCGTTTTATTATTTTATCACTACATAAAAAAATTTCACTACTAAAATATATATCGAACACCTAGTTCGTCAACGCTAAAAACCTTCAACTTATAATCTATTAATAACTATAAGACCGATTTCAAAAATTCTTGATTCTCTAAATAGCGCAGATAAGTTTTTACAATTAAAAAAAAAATCTCAAAAAAGTAATAGAAAAGTAAAAAGTTATTCAAAATATAAGACTTGTACGCACAAATTTTTTCGAGGCCGCGCATTCGTCAAGAAGTAAGCGATCGGGCAGCGATATTTGAATTCTACTTTACTTTATCAATAATAGACCAAATTTGATAATTTTTGCAGCGTTGAAATGCGCAAGCTGAGTTCTATAATTAATGAAAGTTTAAAGAAATTATATGTAGAGAGCATAAAATAATTGAAGTTGCGAAAAGGTCTCATCAAATTTTTTGATGAGGGCGCTCGGAAGACCTAACGAGCTGACAAAGCGGATCTAGTCAAAAAGCGTAGGACTAACGATTTGATTATTGACTGTATATACAAATATAAGATTTTTTAGCTCAGCCCTATCTTATGATATTATATATACTGATATCTTATATAAAATCAACTCGATAGATTTAATCGACTTCTTTATTATAAATAACTATTATAATATATTGATTTACTACATATATGTGACTATAACAAGTAATCGACTTTAATAAAGGGTATTGCTACGTGTACACCGCCTTTTGCTACATGTACACCCCCCTCTATTTCAAAGAAGGTCCACCGAACTAAGCTACCCCACCAAGCCCTCACAATGCGATTGAAAGGGCTAAAAGACGAAGTAAAGATAGCCGTTCTTTTGAAGAAGCATTTAAAGGATTATTTGAACATGACTTAAAGTAGCTGAAGTCTCTTCTATATAAAAAGCACTTATAGGCGAAATTTACGTGCTGCGCAGCGCAAATACTTGAAGGGGCTTTGACATTAATGCTTTGTCTTCATTATCACCTTTTAAAAAGTGAGCAGAACCTCGGTTTCGAGAGTCAAATAAGAATTTTTTGATGTGGAACATCGACTGCACTCTCTACACATAGCGAACGACTAAACTATGTCAGAAACACGTCATTTTGATCGAGAGACTTGTTCAGAAGAATATAATATAGTGAGATTTTGCCCGATGCCCGCAACTCAGCTCACTCTTATCAGTTAGTCTATACTATCGAAGTATCTGAAGAAGAAGAATAATGAGAACGAGAAGAAAGATGAGATAAACGATCGATAATGAAGAGTTGATAGTTGATCGAGAATTGCTAACGATGAGATGAAAGAAGAACGTCTAGACTTAAAAGACTCAAAAGACTCAAAAGACTCAAAAAACACTATGTTCGAGAATTAGTCGAATCAGATGCTAATTCTTCAGATTCATGACGATAGAAAGAAAGATGTTTTTTCTTTGATAGATTTGATGAAAAAAATTGCGACGCATTGCGACGTCTTGCGGGGGGAGAGGATTCACTGAGACCCTTAAAGTTTTTATGAGACTTCGTGTCAAGTCTCTGATTTGCGGGCAAATTTGTCAGGCCGAATTAGTGCTGAAAGGTATACTCATGTTATTAGCCTATATTTATCTAGCTGAGAGAGAGGTGTACATGTAGCAAAAGAGGGTGTACATGTAGCAAAAGGCGGTGTACACGTAGCAATACTCATAATAAATTAAGATTAATCAAAAAACGATACACTTTAAGTTATATTAAGTGACTCGCGAGACTTAAAAGACTAAGATTCTTATTAATAATTGTCAGGATCAGACCTAGAAGGATCATAGGGATATGAGTAGACGAGGATAAAGAGTCTACCGAACTATCTAGGAGAGAGGCTCTGTATATGTAGAAGACAAGACCTCCGCCAAGACTAGGCTAGGCTTCAATGGGCCTAGCGCCTAGCCGGTGTCAAGGGGATACAGGGTACGGCCGTAACAATAATTAGATTAATAAGCAACGAATCGTTCTTTCTTTTAGTTACTATAAAGACTTACGATTTGTAAGGATCGTACTGTGGTGATAACCGTAGTGTAGTATGTAACGAAGATAACAAGCTAAGAAGCAACTATGGACTGGAAGGGACGGCCATATATGTATGGCGGAGTGAACCTGCCAAGACACGCTAAGCCTAAAGGGGAGTGTCAAAGGTAGGTGTGTCAAGGGGATGCAGAGTACGGCCGTAACACGATTTATAAAATAATTATATTAAAAAGTTATTACTCTATCTACGAAGTTCGATCGATTAAACTTCTTTATTACGTTTATTTACAATCTTAATTAAAAGAAGATTAAGAAGAATCTTTTATTTAATAAACGATTTATTAATCGTTTTATCGTCAAATTTAAAAAGTTCTTTTTCGTACGATTTTCGTCGAATTCGTACAATCAACACGATTTAATCTATTTAATAGACTTTGTCTATATTTAATTCTTTTCGTTAGTTCAGTAACTCATCTTTACAGTTCGTTAATTTAATAATTCACTTTACGTAATTTTTCTTAAGTGTCAGGGAACGAGGCTTGGTAAGAGGAATCTTATTCTCTATGACTAGGACTAAGGTAAAGGCCAAGACGAAAGATAAGGAAACCAGAAAGAATGTGAGCATCGCCAGATCCTTAAGGGATTCAGAGGTTGTCGCCTGTCGGCTATCGCATAGCTGACTAGGCTGGTGACTTGACTGGTGTCACATCATGACATTAAGCTATCTTCTAATTGTACTAAGTTATCATATAATGCCACGACACATATAAGACATATGTGCACTACATATAAGATTTATGCGTATCACTTCCGCGAGAAAATTGTCTAAATCGTGTAAATCTGAAATCTATTTTAATGTAATATAAATATTCGTCGTTATAACACCTTGTCGTCGTCGACGTCGATTATTGACAATCAAAATCTATAGAACTGAAAATTATTTATAGGGCTGAATTCTACTAAAAATTTCTAAAGTTGCGAAACTGACGAAAATCGTGTTGAAAATTCTTAAAGTTACGAAATTAACGGAAATCGTGCTTTTCGTATAGTAGAGTTGCTAACTATGCGAAAAACACGATTTCCGTCAGTTCCGCAGAGTTAGCAATTTCAAATTCAATAGAAACTTTTCAGATTTGCCGATGTCGAATCTAATCGTTAGAGTGTTTAATTAAAAGTTAAAAGCTCTATTACACGATATAAAAAAGAAGAAGATATTTAAGAAATTCTATTATTCTTTTATAGTCGTTATAAATCTTCTTTCACTCTTTATTCTCTTAACTTAATAAATAGTTAACGATATATTAGTTAGACTATTAGTATAGATTTTAGATCGTCTCTAAGAATCTTTTTAATATGATTTAGAATTCTTATACGTAGTAAATTCCTCTCTAATAGAAAGGCAACATAGTTCAAAGCCTTCCAAACTGTGGAAAATCTTAAGCATAGAGGCATAATAGGGAGCCATGGGATTTGATCTGGCCACACAATGGCCTCATCTCCATCATGACATAGTGTATTGAATAGACGACCCACCCCTCCTAAGCATACCAGCTCCTAAATACTTGCGATCAACCCATAGTTCCTGAATTCATGGAGAATTGTTTCAATCCTCAGATATCTTCCTCGAACCCCCAGTATAATGGCTTACATTATACCTCAAGTACCCGAGCTCTTTCTATCCTTCCGTGATGTAATCGACAGAAATCCTAGATTGGGTGATGTTGAATGAAGGCGATGTGCTCCGAACGCACGTAGAATATTGGAATTTTTTCGGAAATATGGCGAGGCCAGTCAATGACGACGGCAATGCTCCTCACCCGTCGGGTTGTGGTACATCGAAATCGTCGCAATTGTAGTCGCAGATGTGTCGATATTGTCGTTGAGATCAATTGGCTCTCCCATAGGGAAGGTTCGTAGCCAGCTATTGCGGCAACTATCGGGTCGTGGTAGTGAGAGTTTTGCACCTGACGCTCATTTGACCTTGCAACGATGGATCAGTCGTGGCATGAAGCGTTGTCGCTAGGTTAGCTTGAAGCAGTCGTACGGGCGAGTCCAGACACTTTTGATCGCGGACTTGAAACTCAACGACCTATTCAGCTAGCGGACTCCACTCTGGTTTTGGTAGATTGAAGCCGCTCTGTCGTCTCCACTCCAGGAGAGTAATCGGACGCGAGCGAGAGAGAGCGGAAGAATCCGCGGTCACGTGACGTTGCTTATAAACCAGAACAGAACACCTTAGCTGTTGACAACCCCCACTCTCCTCCCTTCTACTCCCAACGAACCGCTCATACTGTCTACTGTCCCTTAGGCCTTGGATTTAGCTTTTGAGTTGCTCCAATACTAAATCGCTCGACTCCATCACTATGACACAGCCCTTATCCTTAGGCTCACGGAAGGAGAAGCAGTCCATGCCGCCAATCAGTAGGGTCTGTGCTTGCCCTATCATTTTAGATAGCTCGATGGTTTACCGACACGAATCAGGCGTGTGACATGTGTCGGAAGAAGAAGATTCGCTGCAATGTTGTCTCGGGAGGTTGTGCGCAATGCATCAAATACAAGACCCCGTGTCATTTCACCCCCATCAGCATGACGCGCGCGCCGAGGCGATCGGGCAGGTGAGTGTGACTGCGAATGGGAATAGAAAACGGCAAGGCTTGAACGCTTGACTGAGAATCTACTGATTCAGCTTAGGGACAAGCGTGTAGAGGAACTAGAGATAAGGCTGAAGTCGATGGAAGACCTAATCAAACGTCCTGTATCAGATCAGTCTCTTGGTTCAGTTGATGCCGACTTCAGGAATGGCTCTGAAAGGCCTAAAGCAACGCCTTTTTCAAATCGATCAGAAGCTGAAACTTACGATCCAAGCTCCAACTTGAATGCAGCGTCTACAACAGCCGGCGTAAATTCCCAAATTTCAGACTTTGGCTTGCCCTCGCCAGGAGGTAGGTGCGAGTCTACCACGCATTTTTCTACTCTGAAAGTTTGCAGCAGCGTCCTCCAACTCAGTCGCTAGCAGCCAAAGAGAGTTTTTGCCTCGAACTCCAAACTTTGAGAACAACGCATCTAAAGGTCGAGCTATCAAAACCCTTCCGCCAAAAGATAGGGTGCTAGGTCTTGTGGAGAAGTCATTCCAAGGCTTTTATCCCGCATACCCGCTTTTTGACAAGGCTCGTTTCATGTCCATCTTCGATTCTCTAGACACGAGCGCCAATGATCCAGCCCAGTGGGCATGCTTGAATGTTGTATTGGCCCTTACATATCAGTTTCAGCAAGGGACAGCTCAGGACATGCAAGAAGATTGTGATACTGGGGGTTACTTTGAGACCGCTTTTGCGGTTGTCGGTCAGCTTATGACGATGCATGTCACACTTTGGTCTGTGCAGGCGCTGCTCGGCATGGCACTTGTGATACAGGGTACGCCGAATCAGGGTCCGGTTTCTTTGTTGGTATCGGCAGCAATGAAACTAGCACATAGAATGGGCCTACACAGACAATGCCAAGATCCAAACATCAGCTCTGCCGAAATCGAAGAACGGAAATGGGTCTTTTGGATTGCGTATTCTCTTGAGAAAGATCTTAGCTTACGAATGGGACAGCCCTCGGCCCAGGATGACGATGACATGGATGTGGAGCTTCCGTACGAAATCGACAGCAGTCTAATCTACTCTGGCGAGTTGACTAGGATCAACTTCTTCAATTTTCGAGCCAGATTGGCAATGATCCAGGGACAAATCTACAAACGCCTCTACTCCGTGAAAGCCACCAAGCAGGCCCTCGCTGAGCGAGTTGCGGTGGCAACAGAGCTCGAAGCCATGCTTCGATCATGGAGAGAAAGTGTTCCCATCGAATTCCTGCAAGATCACCATGGACCGTTCCTTCAAACGCCGATTTCAGGCACCACTCGAACCCCCATTATTCTACAACTGTTGTATTTCAACTCCCTCACTAGCGTCTACAACTCTTTGCCTGCACTGCCAATGTATCCTGAGCTCCGGACAACAGAGCAACCCATGGATTTTCAGCATCTGTCAACCCCGCTGATCTACGCGGATGAGGCCAGGAAGGCAATAAGATTGCTACAAGTCACTCCTCGGAGGAGGCACTCCTGTGTATGGTGAGGCAAATCCAAGACTCTAATTCCCTGGAACCGAATAGTAACCAAATCAGGGCTGTTCTCTACATTTTCGTCACAGCGGCGACGACCCTGCTTAAAACCATTGTCCACGATCCGGCTAATCCTATAGCCTTATCAGACCTCCAGCTCATCGAGCCATTTCTCACACTGCTCGACGTGCTAGCCAAGAGCGAGAAGGGCCGACAGAGCGAACGGATCGGCGGAATGCACCGATCCTGCATGGAACTGTTCGAGAGAGCGAACCTGGCTGTCGAGAGCGCCAATCTTGCAAACATAAACTGGGATGAGTATATAATGAATTCACCATCGGAAGGACAAGAAAGCGTAGAGGATTTTCGGCGGAGAGTGGAAGCTGTCAGCTCAGGATACAATCTGGAGCTCGACTCAACTCCTTCAGACGCCTCGCGAGACCTTGCGTTCTCCGTCGAAGAGCAACTCTAGGAGTCGAAGTCTATGTAGAAGTCTATATGACTGACCGAGTGAACCGAAAGCAACTACAATTAGGGTCCCACTTTCAGGTGTTCGTGCTGCATTGTAAACGGCGTGAACTAAGGATTGATCAATCTAGCCAGGCTAGTCGAATCCACTCACTCCCTGCCAAAGCTGCTGCTGCTCCATTTGTAGCGTCGAGCGTAGAGCTCTCCTTGCCTGGCCTCGAACGGCAGTACGTAGGAACCTCAGCCAACCTGCCTCCTCCTCCTCCCCCTCCTCCTCTTCCCCCTCTTTCTTCCCATTTCCCTCTTCACCTTGCTCTCCATCTTGCTCTCCATCCTCAATCCGACTCATACCCTGTCTCAGCCCAGTCCAGCCTCCGCCGCGCCGTCCGCGCAAAAAGGAGAAGTCCCTCCTCCTTCAAACGTCCATCTCGTCATGCGGATAGCACATCCTCTCTCCGCTCTCCATACTTCATCTCGAGAATAAAAAGACCCCTAGTCGACGTCGGCACATGGTTGTATGTAGGGCGGTTGGATCTTTCCGCCTTGGGGCCGTGATGCGTCGTGCGCTTAACGTTGCGCGGACGAGGGTGGGGACGGGGAGCGAGCGAGCGCTATGGTAAGAGGGGGGAGGAGAGGAGTGGGGGGGGGGGGAGGAGCCCGTTGGCTGACGGGGGAGGTGGCGGGGTTACTGTAGGGCGGTGCGTCAATTGATCGGCCAGGCTTGGAGGCGACATGCTCTCGTTGAGCAGAGGGCGGATACGATGGGATTTTTCTGGCTTTTACTTCTGCGTGAGAACTCGGATGCTAACGATTGGGCTTGGAGGTGGGCTTGGGGCGGGAGGGATAAGTCTGCGGTGCGGGGAAGGAAGCTGAAACTTGGGAGGGTATGGCGGACGATATCGATCGGTGGGACAGACCCCTTACGCAGCCCCTAAGGTAGACCTGGAATCACCCCTATAATTACCCCTGAAGATACCCCTGAAGATACCTTTAACGTGGCCCCTAAAGGTGCCCCTCGACCCCCAAATTAGCCCCCGAAGAGATTTTAGGTATAGAAAACTTTATAAATTTAGCTAATAATATATACATAGAAAGAACAATTAAGAAAAAAAAAATTAGACCTCGGAAGCGCCGTTTCTTTTAGCGTTAAGTACAGAGTGCAGAAGTAGGTGCCTCTCGTCCCGTATCTCGATACATCTATTATATGATCTTCGATTTCGTCTAGTCATGACTCATTTCCCTTTTATATGCTGCGCCGTGCGCGTGAGCTCTAACACGTCTGCAAGCGGTACTTCGTTATCTAGTAAGTTCAGCCTACCGAAGATCCCACAGCCCATACTTAGGTACGAGATGCTCTTATTGGCGCCGCTGCTGGTGACCACTTCCAGGAATGTCATGCAGATGGACACCGAGATCAAGTCGAGGAACTTGCTGTGGGTTCCGTTCTCAGTCTCTTGACCCACTTCATGCTTGGAAGGCATCGGCTTACCTGTCGAGGATATCCAGACACAATATCTGGTTAGCAATGTCCAGCACCTCTTGGGCAGAGTTGATGCATAACTCCATGCTTTTTCGCCGGCAGTCCTCTGAGAACATTTTGCTCGTCTGGCTGCCAGTCCAGGGGAAGTAAATCATAAAGATGGCCTCATGGTACTGGCGGAATATGGACAGTGCAATGTGACGCGTTTGATGGTCGTCCAGGATTCGATGCATGTCGGGCTTATGAATATTCTGTAGTGGAGTCGGGAGGTGACTCCTCCAGCCCTCCAGGAGCTTGTACGCCGTCTCCAATTTCTGTTCTCGTTCTACGAATGATTGCCGGAGAGCCCGCTGACTATAGAGCATCTCGGCTGCAGAGTTGATGACAATGGCGTACAGACACTGGAGTGAGAACCAGTCCGTCTCGTTGCAGGCCTGGGGTGGGGCGTGGTCAATCCAGTCGTGATCAAGCGCCTATTCACCAATCTTAGAAGACTTTTCTCAAGAGGTATTGTGAAGAGGCTCCTACTGGTGAGATCCCGCGCCGCAGAGAGTGAGGAACCTCGATGGAGTACAGATACCACAGGCTTCTCCTCGCAAGGTCTCCATCCCTGCTACTTGTGCTCTCTCCGTGCATGAAATCTCGGGTTTCGAGTTTCAGCGCCCTAGCACAGCTGACTGCACCCGTCAAAAGTTCTGAGTGGATGGTCTCATCACTCTCCTCCGAAACAGTCGTCTAGCATGCGAATTAGCTATGCTGTAAGCTTTCAGATGAGTTCAACCGACCATTGCTAACAGTGTCTGATCAGTTAGCATTGAGCAATAGACAATGCTATGGGGTTCGATTTACCTGCAATTTTAAAAGGGTGTTAGGCGAGCGTAAGACGCTACCACGAGATCTCAATGCCATTTTTGAATAATAATCAGCCTTTTGTCTCTGCTCCGAGCTTATAAAGCGCTGCGTGATTGTTAGGTAGGCGTGGTATCCAAAGGCCATGACTGAGTCGATCAGCGATATTGACACCGAGCTTCCTTGAGACCGGTCTCTGGCTTCTTTGACTAGGTTTTCGAAATATGACATGGTCAGGAAATTTGAAATGCTATAGATGTTGGCAAATACTCCAGCGGAATGGGGAAAGATCTATACTACCCTACCGGTCGTTGAAAACATGCTAATCGATGGTTAGCAAATGTGGGCTAACTTGATGATTATGGTCTTGTGAAGACGAGACATACCGGTTCTGCAGCTTTCCATCAGCGCTGCGTCAGTCCTGTACCAGCTGGTATAGCCATCGTGATACTGCTCATCGCCGAGATCTACCAACGACAGCTGGGTCTGTATTAGAGACATTCTTTTGAAAATCCGATCTATCTCGTCTTGTATCTTGCTGCTCATACTATCGAGTCCTCGATCTTGTAACGAGAAAATTGCCTTGAGAGAATAGTCGATGCTAGGTTTAGGGTCTTAACATAGAGCTGATCAACTTTTGTCTTCTGCAGTTCAAGGACCAAGTTCTTACCCAGGAAATTGGTTGTCGACCCCTTCTAGCTTATGTTAGTATGTATGAAAGCCCCCAAATCAAGCCAGAAATGCAACTTCAGTGCTCACCTTCTCACTGAGACTTAGATACTCAAGCAACTCTCTCGGACATCCACCGGAATCGAAGCCTTGAGTCGGCGGAATGTAGAGTTGGGACATGTCTAGCTCAGTCAATGTGGTTGAACTTGCACCTGTGGATGCAGCAGTCTGCTCAGCTGTGAATGGGGTGTCGAAATTGAATTGCCAGTCAGTGTCCGTCGTGAAAACCGGCCAAGATAATGCATTGGAATTGGGCACGTTGATCATGTCCGTCGGTGGTGGTGATGGTGGTAAGTTGTGGGTCACGTCCCCGTCTGACTCCATGCTCCAGGTAGCATTAGGTCCAGTCGACGAAAATGTCAAAGCCGGCGACGACTGTGCACCATTTGGCGCTTCGATAAGGACGTCGGCGGCAGCATTACCCGTATCGTCAAGTTGCGATCGACTTTCGGGATAATTTTCGGCCGACACCGATCCTACGGATGTTTTTGAGGATTGTCGCTTCTTGGAGACCATGTAATGGCATTCCTGGTTATGCCTCTAGACAATCCCGTTAACCAGGAGCACTCCGCCAAACGATATCACACGCACCCGGCAGTTAGCACAAGGGATAGCACCATCGCCTATATAGCTCAACAGTCATTTGATCGGGTTTTCGCCGGCAACGGCAAGATGGCTCACAGCGAATTTTCCTCAACTTGCACATTCCACATGCCCCTCGCCTACGTGGGTTCCATCTTTTACTGGTGGTGGAAGGTGGAGAGCCGGAAACTGTTTGTATAGGCGTAGACGCTAGCGGGTGCCCACCATCCATCTCCCTGAGAAATTTCAAGGAGGAAGCCTGGCTGTAAAGCTGACCAGCCTTCGGTGACCTTTTGGTAATTTTGAGACGGAGGGTGTGTGTCTGCACTGTCCGGTGTGCATATGCCTAGCCTAGTCAGCAACTGTGGTCACAGCTGCTGACCTGATATTTAAATCTTGGAGAGATACTTCCCCACCACACTCTCTGGCGGTGTGGACAATGATCGCCACAGTAGGATCAGGCTGAGTATATGCAGAGTAACAGCGGTGAGCCAGAACTTACAAACGCAATTACCAATGTGTCGGATGGAGCCCCAAAATCGATACCATCCATGAAATGGCACAGGATCTCCGGTGTCAATGCATAAAACTTAGTCCTAGGACATCCCATCCCAACCAAGAAATGTTGAGCTTCCTAACGAGGGAATACCCAAACGTAGGCACGGCCAGAGGAATACGATCTCTAGGGGTAGAAAACCCTCCTATGTGTAAGGCTACCAGGAGATGTGGTGGTGTGGTTGATCTGACATGCATGAACACAAGAACATGAGTTCGAAAGGCCACAG
The DNA here is from genome assembly GCA_022315425.1 of Pseudevernia furfuracea. Classification (NCBI taxonomy): domain Eukaryota; kingdom Fungi; phylum Ascomycota; class Lecanoromycetes; order Lecanorales; family Parmeliaceae; genus Pseudevernia; species Pseudevernia furfuracea. Next base: position 667,222 of record JAIUPT010000010.1, read on the forward strand.
ACGCCTTGACCATTGCGCGATCCCTGCAGGAGCAGAGTAACACAGATATTCTCCGACAGGCTTTCGTCCCATCAACCAAAGAGATCCCGCACCCCCTATACACAGACAAATTATGCGAGGCAAAGGTTAACGTGAGAAAATCTTACTAACCACCGGTTGAAACGTGGCATGCTCGGTGATGCGATTGGCTGACGCCAGATTTTCTTCTCGGCAAGGCACGTAAGAACGCATATCTGTCAACCGGGTACATGGGGTATGATTTGATAAGATGTTAGTTCTAGAGGTGATGGGGGCTTTTGTGGGTGGATATAAAATAGTAACTTATAGTCATAGTGAGGTAAGGTATCTATAGATGGTTTTATTTATCACATCACGCTTCATTTTCTTTCAAGATAGAGCCTCCGAAGCGGGCCTCAGCTCGGCAGGGGTCAAAAAAACCTCGGCGGGGATCAGGCTTGCATATGGTCGGTGTATCCGGCTTTTACCCCTCATGACGAGGTCGTTACATATACCAAATGTATACGCTTTATCCTCGATGAACTTTTCGTTAATCAATATTTTTATCGACACTTTATCGGCCCAGTAGGATATGCTGAGCATATATATTTAATATCTTATATATTCGATTTTCGCTCTCAGTGAGATCTTTATATATGTTAAGTATCTATATATTCGCTTTACTCTTAACGAGTTAACGAACTTCTCTTTAATTAAAAAAAAGTCTCGTTATTTAAACAACTTAGAGTATATATTAGATATATATCTAGTATATTTATAAATAATATTAACTTCTATAAGTAGAATCGTAATTATCTTTAATAATTAATAATTATAGATACTCTAAATATTGATTTTTATTATTATTTATAAATATATTAAATATATATCTAACATATGCTCTGAGTCATTTAAAATAACGAGGCATTTTTTGACTAAAGAAAAATAATTTTTTGATCCCTCATGAGGTCGTCATATATACTACGGAGGTGGGCGTCAAAAGTCCTGCACATGCGCTAGCGATAGCCCTAGCCAAAGTATCGGAAGGCGGCCCCAAAATAATTAGCGCATGTGCAGGACTTTTGGCGCCCACCTCCTCCGTAAGTATATCCGTTTGACCCTCTGCATCCGCATACACTTCCGTTGTGCTAATGACCCTCGCCGACCTGATAGCCCGGTCAAAACCGGATACACCGACCATCCGAGCTGAGCCCCGCTGCAGATGCAAGCCTAACCCCTGCCGAGCTGAGGCCCGGCATAAGGTACTTTTCTAGCGCTCACCCCCGTGCAGATCTGTTCTAGTCTTACTCTATCCCGTATCTAGTACCGTGCCTTGTTTTCTTATTTCCCGACCACACACATAGTCATGATTCACATCTTCACGCATCATGCAAGAGCGCGCGCCAAGTATTATGTAAGGGCCTCCTGCTTGCATACATATCATTACCACTTGATATGTTTTCTTCACACCCCACGGATTTGCGGATTAGTACATACGTTTTGAGCATGAAGCCAATGGCGAAAATGGGGGTGGTACGTATGTCACTTGAATGAAAGAAGGGCTCCCCGTCCCCTCCGTCCCGATATCGGCCAACCTCGGGGTCAATCTTGCATCTCGCCAGCATGGGCATTCCGAGCGCAGCCTCGTCTGCAGTCGCAGCGTGACTGCAGCGCAAACAACGCAACGTTGGCACTGTCGCTCGCTCGGAAACACGACGGTTTGGGGGACCGCGAACTTGTCTACTGCTGCTGCTGCTGCCGTGGCGAGATGGGCGATTGCATATACATATATATAACCAGTCCTGTAGACTGCTGAAAGCAAAAGCACATACTTCCATTAACTACCTACCTATCCTCCATCTACTCTACACTCGTATCGTTTCGCACATGGATTCCGAAGTGCGCTCTGCTCAATCCCTGCATCTCGATGTCGCGATCAAAGTCGCTTTCCTGCTTCGAACCGCCGGAATTTGCCGTCGTCACAAGAGTCTCCGTGCGAGCCGGCTCTCCTTCTAGGGGCACGAATCCTCGCTGACTCTCTGCTTCGTCGACTGTGTCTCCCGGACCGTGATCCCTTAATCTGCTTTGGCTTTTCTTGAATTAGAAATTTGAGATTTTGCTTTTGGTTGAAGTTTCCTTCGGATACCGGGATGGGTCGGGAGAGTCAGTCACGGTCTGAAAGAGCGATAGTATTGGGCGTAGAGACGGCAAGCTATATGTCGATCATGTTTGAATAGATGTGGTGGACTTGAAATTTTGGAGTCCTTACCGCAAACTACTGCTATGTTGCTCTCCGTGGTTGTCCACACGAGCGGTGGTGCAAATATCCAGACTAATTCCGGAGATTTCAGATCCATATTCACCACAGTGATAAGACGAACAATTGACATGATGGTGACAGTACCTACAAGTTAGCACAAACGAGCGATTGATGTGCGACCCAAAGAAAAGCTTTTTTACAAGCCGCCTAGCATGAACATGCCAACTAGATCAATCTTTTGCGAATTAATCTGCTGTAGCCAGACGATGACCATCGAGAAATTGCTAGGTCAGCATTCCTTCTTATATGCAGGAAACGAGCCATGACTCCTTTGTCTCAATCCCTCTAGTAAAATTGAAAATTGATGTGAAATGGTTCATACGGGGCACAGGCAATAGAAGAAATGCTGCATCCGTCGCGATGTTGGATACTGCGTTGCCAATGAAGAATTTTTTAAAATCCACTGAGCAAATTGTGTCTTCTTTGCGGTTCCAGTAGCCCGAAGGCGGGTCGCATTGGCAGACTATGACCAGTATCTGAACACGCGCTTAGTCATCTTTGACGACATCAACAGACCCCGAAGACGCTTACAACAGCGATTCCCCAAGCCGTAACAAGAAACATTATCTCGTGTTTAACCTCAGTATCTACAAACGATCTGAGTGTGAGCACTACGCCTCCCAACACCACCCAGAGGTACGGCACGATTCGAAGTCCGCTCTCTCTGGCTGAAGGATGCCTTTGAAACCGCATATGTGCGCCGTAGGCGTGGTTGCAATACCCTTTGTCGTGCACAAGTCAGTGCTTTGTATTAAACTGTTGTCATGCATTTGAGAGTCCCAGGAGTCGAATTAAATTGAGGACTTGTAATGAGGCCGAAAAAAAAAATTACTCGCCATGCTGCTTTATCAACCAATCGATTAACAGCCGAGGCTGAGCTTTCGCAGCCCAGCGACGTCGATTGATGGCCTAAATAGGGGAGTCTACGTGGTCCCGTAGAACCCGAACGGAGAATATTCCATCAACCGCTGACGATCTACAGTTTCGCTTATTGTTACCTTGATCATTTGGTCGGATTAAGAAACCCCTAGCGAAATCAGCCCGGAGCATCGTAAACTCCGCCCGTCAGCATTTTCCTGATAAAGCAGATCCGCTTATGCAAACAATCTTATCGATGGCTAACACGTCTTGCGGGAAGCAACAGAACCCCGCACGCGTAGAACACGCTTGATCCACCGCCAAGGTTTTTTACTCGGAAAATGATCGTGGGAGGCGGCGAGAAAGCCATGGCTGGTGGGTACAAGACCTTTCAGACTGATTTCAAATACGGAATAAAAACCGAGCGCGAAGCCGGTAAAGGATTTTTTCCCATTCGGTAAGCACGGAATAAGATGGTAATTGCATTGCATTATCCGTTGCTCTGCTTGAGAGCGTACGAGTACAATTTGCAATCAAGGATTCAATCCTAATATCCGGGTAAATGCGGGGTTCTCGAAAGCGAGATACAACCCACTTTGTCCAAGATCGTTCGCTTGGTTCCAATCATACTCTGTGACATGTTCAAGTTCGTCAATGACAGGGGCGAGTCCAAACTTACTTAAAAGAAACTTCGTCTTTAATAATTTATCGAATTCGTCGTTAATAACTCTATTGAAAATCTTAGCTCGTCTCGATTAAATTTAACGATATATAGATAATATTATTATCGATATATTTACGTCTTCTTAAATTATCTTATCTCTCGCTTTTAATATCGCTATAAATTTATAAATTATTATTATTATTAGTTAAATAGTTACGCTACGTAACGAGAGAAGATATTTTAACGAGATTTTATATTAAGACGAGATCGAAGTAAGATCTCGAGACGAGTTTTCGAACTTTCTAAAAATCTTATCTTATCTCGTCTTAGCGTCGATTTATTCGAGATTATCTCGATATCTTATTAAATTTATTAATTAGATTAGCTCGAGATTATTATTCTTATAACGACTCTCTAAATACTATCTTAGACTAGAACGAGATAGAATATCTTAGATTTATATCGTTTTATAAGATATTCTATTTAAATATCGTCTTATATCTTTATAAAGATATAATATATAATCTCTCTCGATCTTATATTATATTAGAATATAAAATTAATTAAGATAAGATATCTCGTAAGATATATTATATCTTTTCGACTAGTAAGTTTAAATACGATAATTATACTTATAAATTTAGGGTTTATATCGAGTAATATATTAAAAAATCTAGACTTAATAGAATTTTCTACTTAGACTTATAATTAGTTTATTATTCTTATAATTATTTCGAGACTAGCTCTAAATATAACTTTTGATAAATTTTATTCTTATAAGACTTCTTATAACGAGAATATTATATATTACGACGCTAATCTCTCTCTTAATAAGTCTTAAAGAATTTCTCTCGTTTGACTTTCTCGTGTCAGGACCAGTATAGAGTCAAGTCATGTAGGTGTATAGAATGAGACAACTAGATACAGGACAACTATGTACTGGGAGGAAGGCCATATATGTATGGCTGAGTGAACCTGCCAAGGCACGCTAAGCCTAAAAGGGATAGTGTGTCAACAAAGGAATGCTAACACAGGCAGGTGTCACCAAGGGATGCGAGGTACGCTCGTAATTTCTCGTATCTAATTCTTATTATAAGTCTTATCTTTTCTATTCTTACGATATTAAATGACCCCATAGAAATTTGGTGATATAGCCGACATGCGCAGAGGTCATAGCTGAGAACCCAAATTTTGACATCACGCGACCTGATGGGGGCAGTCGCCTTCTTCGGGCCTGGAGCAGAGGTCTTGAGCGCCGAGTTTGCCTCTGACTACTCTGCGGTCCAGATCCATTGCTTCCGGCCAGGTTGCGATGCAGAGAATATGCAAATGATACTAAATATACTTGGGGAGTTTGTCCTGCTGTCTTCCAGACACCTCCAACCTCTCTTCAAAGTGTTCCCCGTCGTTGCGAATGTTGTGACCAAAGACCGGCATTTCGCCCAACGACTTAGAAACAGGGTCCACATGGGTCTGAGATTCTATCCCGTCCCCAAGATCTCGATCAGAGTCTTCTTCGACAAAACAGACAGTGACCACGATCCATCAAACTGAGACTTTTCCTCGGCGGAATAGCCTCCAACTGCTTCATGGGACCCCGAAGGAAGCACATGACTCGGAGAACGACGTAGAGATACTGCCCAAGACTCAGCAGATCAAGTGTCCCCTCCGACAAAACAGCGCGCAACTATTTCAACGTACCCAAAAGGAAGGACAATCACCCGCAAGCAGCAATAGATCTGTTTCGATTTTCTTTGCAGTGCTGAGACGATCGCAGAAAAGCTTGCCAACAAGTGTCATAGATGGATGGCGAGTCTCATCAAAGATTCTTCTGATCTACAGTTGAGCTCTCGTGCCGAGCCCTTAAATAGATTGAATGCAGAATACTGGAGGTCGCGAATTGAACTGAAGTGTCGAGGACTCTATCGCCCATGAATTCTGTCAGCCACTATACCAACGAGGAAGTCGTTATGAGGCCTCTCGCTGGTGTGGAGATCGAGGAGGATCAAGAAGAGAGTCAAGAAGAGAGTCAAGAAGAGAGTCAAGAAGAGAATCAAAGAGATATCAAACACAAGCCGAGTGCGTAGTGTGACAGACCGAGGCTGAGAACCAATATCAGACATCGTGCGGTCATTGGTACTGCAGCACTTGCGTCAGGCAATAGAGGATTTTGTTGTGAAATTAGAGACGGCCGGGGGGTGGTGGGGGCTGCAACGACGATGGGTGGAACAGACAATAGTATGGTACTTACTGAAAAAGTTCCTTGACATCGACGCTCTACGATGATGCGTTTCATGCGTCCCTGCCATCAATCGGCTCCATATGCCATCCAACGTGTAGCCATAGGCGTAATGTCAAAAAGATTTTCGTGACCTTTATGCATACCATATACCGTTCTTGCCATGAAAAGTATTCCTTCAACTACCGCGCTACCCAATCATTGTGTCAAGAAGTTGGCGCCATACTCAGTGGAGAGGCCTAGAAAGGTTGCCTTACTACACCACCCACCATGCTACTGCTTTAGATGTCCCGGGTCTTTTCTCAGGGTTAGTTAGGGTTTTAAGTTTCCCTGGTTAGATTAGCGCCCCTTGGCAGGGTATCAAGGTACGCATAGCAACATGGGTTACATGAGAAATGATAATGGCAATGCATTCGTGTGGGTAGAAGTACTGGAAGAGGATGTAGAATCTATCTAGGAGCCTCCTGCAGAATGACTATATCCCACCAAGCCACTAAGCTATATACGGTCTAGCTGCCAAAGGCTTCAACGCCCCTTCCAACTACATGCTACATGGGGGTATACGCCTAAGGGCTGCCATCCTTTACGGTACGCTTACCCAGAAAGGGCAATTCACCTGCACATCGACTACGCCCTTCTACTATGAGTCGCGGCTACGATTTTGCCTGAATTCCATACGAAGGCTGAGGATCCTTCATGCGTTGCCCACATCCTTAGAAAATCCATGTCGATGATATAATCCGGAGTCAAAGCGATCATAAAAAGATAAAAACAGTCAACCTGCCTTTATCTGCCGTTTGACGACTACTCTCAAAATGCCGGCGACTTTGGTTTTCAGGAGGTCCGGCCCCGGGTCACTGTCACAGGTACAAATAGGAGCAGCAGACATTGTGTCGACACTGGCGGCAGCCCACACCACTTGGGGCTGGCTCGGCGGTCTGTCGGGTGTACAGAGATTTCTCAACACGGTGAGAATCGTCATGCAGCGAGATCCATTTGGCTCTTTACAAATCAATAAGATGCTCATACCTTCATCGAGATGTCACGTACTCACGAGTCGAGGCATGTTTTATTTCCAGGACGACAGCCAAAGCGCTTTCGGCGGAGACCCACTGATGCAGACAATTGGCCTCACAATCTGTGCACTTGAACACGAATGCGGTGGCGAGGCCGCAGTTGGTCTATTCGTAAGATGTATCGCGTCGCAGCTCATGGAAGGGCCCGGCAGACCCAGCAATTACCCGGATTTGTCTCAGGCTTTATACCAAGAATTGATTGATCATTTGCCTGCAATCATCAACGAGGGTGCGAGTAGAAACTTTCAGGACATTTTTTTATCTGCGGCAGCCAACCTACCGCCAGCTACCGAGCGATGGCAATTTAGCTCCAACCTATTTAAAGATGGGAGTTCCCAACACCCAGAACATTTCGAGCTGTCTCTACTTGGGGGTTTGCTATTATGGCTCAGCGAGTCCTCATCAGATCCATACTACACAAGGAGCTCTCTCGCCGCAAGGAACGCTGCATATTTGAAGGCCATAGGGTACCCAATAGGCCCAATCTGTATTTGGGATGGGCGGAGTGATCTCTCTGTTCCACGGCCACGTGGTGTCGTACTGGTTACAGGTGGGTCTTCTGATACAGACCTTCAGAGTACGCCCTTCATACGTGTACCTATAGCCGACACCAACGCAAGCATGAAATTCTATTTTCGAGAGGAGACAATAGGCTCGATGCTCGTGAACGCTCTTGGAGTCAAAATGGACCTGATACCTGAGAGCGTGCAAGAGATGTTCAGGTACATTCAGAATTGCATGGCTCAGACGTTGTCCTTCAATTGGGAGATGAGGTCCAAAGAGTCTCAGAAGTACAAGGCCCCCTCAGAAATAGTGGATAGAGATGGAATTACCTTGTTCTGTATGTGTCAAATCAAACACCCTGACAGAAAGCCAAAACCTCTGGCATCAAGTCTAGCGTCGATTTATTTCGGAACGACGGCGGACTTTGTAGCACCTTGCTATGAAAAGATTGCCACTGCCAGTTGTCTTGCAAATGTACGAGAAGAGAAGCTCTCAGAGCTGGACCTGGTAGAGTCTATTGACCTAGCCTGGTTTCGGCTTGTGACAGCCTCCATCATCTACTGCATCGCAGAATCTCTGGCCACGGATGATTTTAATGCCCTCCTCCATGTGATGAAGGCGCGCTTATGTTCTCACGACTGGCTGGAATCAATGACTCAACGACTAAATCATACTCTCAGATCTGGTATTCCGTTCTACGATGCTGCAATCATCGTCGGCATTGTTCATGCAGCTGGATCTACTGATCTACTCGAATTGCAAACAGTAGAACGTTCTTCCATCCTTGGGGTTCGCAATGGCTGCTACGCTGTGGTGCCTGCCCTCTTGTCCTCTATGTCACCGACAACTGATAGTATCGGATTAGCCTGCTTCGACAAATTCATTGCCAATGTTCCGGTATTTCCAGATGGTAGCATTCGGGGTGAGGAAGGCACGGGTCCTAGCTGGTCACCGCCAGATAGCGGGCCCACTGATACATCATGGCAATCTCTTGGCGAGCCGATTGACGCACCCACGGATATATCATTGTACGTAGGTATCGAGCGAGCTCACCATAGCAATGCACCTTCCACGGTTATGTGTGCACGATTGGGGGGTACCGTTGCAGGAACGATGAGTATCAGAAGGATCATGTGGAACATTCTAAAGAGCCTCAACGCATCGACGTCATGCAATGGACACGACGTAAAACAGCAAATTATAAAACTCACGCCTTCAACATGGTGCGTCCTCGGTCAGGAACGCTGGGAGAGGTTGGGAAGCGAACTCACGAAGAGACACCACCTGTTCCTTCCTGCTCTGAATGACGCGGCTTGGGCTCTATACATCGCCGGTTCAACGGTGCACACCCAAGTGGCAATATCCTATGGATGCTTCGAATGCGCAGCGACTGCGATTGAATTGCGAAACCAGCCGTCGGTCATTTGTGGCTATGGGGATTCATTAGGCCCTCGAAAGGCTCTTTCTGCGCCTCAACAAAGGAGAAAAGACAACACGAAGCGAGGCCTGACTAAACCATAATTCTAGACACCGCGACCAAGACGCAGCAATGGTTTCTCGATATACTAGCGACCTTTCCACTGCGTGTAACCGGGCTCAAAAGATCAAGCTCTATATATCATGTCATGTCCCAACAATCCTCGACTTTGGACAGCACCCTGGGACTTAGGTATTGGAGAAGTAAGTTAACAGTAACAAGCGGGTCGTTACGACCACAAATCTTTTGGGGAAGGGGATTTCATATGGAGGGATTTAGAACAAGGAAGAGAGTGTGATACAGTATGTAGATAATTTGAAGATTTTGATTGGCGAGCCAGTTCAGTTGACTCAAAGGGTAATCAAGATGATGCTGAAGGACTTGACGACAATGCGAAAGCTGGGCATCAATCCGACGGAAGTGTGTCCGCGCAGTTATAAGGCTGGACTCCTTGTGGATGCGAGTATAGATAGCCATGAGTTTGGAAAGCATGCTTTCGTTCACGTCTTTCGCGTAGTCTCTCTTGGATAATGCGCCCCCTTGCCTGTTCCTTGGTCTTGAAATAACTGTACTGCTCGCCGGTCTCTGTCTCGTTCCAGGCGGCGAGTAGGCTGTGCCAATAATTACACCCATGCGAACTCGGTTCTGCTGCAGGGATAACATCTGAGGCATGGCTTGGAATCGTTTCAGCTGTCTCCAGACGCTGCTACACACTCGAGCCGGAGAAGCTATGGATGACGGTGGCTAGATTCTGTTCTGGCGTTGTCTGCCGATTTCGACTCAAGCGACTGAGATTGTACTTTGAGACGTCAGCATTAAATTCAGGCTTCACGACAGGGACGCGATGTGAGATACGGCAGACCAATGATGCTGCGCAATCTCCGCGCAGATGGCATAGCATCAATGTATGCGCTGCCTTGTTAAATACGAGGGGTTGGTTGAGTCTCCTCATCTGTATTGATTCTGCTGCACCGGCAACAGAACGCCTTTCAGCCTCTCCAAAGCATCCTGAAATCTCATCAACTCATCACGTTTCAAGACCGCCTTGAAAGCGTTCCATTTACGGATCCTCGAGCTTGATGAAGCGAAACCCGGCTCTGGACCTTGACGCAGCAACCATTCAATGCGGCTATAAGCGTGGCATCGGGGTCGATGTGTTGCGTCTCGTAAGCTATCTGAATAAGAACGTTCGACAGGAGGTCCAAATCTACGGAGATTGCTCGGATCTCTTCCGGCACTTCTTTGATGGACTTCCAGAAATCACAGAGCGTTTTGAAGCTTTCGGCCAGCTGAATGGTGGATGAAACTACAGCTATACCGCTCGCGGCGCAGACAAGCCTTCCATGGTTGGTCACGGCAGGACGCAGCCACCATCTGAGTCCTCGGTAGTATGAGGTGGCCTCTACGAGCAATGGGTACGAGATTATCGACTTCTTGCGCAAGAGGAGGAGCCTTAGATAGATGTTGGAGATGGGTCTTTCAGCCTGACGTTCGAGGGACGGACAGTGGGATGAATTCAAAAGATCAGGCTTTTCCCAAAGTTGTTAGGTAGAATAGCCTTGCTAACATAGAAACTGCAGTCTCTTACTTCGTCGACCAGCAGCAAATCGCCGATGAGCAGCAATCGCGTGGAGTTAGTTGGATGTATGGCTTAGCGGTATAATCAGCTGAATATGCCCTGCTTCGAATGAATCATAAGGAAGTCCCGCCGGCAAAAAGTAATTGCGTTCTCTCAGCCTGTTTGGCTGATCTTGTTTGCGGAGCCACGAGGCTGAGAGATAACCGCAGAGGGGTCATCCTGCAGCCTTATGCAGGTGTATCAAGCAGGCGTCCTTGAGCAAGTAACCTGCCCCACCAATTACCGTCGTCTGTCCGCGAGCATCACCTCGAAGACCAGCAATAGGCCTATTACTTCTGCAAAATGACCGCTGCCTCCCTGCCTACACGATGGATCGCGTGTGTTGACGGGACTTTGTGCACACCCGATGGGGCCTATGGTTTGCCGCATCCTCTGGACCGGAGGATCAAAGGAGCCGTGCTGACTTTGTACTCGAAAGGCAATAGGCACAATAACATCAGTAACGTTTACCGTATATGCGCCAGTATCAAGGTTGGAGAATGTGTGGATGGAAGCTCTGGCTTCACATTCGATCAGGTGCGATGATGAGTGGATCGATAATACCTGCGGCCATCAGAGCCCCTTAGGTTCAGCTGCTAAATCGAGTCCTTTGCAGCGCAAGAGATACTACAATGGAATAGGCTCGGAGAAAGAGATTGCCTGGCTGCAAAGACTGGAGACGGGTGCATTTGGCAGCGGCTTTTCAGAGCAGATACGGGAAATTTATAAGGTAGGTTCGAGTTCGCCAACACATGCCCGCTAACGCTAGCATTTAGGATTGTTGTATGATTCCAGATCACCCTCAGAATGAGATCTGGCTTTTCGGCTTCAGTCGAGGAGCTTGTGAGTCGAAACACCGAGATAGTGAACCGTTAGTTGATGGGTCTGACAAATATCAGATGTCGTGCGAGCTGTAGCCAGCTTGTTGCATCACATTCGAGCCCTGAATTCAGCCGGCACCCCAGACTTTGATAGGGATTTCAAGCACGCCTTAGAAATCTATCGGTCTTCAAGGGGGGAATCCAGGCTAGAGGAGGTTGGTCAGGTAACTCAACGCTACATTCTCGATCCTATGAGGAACCTCTGACAGTCGCTGCGATAGATACATCATCTACTGTAAGGACCCCGTCGACTCCAAAGATACTCCTATTTGACGTCGTTAAAGAGCAGGATCTACGCGCAAAGCCCCGAGGATCCAGTTTGTTGGTGTCCTCGATACGGTGAAGGCTTTGAATGACGGATCTTTGTACGAGATATCGTTCAATGACTCCATACAACATTTACGCCACGCACTGGCACTTAATGAGGAACGCAGAGCCTTTGAGCCAGAATATTACTTTCCAGACTATAACCGCTTGCCGCTCGCCAGGCGGAGTATAGTCCAGGCGTGGTTCGTCGGAGCTCACATTGACATTGGAGGTTCGGCTGCAAAAGATGGCCTAGCTCTTTACCCTTTACAGTGGATGCTGATTGAGAGCCGTAAAAAGGGCCTTGAACTGGAATTCGACGGTTCATTTGGTGATCGGGCGAAGATCGATGATCCCCTGAAACTCGTCTTCCCGTCATACGAATCTGAAGGCAAGGGGGCCAACACGTCCACTTTCACAGTAAGGAATGACCTGAAGATTGAAATGCAAGATTTTCGTCGGGTCCATAGGCTTCCTAGGTACGGAACACGATACGCAATCCACCTCAATCAGTCAAAACGCCCATGGATGCGTAAGGAACCAAGGGCAGCTTTTAACAAAGACGGTACTCTCAACGGCTACTGCGAATATGGTTCGATACCCCGTCTTTCTGCAAGCGTACAGAGGCTGACTCTTGCGGAACAAAGCGGCGCAAGGCACCACTCTGCATCCCTCGGTATACCTGATATTTGACGAGTATAGCAACGTGTTCCTCGACTCTAAGGCTCTTTCGTTCCGAAGTGACATCGAGATGTTGCGAAGTACGGTGTTAACCAAGGATGTCTTCTGGGGTGAGAGGGAGACCGTTGATATTGAAGAACCTGGAGCTATTCGCATTCTCGTGTGTGGGAACACAGGTGTGGGCAAGTCGACATTGATCAATGAGGTTTTTGGGGCCGAAGTCGTAAGACATGCCTATCGTAGATGTTTTCCCGTCACTGACCGCGATACCTGCAGACCCATGCGTCGGACCGCGCACCTGGAGTTCACGATATCAAGAATCCAATAATCTGTCAAGATCGTCCTGACTTGATCGTTCACGACTCAGGGGGTTTTGAGAGTGGTGGTGATAAAGAATTCCAGCAGGCCAAAGACTTCATAGTCGAGATGTCGAACACGACTGAAATGAACGATCGATTGCATGTTATATGGTAAGCTGACAGGATTACCATCATATTCCCTTGAGCTAAGAGAAAACCTATTGGTAGGTTTTGCGTAGAGATGAACAGCCCACGCGTCCAACAGAAAGCAGCTGTCGAGTTCTTTACGATCGTCTCGCAAAATTCGGAGATCCCCATCGTCGTAGTTCAAACAAAGAAAGATGAATATTGGGACCTACACTATGGCAAAGCTCGGAAAAAGTTTGTCAATCCAGCAGAGATGGAAGCGTATGCCGACGAGGAGCTTCGCAAACGTATGATCTTGATAGAACAGGAGCTTTCAGATATCAGAGATGCAAGATGCGACTCAGTTGTTGCTGTGTCGAAAGGTGTGTTTTAACCTTACCCACACGGAAAGTCACAGCGCTGATCTTAAATGGATAGAGGACAAGGACTCTATCAAGTTGCTTACCGAAGAGACTGCGCGCTGCTTTGATCACGAGAAGGTTCGCATGTTGTACATTGCTGCTCAAATTGCGCGCATCGATCTTAAAGTCGACTTAGCTGTGACAAAGACGATGCAAATTTACAAGCGAACCCTCAAAAGCGCTAGTAGCATGTCTGTCGTCCCGCTCGGTAACAGTACCAACCAAGTCACCGTTGCCGTGGTTGTTTGCAAAGCTGTCGTCAACGCGTTTGGTGTGCCATCCGTCACCGCAGCTGCAGTCCAACAGATCGTCAAGAATATTGTTTGGGATGGTATGAGCCGCAATCTCAGCGTCTTTCTGGCTGATGTCATAGCGGCCGCTGGGATCTTCGGAACGCTCGTCACCGGGGGGCCTGTGTTCCTCGCAGCCGGCGCTTTAAACATCCCTCTCATCATCCCAGCCACGGCACAACTACTGCTGATGCTCTCTTGCGACGTTATTCTCATCCTGGTTAGAGCCTTCAAAGATTGCACACACCAATGTCTGGGCCAACCACTCAAAAGGGATATTGAAAAGGCCGCGGTGGCTTATCGTCAATTCGCCCAGGAGGTCCACCAGGAGATTAAAGACCTGATTTCAAAATTCAACATCATCAAAGCCTTTCGGGCTGCAAAGGTTCACGTCGGCGTGGAAAAGATACTCGAAAAATACACAAAGCTCTTTATCGAACAGTCAGAGTTTGGAGCAAGTCAGCATGGGTCCGATTACGGGAGTGAATACTCTCGTGTCTCCTCTATCGAATTTGAGAAGGCTGTAATGGCCGGGTAATATGTATGAGAAAGCGATCTCGTGGCGTTGTACTCTTATCTCTGTACATGTTGTGTGTTGATGTTTGAGGTAATGTGATGGGAGTTACGCTACACGCCTAAGACTATCAATCGGCATCCTTGGAGTGTGTATTGCTGTCGCTCGACTGTGATTTAGCAGGGGTTTGTCTAGAATTGACTGTAAAGCGTGCCACATGTGCCATGAACTTACCAATGTGTTACATGATTTCAGAGTGCAGCGGCGTTGTTCGGGAAATCAACCCATACTAGTATCGAAAGCTGTACAACATAAGGTATCTACCATAGCGTACGAATTTAAAATACAACTAGCGTTACATCGCTTGCCACCATCTAGCGTCTTTAAACCACCTTCCCTCTCTTAGCGTGTTCAATGATACCGCATCATCCGCCTTCTGTCTTTTCCCAGACCACAGTTCCCAATCCCTCCCAAAAATCCCCATAGTCAACAACATCCTCTCTATTTTACCCTTCCCCTTCCCATTCCCATATCCTCAACAACCATGCCATCCGGACGTAACAGCTTAAATAGAAAGGCGGGCGAAATTGAACTCCCCAAGCACATAGAACAGTACCTACATCCTTCCCCACCCAATCGAGCCGAGTCCAAATCAGTGAGTAAGTAATATCGGAAGTGCCATGATCCCTGAAAATGATCTATCAATCTTTTCCCTCCACATACGGAGCTCGTAGCAACGGCGCTGAGTCTGATTTATTCGTTTGAATCCGGCCTCGACACAGTCTTAAGCATTCAACAAGACAGGCATTTCATAGACGAGTAAGCCTGGTGTCTGGAACAGGGAACACATTATCAAAGCGCAACGATTATATTTCGAGAGCGTTAAATATAGAATATTAGCGTCAATGTTATCTCTTATAGACTGAGTGAATCGCACGAACTTCGTCAGTTCGTCTAATTATTATAAGAGGTCGAAAATATTTGCGAAACGTCTCTTCTCTAATGTGCTTTTTGGTACGTTGAAATTGCCGTAGAGTAGTCTAGTTCGAAAAGTGAACCTCGGCTCATTGTCTCCGTGATTTTGTCAACTCTCTTCCCCACATCACATCCTCCTTCTACGATTTCTTCCTTTCCTTTACATTCCTCTCATCACCAGTCACTCTTCTACTTTTGCACTCATAAATTATGGCAACCGAAAGACTCAACTCCATCCTCAGCCATCTCACTCCCAGCAAGAGCGGACTGTCCGCAATGTACGCCGTTTTCCCCGCCACAAGTCCGGTTGCATCTGCTGACCCTCAATCCTTCAACAGAACCCAGAAGAACGCCGATGATGTAGTCATCACACTCGCCATACGAACACCTCTGACCAAAGCCTTCAAAGGCGGCATGAAAGATACTTCCCTTGACTTCATCGTCTATCAGCTGCTCAAGAAGGTCATTGAGAAGTCAAACATTGACCCACAGATGGTAGAGGACATTTGCCTCGGAAATGTCAGCACTGAATACAGCCCGTCTAATCGTCTATACTGATATGAACAAGGTATCCAACGGTAAAGCCGCCTACATCGCCCGTGCTGCCTCCCTTGCTGCCGGTTTCCCCACCACCAGCGCCGCATCCTCAGTTAACCGCTTCTGCTCGTCCGGCCTCAAAGCCGTGCAGGATATCGCCAACCAGATCAGTAGCGGTAGCATCGAATGCGGTGTTGCCATTGGCGCCGAATCCATGTCGGAAGGCGGCGATCGCCTCGACAAACCCTTCCATGACGCACTTCTCCAGAACCAAGATGCCCAAGATTGTATGCAACCTATGGGGCAGACATCAGAGAATGTGGGGAAGGACTTTGATATTTCAAGGGAGGCCCAAGACAAATTCGCGGCCGAATCATATCAGCGTGCGGAGAGAGCGCAGAAGGCTGGCTGGTTCGACGACGAGATCGTGCCATTCACCGTGACCATCAAAGACCCCAAGACCGACGAGGAGAAAGAAATCACATTGACAAAAGATGAAGGACCGCGTTACGGCACCACATTCGAGTCGCTCAGTAAAATCCGCCCCGCTTTCCCAGCCTACGGCGACAAGAGCACAGGCGGTAACTCTAGCCAAGTGACCGACGGAGGTAGGCATCGCTCCCGAATTGCTTTTGTTTTGAACCCCTTTTCTAACCCCTCTTCCAGCGGCCGCCATCCTCCTCATGAAGCGCTCCACAGCCCAAAAGATGAACCAACCAATCCTCGCCAAATTCTGCGGCGCAACTGTTGCCGGGGTTGCCCCTCGTATAATGGGCATTGGTCCTTCCCTGGCCATCCCCAAACTCCTTGGCAAGTTCAATCTCAACCTTCAAAACGATGTCGATATCATCGAAGTCAATGAGGCTTTCGCTTCGATGGCTGTCTACTGCACAAACGTTCTTGGCATCGACCCATCGAAGATGAATGTGAGAGGTGGAGCGATTGCGTTAGGTCACCCGCTTGGAGCTACGGGTGCCCGACAAATCTGTACTGGGCTGAGCGAATGCCGAAGACAGAAGAAGAAGATATTGCTAACGAGCATGTGCATTGGGACGGGTCAGGGGATGGCGGGTCTTTTTGTAAATGAGCAGTTGTAAGTTTTGATAGAGCTTTGGGGCATGGGTTTGATGTACATAACAGCCTCTTTGTGCATTTGGTGGCAAACTCTCAAGAGAAGTGGCCAACTTTACCGGTTGGTAATCTCGTATCAATTGACCGCCCACGTCGAGTCGGAGTGCGTATACGAGTCTTGCGCGCTCATATCTCCATAAAGCTCCTTTGACTAATTCGCCGCGATCAACATCCTCCCATCCTTCTGGCTCCTTCGTCCCCGTTCGACTGACTCATTCCACCATCTCCTTCTCCGCCTCCTTCGCTTCCTGGAGATCCACTCGTGCTGTCCAAAACAACAGCATTGATCGATCCAGCCAATGTCATCCCCTACAAGGCTTTTCCGCCGATTTCTCCGTAGCCTTGTTCCGCTAGTCCCTCTTCACCAAGGCTTCGTGGCTTCGCCTTCGCGATGGCGTCTCCGAGGTATCGACGGTGACAACAGCGTTTTATCTTGTCCTTCGACTACTGCGGCGAGGTGTCACACCTCCTGCCCTTTCCCTTCAAGCATGCTATCCGATGGCATATGACGAGATGTCGGATGGGTTCACGTGAGTGTATCGCTCTCCCCCCCCCTTGCTAGATTCAGCTCAGGCATAGGTATCACTATCTTGATCTCTATGAACTATCCTAGGCCGGTATCGATGAGCTAAGCTTGACGCTTCCGCCGCCGATGTATACGAGCTTATGCTCTCATCCTCCGCACTCTTTATGATCTGTCTCTCCGATAGAATGTGGGCCGAGCGATATTCGCCTGATGTAACAAGGCTTGCGACTGCCTTTCGACGCGGTGACCTGAACGTGCTCGTTTGTGTCTTTGGTCTTACGCGCAGCTGATGGTGCCCTTCTCACTCGAACGCAGGGCCTGGAATGTACGTTTGATCCTTTTTTGCCCTCGAAGTATTCGATCAACAATGACGTCTGAGAATGATGCGAAGCGTGAGTAAGTGCACTCTCACGGCCCTTATCACGAGAGTCCCTGCGCTTCTTCGTTGGTATGGTAATTGGGCTTCCGTCTTCGGGGACACGGTAGGAGGTGCGATCCGTGCGGCGTGAGACATCCATAGCGAGATCATCCTCTGCGCAAACATACGGATTCTTTTCATCTCTATTTGTGAAAGCATATATATCTCCGGAAGGATCTGGGGCGGTTGAGTGTTTTGAGAGCTTGTGAGCAAATTCAGCACGCGGGGCGTTGCCGTCCGAAGATGTTGAATCTGGATGATTCAGCTCGTTTAGTTTTGTTCTCTGCTCCTGCTTCAAGGTCTCGAGTGTCGGCATGATAAGCCTTCTGACGGCCTTTTCCACGGTTTCAAGCAACCTGGGTTTGCCATGGATAGAATTCGAAGCAACTACGTCGCCGCCCCCCGGTACGGAATTAGATAATAGAGCAGCATCGTGGTACGAGTCCTGTATGTGGTCTTTGACTGGCCTTCTTCGATGCTTCTGCTTGGGAAGTATGGGATCTATTTCATGATTGGATGAGGAATACCTCCTTTCATGTTGCTTGAGTGCTGCAGCAGTAAGAATGCCACCAGCACATCCTCCAGCTGCAACATCTCTTCGTCGATGTTGCTCCCTGTGCTTCTTTCGTGGAGCCTGCTTTTCATTGTACGTGGCTGTATCTGTGGATGTCCTTTCCTTCCTATCAATTTCGGAATCTGTGTTGCTGTATTCTGCAAAAAGACTGTTGTCAGAAGCTGCTCCACCCTCGAAAGGGTTTTTTCAGCCAATACGATCGTACTGACCTTCATCTTCGGGTTTGTAACATATATCCCGTTCCACGCGACGTCGAAGGCGACCTGTAACATAATCCGGTTCTTCCTCGTTGAATAAAGGTTCGAGGTTAAGGCAAGAGACATTGCTGTAACTTGGGGCTAAACCTCCACTCACGCTTATTGGAATCCTCGGCGAAGAAGATACGACTTCTCGAGCAGCTTGCTGTGAGACTGAATGTGTTCCTCCCCGTCTTTTAACCCACGGCGATGACTGGGTTTCGGTTTTCTTCGATAGTATCGATCTACGTGTGATATCCAAGCTGCATATCTCGCGATGCATTGTCATTGGAGATATATCATCTTTGCCAAAGCTGTCCAGGGCATCCGCACTAATTCTTGGGCTTGGGCTAGAACGCGGAGACGGCGGGTCCAAGCCTCGCAATGGGGTTCTAGGCAGTTCGTGAGGATTGCGTGCCTCTCGGTACATGTCATAGCTGAAACATTGGCTCGTCACCTTTTCCACGTCTCCGTTGTTTTCTCTCGGGTTGTCTGACGCGTTAACAGAGCTCTCGCCAATAGGGGCTCGATATTCAACATCAGCCGGTCTCGCATTTGTTTGCTGACTTGGTGATCCAGCGGAAGTCGGCAGTAGCGATTTGAGATCTTCCACAATTGCGTCGCTGAGAAGGTCAGTGTGTATGCATTTCGAGATTGGGGTTAAGCAGGGATGGGTTGAGATTGCATTAGGTTTGACCCCGGGTTCCTTTTGAGATTGTGGCGGCTCTTCGAGATCAATGAGCGGCTGGTCGAGTATATGAGGCTCGCCTGGCTTTGCACTCTGCTGAGTGCCTTTTTTAGACTTCAATGCTAATCTTTTGATAGCATTCCTATAGGCTGACGAATTGACTATCTCATGCTCGAAGGAGAATTCCTCATCTCCAATGTTAGAATTGAAGTCGCTGTAGCTTTTTGAAGACTTATGCCAGATGAGGCCCACCTGCGAGCTACGGCTTTCGCGGATTGATCTGGTATCTTGTTTGACTCTCTCGATGACGAATTTCTGGTCCTGCAGCAATGGACCAAGAGCGGAGAGTGAGCTCCTTCTTTTGGTTAGTCTCGTCTCCTGCTCAGATACCGTCACAGCTTAGGGGACGTACGTTTGAAGTGCGGTTAGCACGAGGCTCACGGCACTATTTAGCCCTCGCATATGATCAAGTATGTTCTTTGCACGATCCTCATCCCATACATATCGCATCTTGTCCCTCCATTTGTATCCATCTTGGTCCTTGCTTTTGTCATAGAGCTTTTGTAGCTCGATGTCCAAGAGCGAGAAGGTGACGGCACACCCAGTCAGAGCAACGTCCAGTGTCTCTGCTAGTGGGCTATGGGCCTTCAGTTGAGACGAGAGTAGCTCAGTATCACGTTTCACCAACCAGTCGACATACGACAAGGCGGTCTTGATGGTGGCGCATTCGGTGCGAATGGAAGCTAGAAGCTGTGGAGCGTTCTTGTATTTGCTAAGAAGTCCATGACATGTTGTGGCCGCTGTCCCGCAGTTTTTAACAAGACTCGCAACCGTAGTGCAGATGGTAAATGGATCCATGGCAGACCCTTGGGGGCGTACGGGACTTGGAAGCTTTTGCTGCTGTGTCGCCTCAGTATCTCAGCCTTGTATAATCAACAGTAGCGCTATATAGTATAACCAAGTTAATAGATTATTAACTTAAATGAGGTTATTTCAACGTAAGTAGTTGTAGACTACGTACAGCTGTGATTTTTGATAAATAGGTATCAGGATTTAGAAAAATCGCGACTCTTTTACAGCCCACCAAGCGAATCGTCATAGCGCAGGTGAACTGTAACCCCCATTTCAAGTAGCCCGTTCGCCAATGGTTTTGAAATCAACATGTACGAGTACTGGGCCGCCTTCCGAAAGTAGGCTTAGGCTTACTACTAGCGCTGCTCAGGACTTTACGTGCCCACCTCCGTAGGGTTTGGCCAATAGAAGCTCTGAGGCATTTGGAAGATGGGTGTGGCAAGACTGGAGGAGAGCAATAGTTGAAAGAAAGACACTCTGAATTTCCATGCTCCCGGCGCGACTGGCTGAACACTTGCAAGCTAAGGCAGCTGCATGTAAGACGCAGGGAAAGAGCAATCACACTCACATAATCAAGAATCACCTCGCTAAAGGTTGCTAGTCTTCTTACTGCATCCCCGCTTGCGACTTATGTTCGCAGGCTTGCAAGAAAAGGCCAAGAGCGACTGCGGCTTACAGAGAGGTGTAGTGGTGCCTCAAAAGCCTCAAATAGGCTTAGCGTTGTAGCTGTCTTGGTCCTGAGGAACAGAAGCACTGCGAGCGAGGATTTGGCAACGAGTCCGGACGGGATATTGGCCGGGGCGAAAGATGAGTTGAGGGTCCGTAAGGGAGAGCGGGGGCAGCGGACGGTAAAAACCAGCGGGTGGTCGAAGGCTGGGTGGAAGTTTTGGGGAGAAGGTGGATATGCTGGACGGAGCGGAGGATCTGGCCAAGAAAATGCAGATTGGAAAAGAAGATACTGCAAGGATAGATGTTTTTTTCGTGGGCATGGTGTCACTGACGCATATGTGATATCATAGTACCAGGCGTCAATTTTTGATCGTTTTCCATCGACACAGACATATTAGGTCAAATCCTCTCCAAACCGAGGTTTCTCTCACAAAAAGCCTGCTCTAGCATCTACCTAAGCCGCATTTAACTCCCAATAGATTGAGGATTTGAAAACACGTCCCCTGGATCAGCCACGTTCTTAATACTTAGCAACTTTGCATATGTCGTGGAACCATAGTACAAGGTGTGCGCCTGTGCAGCCGTCAAGCTGGGGTCCACATAGTTCAGATACCCACCGAACGTCGTACTGGACATCGCACTCGTAATCGCTGTATTCAATCCGTTGACGAAGGTGAGACTGGCCGGCGGGTATGGCGAGCCTGTATTGCCAGTGTCACCATAGTGTTGCAGCACCCAAAGGGCGCTGCGATCGCTGTATGCGGATGATGAAGGAGATGGAACATTTATTTGGCTGTCTGGGCCCCCGTAGAGATTAATTATGCTGAACCATGGGTTTGGGGCATTGACGCCATTTTGGATTATGTAGGTGAAGTAGCTGGTTAATGCTGCGGTGGTGAGAGGGGCTGAAGACGGCACGACGAGCGACTTAGCGAAAAAATCGTCGTGCAGCGTGTAGCTTGTCCGGGAAGTGGGCTGTTGGAGGGGTTGTGGTGAGGCCAGCAGGGTCAAAGATTCGATCCAGTCTACAGATTTAATTGACGAAGAAGAAGGGGTAGGAAGGCCGCGGAGTAATTCGGGTGCAACCTTGGTATTGAAGGTGGTAAGGTCACCGATGTATGTTCCGCTGACGGAGAAGCCTGAACCGTCTAGATAGACACCGAGGCCCAGTTTGCGATCTACCACAGAGGCGTTCTGGGCGAACGCTTGAATGTGCGTGAACACTGCTGTGGTAGTAGCGGCAGAAGCAAACATTCCTGGGATGCTGTACTGCCAGTTCACGACGGATGTTGGAGCGGCGAGCGTCTGGAGATAAAACGTGGTGATAATGCCGAAAGAGTCAGCAGCGCCACGAAGTGCATAGTAGATATCCGGATAAGCTGTCGAAGTCGCATGGATGAAGCTTCCATTAGCGAGAACCACATCGACACCGACTATCGTGTCCAGGGTCAGGCCCCACATCCTCGAGTCGTAGCCAAAACCTCCGTGACTCGCATGACCGCCAATGCCTACCCCTGGGCATGTTCCATGGGGGAGAGCCCGCTGAGACTGGTTGAAGATACCCAAAGCCATGTCACCAAGTCTAACACCTCCACCAATCTGTGCTACACCTCCTGCACCGACAGTAATTTGCTGGAATGATTCTAGGTCAACGACCATAGCTCCATTCTGTCCTCCACTGCTGAAGCTCGCATATGAATGACCTCCGCTCTTGGCCTGGACCTTGACATTGCTCTTGCCGGCACACAAGACCGCATCAATAATATGCTGCGTGGTGGTTGGCAAAACAATGACTGCTGGAGTGTAAGCTAGGCGGAGGTTGTAAGGCTGGGCGAGCGCAGAGAAGCCGGCCGAGTTGGTGAAGCTGACGGGGATATTCTTAGCGCCTAAGCAGTCTTGTAATGTAGTTGAGGTAGGAGTCGCCGAGCTGGAGGTGGGTGTAGTTGTAGAAGTTGGTGGTGTACTGCCACTGCACGTACCGAAGCCGGGTTGGCATCCAGTAGCGCAGTATGCTGTTGTTGTGCCGCTGTCAAAGGTTAAGCATCCTGGCTAGCAATGACATTTTCAGACGTACCAGTATCCATATTGACTGCAGCATTGCCCCGTGGGACAAGTATATCCATTCGTCCCTCCGCAGGACTCATCAGGTGACACGGTCCTTTTAGTCAGTGCACTAAGGACATTTCCAGCTCTATCATGAGATACAGGTTTGGCAAGCAGTGAAGTGGCTAGAGTCAGAATTACTAGGCAGAAAGAAAGCATTTTGCGGCGAACCGAAGCAGTAGTGCTTCAGAGGAGACAGTAAACAGAGAAAGTATTGAGCGTGACTTGGAGAGGGGAGCCATAATCTTATAGACATGGTCAATGGAAAACGAGAGAGCAGCTGACAGTAAGAAAGCCCGTAAGAGGAACGCCAAGGGGATTCGGTCAAGCCGGGATACGAGCCTCATGTATTTGACAATTGCAGAATGCAGAATGGAAAGGATGTAGACGGTAAGTCTAAAATCTGAGGTGACTAGAGTATAGGCGTTTCTTGGCATCCCCGCATTTACTCGTAGGTATTATTGTCCAGACTTCAGTTGCCTCCCAATGAGCCAAAGCATAAGAATCATTACGGGCAATTGACGAATGAGAAAGACTTTCAATGACAGCAGATGACTCAAACATCCAGATGGGACAGCTATCTAGGTATGAGGAAAGCAGGCAGGCGCCTTTCCACAATCTTGACGGTACTCAAGACTTGAGAAGCTTTCAACATCGCTCACGAGAGCACCATCGATGGTCAAATTCACGAGTGTGCTTCAAAGATGGTTTGAGAATGGAGGATTTACCGTCTGCATGCCAACTTCTATCAAGCGGGTTGGGGTGCTTGGATGCTGTGATGGCTGCGATGATGGCTGCGCATCCTCCCCTTCCGCAATTCATGCGCTTCCTGATGTAACCAAATGTCCAGCTCCTGAGCTCACATATAATAATGCCGTCCATATTTTGCTACTCTGCTCGTTCTTATCCGCCAAATCGACGCTTTCTCTTATCATCAGCTGCTCTCTTACGGTCAAGGGTTTGAACCGCTAAAAACATCCATCCCAGTGAAAGTGACTGGCTATCCCATCTTGGTCGAAGAATGTGGAGACGATCTGCGCTAGAGTATGTCCAGCGCGCATATAACCTTGCAAGAGCCGCTGCCAGTGTAGCAAAAGCCGATGTCTTTCGTGGCGCAGACAGCCCTTTTGGCTTCAGTGCTATGTTCAAAAGTGACAGATCGAAATATCCGGTTTCATTCCTATCTGAACATGATATATGGTTCAAAGGGCGTGATCAATCTAAAACCGGATATGGCGCACACGACTCCACCTCGTTTTGCTTGCGTACAGCAAAACAATTCAAATGCATATAAAGGACTCCATTTGGGCTGTGATCCCTGGAAACGGTGCACCCATGGGCCTGGAGGTCTCTTCAGACCTTCTATGCTGTTTGCACCGCGTACAATTTCTTCTGTCATGATTTCCATCACCATGCTCCAGCGCCAGCCGGTAGTCATTGTCCAACGGTCGTGGACAATGAATTCGTAGGAGATGTTAACGTCTTCTATCGGAATTACCAGATGTACACATTAATGTACGATCTCCTTCGCTTCTACCTTCAAAAGAAAGCACTGGGTTCTAGAAGCCTTCCCAAAGAGGTGTGTGATTGGACCGAATGCGTTGGCTATGATATCGAGTCTTCGGTGAAGAACCCCACAAACCTCCTACTCTATATAGCGTGTAGGTCGCATCTCTGCTTCCTGCCCTACCAGTTCTATCAATAAACCATTTCAACGCTGACCAGATGCTAGTGGCGTAGCAGCAGTGCCTTGCAGCATCAAACCCTTTCAAACCACCATTTGCGCCGCCGAGTCGAACAACTACTCCCTCGGCGGTCAGTATGTGGCAGCAGACACCGACACTTGAAATTTCAACAATGGCTGCCAGTGCCCAAGTGACAGCTTTCAATGCCCAGGTACCAATCACGAGCGTGGGTCCTGTGGTGTCGCTCATGCTACCCTTGCCTCCTAGCGAGACGTCTTGAAATCCTTATTGCTGGACAACTCCATACTCGCTGACGGGATAATTGCATGTATACAGCATCAATGAACTCATAGAGCTGACATGGCCTTAAAATTCTCGAGCTCAACATAGTGCTTTTTGATTAGATGTAAGATACAAGGATATCCATCACATGATATATCGCTTCCCTTTGCTCAGCACACTAGGTGGTGGCATTGTTGGAGATATCAGGCTTTAGAAGCAGATTTTCATTAGATAGCTTCAGCTTATCTTTATCCCGCAACGTGATCTCAGAAGTCTGTAGTAGTGATTTCGATGTTCAACACCCCCTAAGAAAGTCTGATTTACTGAGACTAGCATGATGTCCCTTGCTGGCATGCTGCGTGCTTCGTAGGCTTTCCAAATCGCCACCATACATCTTAGCCCGCCACCAGCCGCACCAGAGATCTTGGAGCTCAACATCTTGGCTCAGCTTTGCAGCGAAGCATGTGCGGTGGAGTCCCACGTAATTTCGCTTGAGTTACATACGAATTGCCAGGTTGCTCAATAGGCTGAACGCTCCGCGGAGCACTACTGCGAGACTCTGCACATAAGACTTTGGTCATGATGCCAAGCGTTTGAGGGATTGTGGGCTGGCGGACTACAAATGAGACCCAGAAGAGCAGAGTCATGGGTGGTCTCACGGGCCTACGGTCCTCTGCCTTGTATTGCCATGTGGATTTCTTCTCTGTGAGCTTGAGAATGAATCATTATTTTGTGAGGCTCAAAGTCAAAGGCACCTGGATAGCTTGCCGCCTCACTACGCCACATCCTCTAGGCGGCTCGAGGATGCCTGCGTTGATCATTGCGGCAGCAAACTTAGAAACGACTTCCACCAGTGGACCGCTTGATACTTTAGTTGTAGGCTTGTAGCAAAGGCCAAACTTGAAAAGGAGACATTATTAACATTATTGCATGAAACAGTACTCTACAGTATGTAAGGTATGTAATGCTGCTGCTTTGACGGCTATTACCCCACATTAAGGCGATTTCTTCACGTAATAGAAACCCGAGCAGCAGCTCTTTGACCCGACTGGTGGAGAGATGAACGTGCGCAAAACAAAACAAAAAAGGAGAAATCTTGAATACTCATTGATCCCGGCACGTTTTCACAGCGCTCTTTTGAGAGGGCAGCGCCTATCTATTTTAGTTGCCAACTCAGACGGGCAGCCTGCAGGTGGTGGGCCGACTGCAGCGGGTGGAGATTTCGGCCGACCTCGCGGTTACAGAATTTCATCACTAAGGTACGCACTTCTTCCTTGTATTTTCACTTCACTTCCAACAACTTCATCACGGTCGTTAAAGCTCGCCATTCTTTTGCCTGTCTCTTTTTCAACATAGCTTTTCCTTCTACCTCTCACATACCACTCATTTTCGCCAAACACCTTACCCCGCCAAGATAAGTACCAGCTATCGTCACTTTGGCAATTCATGCATACTCTCGCTCTGCCATGCAGCATTGACTCCTGAGGAGCTTCAAAGGTAGGCCGAGACATCTACACGAGCTAATCTACACATGCCCCCCATGACAGCTCCACCACCGCCCTTACACCGGCACTCGTGTGCTTTCAACACATGCCCTTGCTTGTCAACATTCCTAATCAGGATGAGATGGCTGATTTTCTCGTGATACCTGCAGCCAAAGAGGTACCATCTCGTGCTACCACAAGAAATTGTTTTACTTTGACAGTCGCTACCGCTTCAACAACTATGGATCTCTACCCACAACAAGGAGCCACCATGGCCAGCGACCCTTCGACCTCGTCAAAATGGCCGGTGTCAGATGTAGGATTACGGCAAAGAATTTGTCTACAGGACCAAGAGCTAATGGCTATTAGATTGTCTACGTGTCGATAATGGGCTTCGTTCTGAGCGCAGCCGCCCTGGAGTGGTTCCTCTGGCTCGCAGCCTTCCTCTACTGCCTGGTCAAAGTCTTCAAGAAAGCTGAACACTGGACCATCCGGGTTCTAGCCGTTATCATGATGATTAGCTTCACAGCCCTGAGGTAAGTCACATGGACTCGAAGCGCAAGATTAGTACTGATTTTGTTGTAGGTGTATCTTTCTGCCAGTCATGATCGTCACGCTGCCACTGCCTCCGCAAATCACCGCAAAATTCCCTCTCGAACTCGTCAAATTCCTACAATGGTTCGCCTTCTACTCCTTCTCAGGCCTTCTGATCATCCCATGGCTCTTCTGTGTCTACCAGCTAGTCGTTAATAGCCTCGGCCGCACGAAAAGGATCAAGACGGCATTGGATGAGGACTCGGCGCCGAAGACTGTCATTGTCATGCCATGCTACAAAGAAGAGCCGGATGTCCTCTTGACGGCCATAGATTCAGTGGTGGATTGCGATTACCCGCCATCCTGCCTCCACGTCTTCCTATCCTTCGACGGTGACCAGGAAGACGAATTATATCTGAAGACAATTGAGAAGCTCGGGGTGCCTTTGACGTTGGAAAGCTATCCAAAAAGTATTGATATTGAGTATCGAATGGCGCGAGTCACGGTCTCGAGGTTCCCACATGGTGGAAAGCGGCAGTGTCAGAAGTCGACGTTCAAGCTCATTGACAAGATCTACACCGAATACTTGAAGCGCAATGACAACCTTTTCATTCTCTTCATCGACTCGGACTGCATCCTTGACAAGGTCTGCATCCAGAATTTCATGTACGAAATGGAGCTCAAGCCTGGGAGCAAGCAGAACATGCTGGCTATGACTGGAATCATCACTTCCACGACCGTCAAAAACACTTTGATCACGCTCTTGCAAGACATGGAATATCTCCATGGGCAACTTTTCGAACGCTCGGTCGAATCCGGCTGCGGTTCCGTTACCTGTCTGCCAGGCGCACTTACCATGCTTCGATTCTCGGCATTCCGGAAGATGGCCAAGTACTACTTCGCTGACAAGGCGGAACAGTGCGATGATCTGTTCGACTACGGCAAATGTCACTTGGGAGAAGATCGATGGTTGACCCACCTGTTCATGATCGGTGCAAAGGAGAGATACCAAATCCAGCTCTGTACAGGAGCTTTCTGCAAGACTGAAGCTGTTCAGACATACAAGAGTCTTCTGAAACAGCGCCGACGATGGTTTCTGGGTTTCATCACCAACGAAGTCTGTATGTTGACCGATATCCGGCTGTGGAGGAGGTATCCACTTCTTTGCATTGTCCGCTTCATGAATTGCACGATCAGGACGACGGCCCTGCTGTTTTTCATCATGGTTCTTTCCGTTATCACCACGTCAGATAAAGTCTCGAATCTCCCAATCGGCTTCTTGGCTGTATCACTGGGCTTGAACTGGCTTCTGATGATTTATTTCGGCATCAGACTTCGCCGCTTCAAGACTTGGCTATATCCAGTCATGTTTGTTGTGAATCCCTTTTTTAACTGGGTATACATGGTATATGGAATTTTTACTGCTGGCCAGCGGACTTGGGGGGGACCAAGAGCCGATGCTGGCGCGGCCGATGCACATACGACTCCTCAACAAGCCATTGAGCATGCGAAAGCGACTGGGGACGATCTCAATGTCGTGCCTGAAACTTTCAAGCCTGCCGTCAAAGCTCAACATCCTGGGAAATTATTAGCTACCGTCCCGCTACAGCCTACAGACCACGTCGAAGGCCGTTTTGCCCCTGCCGAGCATCTTCCTGGTGGTTGGTACCTACAAAACAACGACTCTGGACTTACGTTACCGAGTATGCTGTCAAGAGATCCGAATGTACCTCGCATCCCATTACATCCTCGAGACTCATTCGATTCCTTAGTTACAAGCGCATCACCAACCAACTCGGTCTATATGCCCCGCCGAGTCGAGAGCATTATGGGTGACGAAGACCGAAAGAAATATTTCTTCGCTCAGCAATCGCAGCAGACACCCACTGGTGCCTACATAAGCATGGATGCACACAATCATGGCCGTGTTTATGAAATGGGTGACGATTCTGACAAGCATACCTGGACAGATTCCGTTGAATCTGTCGACTCTGAAGAGTATCAGAACCAAGATATTCCGCGCTACTCTCGTGATATTCATGGCCGACATTCGCCCGTCTTCGCGCCTAGACACCCCACCGGTGTTCCTCTTAACATTGAGGGACCGAGCCATGGCGATCTAGGGGTACCAGACTTTTCTCTGAACCATGGGCAACGTTTGAACACCAACAATGGAAGGCTCTCTCCCAACCCTCCGGAGCGACTCGCTGCCGTCGCCGGCCAACCCATCAGGAAAGATCGCAGTCCACTGGGTCGAGCGCCAATGGTCCGAATGCCTACACGCGAGGATGTCAATGACATAGAAATGGAGCAGCAGGCAAGACCTCAAGATTCTCTGCTGGAGCAGCCAGGCAGGCAACAGTATCCCTCGATGGGTCGCCCGGCGCGAACGCACGAGCCTCCACCAGCGAGCTATCGGCCACCGAGGCAGGAGGATTCGTTGATGGGAGAGACACCCGGTCGTCCATCCAGCAGTAGGAGCGAGAGGTCGGAGACAGATAGCACGAAGAGCAGGCGGAAGAGGCTGCAGAAGCCGCGGCCGACGAGGTAATGGAGGAGAGCATTGCATAAGGCGTCTATTAGCATAGCGAGGGAACTCCAGCATCGTCAGCCCGGGGACAACAGCATACAACTGGTCGGTAGCGATTTCAATTAGCGGCATGTAGCATTTGACGGCATCGATGCTTGATACTAGTACGGAGTATGCTGTAAGATTAGCTAGCTGCTTGCAATGGTAATGGCAATAGAAAAGAAGTTTGCAGCATGTTAGCGGGGAGGTTCAAAAGCTTCTCGTTTAAGAAAGCCGCATCTTTCGTAAAGCATTGTATATAGGGAAAATATGAACCCCGTACCCTGCCATTGTAGCTTGAGGAACATCCGAAGAACTACAACTACGAAGGTCGGCACCAAAAGTCCTACACGTATCAAGGAAAGGGTCCAGCTGTCGGATAACGCCCCATCTGAGAATTGCCGAAACAATGCGCTTAAAGCTGCTTCGAATTTATAATTATACCTAACGTACCTTAACCCCCACTTAAGAGCTCATATCTCGATCAAACCCTATAGATACCCCTATAATAAGTCTAGTAGTCTATGCGCACCCAAGAAATAAATCTAGGGTCTCTAGCTCCAGGGCTGTCTTCCGAATGTAGGGTTAGGGCTGATACTAGCGCATGTGCAGGACTTGTGATGCCAACCTCCGTATATGCATAAGGTAGCTGTTAAGTCCCATATTAGTTGAATGATGCCAGATCTGGGTGGGGAGTCCAACTACCTTAAGGTATTTACACTAACAAGTAACAACTACCTTAGGTATGTATGCTGTCAGCTAAAGCTGGAGGGCTGATAACCGCCCAAAACCTGCATAAACGTCTAGACTACGAGTACTAGTCGTAGCAGAACAGGTTCTTTCGTCGCGCATTAAGGACCCCGCGCCTTAGTATTATGCTACTATTAATCAAGTAGGCTAGTCAGGGAGTTATGTGAGCTTCCTGTCTCCTCCCATTTCCATCTTTGTTTCTCGTTCGCTACTCAGCGAACTCTGCCTGCTCCAACACAGCTTTCCTGAGGCCCTTGTCAGCCCAACTTTGTCCCATTTCTTCACTGCTTTCGCCCATCGTTTCTGCCACCGCTGGCCATTCTGCTCGGCATCGTAGTTCATCTCTTTTTTTTCGCTGGCCTCTAGGAGAAGTACCGCAGCCGGCATGGACCGAACCAAAGAGCGGTTCATCTTTACCCATCCTGACGTCCGCGAACTGCCCGATGTCACTCCTGGAGACACTTCAGAGAAGTTGGGCAATGAGTGGGACCGGCGCGGCATGGTGCGCATTGGCAAGAAGCAAGAGCTGCGTCGCGAGTTCCACTTTTTCAGTATAACAGGCTATGCTATGATCTTGGGTTGCTCGTGGGAATTTGCCTTGATGTGAGCTCGCTCGCCCAACTCGACCCGTCTGGAATTGAATAAAAATATCGGTATGCTGACGAGAAATCCTACCCAGCAATGTGGTACTGACGTTGTCCAATGGTGGAAAGGCCGGGACTATATATATGTTGCTGGCAGCCATCTGCGGCGTGTTCTTTGTCTGCCTATGTGAGTCAGAATACTTTGAACACCAGGTTACACTTAACGGCTAACACCTCTGAAGCTATGGCGGAGATGGCTAGCATAGCGCCTACAGCGTAGGGCACATCCTCGATCGCCTTTGATCTTGATCTCGGCTGACAACCTCGCCGTAGAGGAGGGCAGTACCACTGGTGAGACCGTCTCTTTGCCGAACCGCAGAACTTTGCACTTTGTGCTGACCTCTTGTCTTTTTGCTCAGGACCTCGGAATGTACGTTCAACTGTAGCGAAAAGCTTTTTCCCTGCAGATATCCACTTAACTATACACCAGTTGCACCAAGAAAGTATCAGAAGATCCTCTCGTTCAGTGTCGGCTTTTTCTGCGTTCTGGGCTGGCAGACTAGTCTGGCGGCAACTTGTTTTGTGAGTAACTGTCAGTGTCTTGTCTAACACGACTATAGCTAAACCCAACATTCCAGGCGTCTGCACAGCAGATTACTGCCCTGATCAACCTGAGTGATCAAAGCTACGAGCCGAGTCAATGGCAGACTGCATTGCTTTCTTGGGCAATCTTACTCCTGGCTATCTTCGCCAACACCGTGCTCTTCCGAAAATTGCCTCTCTTGGAAGGCGTTGTGATTTTTATCCACGTCCTTGGCTTCCTTGCTTTTGTTATCGTGCTTTGGTGCGTACTTTCAGCCCAACGCCTACAAATGCGCAATTTAAAATTACACAAGGCCGCTGATCGATTTCTCTGCGTGTAGGACCATGGCTCCCCGGGGCACTGCTTCATCCGTCTTCACCGAGTTCGAATCCAATGGCTGGCCTACCACCGGATTGGCCTGTCTTGTCGGTTTGAACGGACCTCTGCCATACCTGAGTGGTGCCGACTCGAGCGTACATTTGGCAGAAGAGCTGAAGAATTCTGCTTGGAGACTTCCTCGGTCCATGTTAGTTACTGCAATCACAAATTACATCACCTCTTTTATCATTGTTGGTACATTCTCTTCATCATTGCTCACTCAATTCTTGGACGCTGACCTAGTATCAATTTCAGTCACTTTGATGTTCTGTCTCGGCGATATCGAATCCGCGGTGAAGTCTCCTACGGGTCAGCTGTATATCGCGGTCGTTCTTAACGCAACGCATTCCGTTCCTGCCGCAAAGGTACTTGTGGTTGTTATCCTTATCCTCGTAATGTCATGTTCTGTCAATGGCGTCACGACAACTTCGAGGCAGCTTTGGTACGCCCAAGCGGAATTATGCTTCTAGCCGCCAGTAGGAACTCCGGCTAAGGTCGGTCCTAGGTCATTCGCCCGCGATGGCGGCCTCCCGTATAGCTCTTGGCTTTCGCAGGTACGCCCTGGTTTGGACGTGTGAGTCTTTAGCTGCACTGTTGGAAATCTCCAACTGATGGACGTTACAGCCCGGTCAATGCGATGGCAGTCTCTATGGTGTTCACCATCTGTCTCACTTCCATTGCAATTGGAAGCGAGGTGGCTTATGGAATCTTCGTGTCCTTGAACGCCTCGGGTCTGCTCACAAGCTACATTATCTGCATCGCATGTATGTTGCGGTTGTGATTCGCCATGAGGTCTAGAACGCTTACTCACAGGTCCCAGGTATCCTCCAAAAGCGACTCCGTGGTGAAACACTCCCAGCTTCTCGATTCAACCTTGGCAAAGCCGGCAACGCGGTTAACATCATTGCGCTGTGCTTCCTCACCGTGTTCTGGGTATCCCAGTTCTTCCCGGCTGCTTCAAGCCCGTCGCCGAGCGAGATGAACTGGAGCTGCTTGATATGGACAAGCGTTCTCGTCTATTGCTTGACCTACTACGCGTTCTGGGGGCGCCACAATTACGTAGGACCTATCGCGTACATTAGAAATGACATACAAGAGGGGGTCCAATGAGAGGATGAAACCTTCAATCCATCTGTCTCCCATGAAATAATATTATCTGGTAAAGGAAAGTAGATGGTGGGCTCAGTGGTACGGTATTACCCTGCAATCAGTCAGTGTTGGTTTTCGATCATTTTCTTCCTATTTAAATCAAGCAAGAGCTTTGAGCTCAAGTATTCTGATTATAGAAATTCGAATTATCATATTATACGTATACATACTGTAGTTCCCGTTGAGACAACTCCCGCATGGCCGACCCCGACCCGACTATTTCCCGTAAATTTACTTGACACGAATGGCTGTCGAAAGGTAGACCAAGCCAACACCTTAGCGGCGTCAACCAGCAATCGTCATAATGACCCAGACTCCAATGCTCATCTTCGGTGAAGATGTGGCTTGGATGCTGCTTCAAGTCACTGGCATTGCTGTATCGTATTTCGCAGTACGGAAATTCATGGACGAGTATCAATTGTCACTGTCACGTCTAAAAGGACCATCTCGAAAGCAAACGGTGAGTCTGAGTGAACTGGTAATACCGGTCTTTCGTCTCTTCGACTGACCCCTGACAGCTTTCGAATCCAGCTGAGGGCCTCGGTATCAATGTGAACGAGGAGTCGCGGGGTAGCTCGGCTTGGGCATCTATGGGCACGGTCACACCTCTGCATGACTTCGATTACCGAGCAGTTGAGCCGTTGCGCATCTACAAGTTCAGTCCAAAGTACTTCCTCACGATGAGTGGGTGGACTCGCCGTTCACCCAACTTGGGACAGATCCCTTGTGCTAATACAAGGGAAGGTCTTCAGAAAACAGACATCAATGGTATCATCCATATAGATAGTATCTACGCTGAGCGGATAAAAGCACGCCAGGACATTGTCCGTCAGTACCCTGGCGCCCTCGACTGCCTCGACTCCGGAGTGGGCATGCTTAATGAACTCTATGAGTTCCTGGTGCAGTGGTACCTCCCGCACCGCTATCCTACCATCTTCCGTCTTGACGTCTCTGCCGGCGCTGTAGAAAATCTGGTCACGAACGAAAGATTGCCACTCACAGCTCCCGCAGACCGATACGAGACCCTTCGGAAAATCAATCGCAACGTCGACGAGGATTTCCTGATGCTGCTGCCCTCACCGGACTGCGACGGGTATAGCTTACAATCTTTCGTCTGGGCCTATCCCGTTGGATTTGACCCACAGTCAAAACTGGGCATCAAGTTGCGCGACGCTCACCAGCCCGTGCCTGGGTACAAGGAGAAACTCGCATTGAGCATGGACCGGTACTTCAGCAGTTTGGAGCCTGGTAACTTCAAATGCCGCGTTAATTGGGCCATAGCTACCAACGACAACTTGTGCGAACGAGGGGAGTACCATTTATACCCTGGCCAGAAGCCAACGGAGACGGAGTTCGATTTGGAGAATTGCCATGTGCGGTGCGAGCTGCAGACATTATTTGCGTTACCGAAGAGCGGTGGCAGGATACTCAGCGTGCACTTATACTTATACCCACTGCAGGAGATCAAAGATGTGGGTCTTGGGCCGGAGATGGCTGAAGCCATTGATGGGTTGCAAAATGGCAATGTACCAGGCTTCCATCGATATAAACGGTAGGCATGCAGTTCACATGAGCTCTACTAGAATGGTGCGAGCCTGACCTTTTATCAGAGCCGTCGTCTGGGGCGAACGAGTAAAAGAATTCCTAACGAACCAAGGAGACTAATTATTATTGCAGTGACGGTATATGATCAAACAGGTACCTTGAGCAACATGGAAGTCAAAAAGGCACCCTTCCTTATTTTCAAGGCTTTTCGCTTGAGAAAGCCGTACGAGTATCTTTACGTGAAGCATGAAGCATCG
Organism: Pseudevernia furfuracea; assembly: GCA_022315425.1. Taxonomy (NCBI): domain Eukaryota; kingdom Fungi; phylum Ascomycota; class Lecanoromycetes; order Lecanorales; family Parmeliaceae; genus Pseudevernia; species Pseudevernia furfuracea. The sequence goes on from JAIUPT010000010.1 coordinate 702,003, forward strand.
TATATAGTATAGTCAAAACATGAATCCCGTACCTGGCCATTGTTAGCCAGAGGAGATCCGAAGAAGTGTTAATAATATACTCGTAGTTTATATTGCGCTGAGCTTTGCGGATCGACGGCCGGTCTTGGCGCTTTCAACACCTCGATGTAAATATTTTCATTCTACCGTTTTCTAGAACATTCAGCCTCGCTGCATTCAACCACAGCTCTATTACCACGTATCCTCCCAAATCCACACATGATATCTCCTAACTGACCTCTACTCGCCATTGAGACCCTCCACTTCACTCCATCTAATTCCCGCCTTTCAAACAAGCATTTATCTAAGTCAGCATGTCGGTCGTGGGTGTTGATTTCGGTACGCTCAATACGGTCATTGCGGTTGCACGGAACCGTGGTGTCGATGTTATTACCAACGAGGTATGTCTCATAGCTGGCGCTCTTGTCGTGAAGAAGCCATGCTGACGACGGAATCTGCCTAGGTCTCCAATCGGGCTACACCGTTTGTACCCCATGCGCTTCACAAATATTCTCCCAGCTAACAACCCACAGATCACTTGTCGGCTTCGGACCTAAGAGCAGATATCTCGGTGAACCCGCAAAGACTCAAGAAATATCCAACCTCAAGAACACTGTCAGCTCCCTCAAGCGACTAGCTGGCCGCCAACTTCAAGATCCCGATGTCCAACTCGAACGCGAGTTTGTCTCATCCCAACTTGTCCAGATCGGAAATGAGGTCGGTGCTGAGGTCACATATATGGGCGAGAAGCAGCAATTCACAGCAACCCAACTTGTGTCGATGTTCCTTAGCAAGGTCAAGGCTACGGCATCCGCGGAGCTGAAGGTGCCGGTCTCCGATATCGTCATCAGCGTTCCAGCATGGTTCACGGATGTACAGCGGAGAGCTATAATGGACGCATCAGAGATCGCTGGGCTGAAGTTGCTGCGGTTGATCAACGATACCACCGCTACGGCCCTGGGCTATGGTATTCCTAGGACCGATCTTCCGACTGCAGAAGAGAAGCCAAAACGAGTTGCTTTCGTCGATATCGGACACAGCGACTACACATGTTCCATAGTCGAGTTCAAAAAAGGCGAGCTAGCCGTCAAGTCTACGGCTTACGATAGGCATTTTGGTGGACGAGACTTCGACAAGGCTTTAGTACAGCACCTCGCTAGAGAATGGAAAGAGAAATACAAGATCGACATCAACACCAATCCGAAAGCTCTGGTTCGAGTGACCGCCGCGGCCGAAAAGATGAAGAAAATCCTGTCCGCCAACGCCCAAGCTCCGATCAGCATCGAGTCCCTGATGAATGACGTCGATGTCAACGGAATGATGAAGCGTGAGGAGCTAGAAGAGCTCCTCCAACCATTACTGGATCGCGCAACAGTACCTCTGGAGCAGGCGCTCGCCGAAGCTAAGATGAAGGTGGAAGATATTGACACGATAGAGATGGTTGGCGGATGCACTCGTGTGCCATCTTTGAAGGAACGGATAAGCAAATTTTTCGGCAAAGGACTTTCATTCACCCTCAACCAAGATGAAGCCGTTGCCCGTGGCTGCGCTTTCAGCTGTGCTATCCTGTCCCCTGTTTTCCGCGTCCGCGACTTCTCGGTCCATGATATTGTGAACTATCCTATCGAATTCAACTGGGAACAATCGCCTGATATACCGGATGAAGATACAAGCTTGACTGTCTTCAACAAAGGCAACGTTATGCCATCGACTAAGATCCTCACATTCTACCGCAAACAGCCGTTCGACCTGGAAGCCAAGTATGCCAAGCCTGAGATGCTGCCTGGCAAGATGAACCCTTGGATCGGAAAGTTTTCGGTCAAGGGAGTGAAGGCTAGCGGTGACGATGACTTTATGATCTGCAAGCTCAAGGCACGTCTCAACCTGCACGGCGTTCTCAACGTCGAATCAGGGTACTACGTAGAAGATGTCGAGATAGAAGAGCCAATACCCGAGGAGAAAGAAGGTGAAAAGAAGGACGCGGACAAGAAGGAGGAGAAGAAAGACGGTGATGTAAGTTCCCATATCTCCTTCATCTCTACTGCTTGCTTTGCCGATGACGAATCGTTGAAGGACGAACTTGGTCCACGTTCGAAACTCAAGAATTTCGCGAAGAGTGTCTTCGGCAGCTCCAAGCGACCACCATCTCGCGACACACCGCTGACAGATTCTACCAATCAGGCAATGGACACAGACGCCCCCAACGGCACCGCAGAACCCAAGCCCAAGACACGGAAGATCAAGAAGCAGGTCCGCAAGGGCGAACTACCTCTATCGTCGGGCACGTCATCGCTCGATCAACAAACTAAAGATGCTGCCGCGGAAAAGGAAGGTGCTATGTTTATGGAAGATAAGCTTGTTGCCGATACGGAAGACAAGAAGAACGAGCTGGAATCTTACATCTACGAGCTTCGATCGAAGATTGACGATCAATACTCCGACTTTGCAAGCGATGAGGAGAAGTCAAAGTTAAAAGAGAAGCTAGAGCAGAGCGAGGTTCGTCTTCTCCCTACCCACTCGCGTCACTTGCTACCCTGAAACTAACGCATCCTACGACAGGACTGGCTCTACGACGAAGGCGAAGACGCCACCCGCGGCGTCTACGTCGCCAAAATGGACGAAATCCGCTTCGTCGCCGGTCCCATTGTCGGCCGGTACCAAGATAAAATCGAAGAGGAACGACAAGCTGTGCTGAAAATCGAAGAAGAGAAGGCGGCGAAGAAGCGGGCGGAGATTGAGGCGCGGAAGAAGGCCGAGGAAGAGGCGAAGAAGGCGAAGGAAGGCGGGAAGAAGGAGAAGGATGGGGAGGGTGATCAGGAGATGAAGGATGCGGGGGACGCGCAGGAGGTGGTGAAGCCTGAGGCCGTTGAGGAGCCGGATACCGAGATGAAGGGTTGAGGGGGGTGGAAAGGCAAGTAGGCAAGAGGCAGAAGTGGCAGCGGGACGAGGCATGGTTTGGAACCGACCGTTGGTACGCATAGAGAGGTCTTTCGTGCGTTCCTTGCCGTGACGGGCGAAGCGCAGGGATAGACGAATTGTTGCTACAGTAGCTCTTATGACGATAGACAGCAATGGAATAAAACATTAGCGATGCCCCAGTGTCTCCCCATCTTCTTCCTCGTCTCCAAAAGACCCCCAGCTCTCAGTGATGCTTGCTTGCTTGATAGATCAATCAGGACGGAGTAAAAGGCGTAGGAGTAGGCTGTGCGAAGGGTCCTGGTGTTTTCACTGACCATCACTACGTGGACACAACATGATAACTTATCATCTCTTTGGTTCACCGTATACAGTATCTGAGAACACATCTATATACCAGCGAGAGCTCAACCCCCCAACGCAATCCATATATACTCCAGGCCAAAAAACCCCCTGATATGCGAGGGGGCGCAGAAAGATGCAGGGTTTTCCTCCCATATGAACAGGGTATGCACAAATTTCTCAACGAAAATAAATCAGTCCTTTACCTTTTTAGACGTCGCCCGGATCAAAAGAATAAAATCTGCTCATCCGCCCACCCCTGCATCTTCAACGCCTTGTGCACACTCTTCTCCAATGCCTCCGGTCCGCAAATCAACACCATGGTCTCTTCATGCGTATGGCAATGTTTCCGCACCAGCTCCGCATCAATCCTGCCGGTCAAGCCAGTCCAGCCGTTGGCCGCTTTTGTCAGCGTGTGGATGACTTGGCCGCGATCTTCGTTGCCCAGGAGCAAAGCGTCTAGATCTTCTTTGCAGAGGATGTCTTCAATGAGGCGGTTTCCGTTGAGTACGGTACAGGTTGTTGGGTCATCTTTATCCCGCATCACGGCGCGGAAGACTTGGAATATGGGCGTAATACCGCTGCCGCCGCAGATCATCGCGAATTTCTTGACCTTTTTCTCCACGCCGTTGACAGCGCAGCGCCCGCGAGCTATGTATTCAAACTTACCAATGGGGCCTTTGAAGTCGACGCCGTGGCCGATGGGGAGGGATGCCATGGCCTTGCTCATTTTGCCGCCTGGGTGCTTAGAGTCCGATGAGAGATAGAGTTTAATGAGAACGTCGAGATAGCCTTTGCGTGTTATTTCGGAAATAGGCGTGTAGGAACGGATGACGGCTTCGCGGTCGACGGGGTCGCGGAGGCGGATCATTAGATGTTGGCCTATGGGCAGTCCAAGGGTTTGCTCGGCGTGTTCGAGGGCGAAGGTGAAGATTGTTGTGTCTGCTGAGATGGCGCGCTTAGAGTGGAGGGCAGCTTTTGTCCAGGCGCGGGAGTTGAGGAAAGTGGGTCGAGGGTCGTTGGATGCGGTTTCGGAGGCTGGTTCCGAGAGGGCGAGTTTGGCGGAGTCGGAGAGAGTGCCGAGGTGGTAGGAGGGCATCATGCCTTTTGCTGTTTCGGAGTGGATGGCCATAAATTCGTCAGAGGTGTCGAGACCCGCGGCGCTGATGATGGATTGGGCGCCGCCGGGGTGTTCTTTCATAAAGGAGAGACCCGAGTAGACTTCGCCGTTTATGACGAACCAGGGGTCATGTTCGCCATCATGTTTTCGTAATTCGTCAATCGTGATTTCATTATTCAGGCCTGCCTTTGTCATGGGGATTTCTTTTGCTTGCTCGTGGACAACCACCTTTTCTTCTTCGCCGGCGAGCTTTTCGCCCCAGTGCCCGTTCGTTAAGTTGCCGCCTGCATTCTTCACTCTCTCCATCCAGCCGCCTGGCATTAGTGCTGGTTGCGTTGGATGCTCGAATCGCAAATAGTCGCCCTCTTTACTTATGGTGACACGGAACCACGGATTGTTCATCATACCGAGCACGCTCCAGTACATATCTTTCGGTTGGAGGTTCATGCTCTCATCCATAGCTCGAACAACGATATCCTTCGCATTTGCGAGCTCCACCGTTGGTATGTCTGAAGACCAATGACACCAACAGAAGCAACTTTCTCTCCACGACATGTCAAGGCGTCCTCCAAATAATGTTTGCTCGGCTCCACGATATCGATCCTCGGCGTAGTCGATGTCGGCGAGCCGCCACGTCCGGCCTTTGTCGATGGAGATCTCAACTCGAGTTACTCTTCTCCCGCCACCACCGTAAGCATATCCTTTGACTCGGTATCTCTCAGGACCAGCTTTGAGACATACTTGCTCTTCATGCGCGGGATAGGCTATTGCTGAGTTGGTGCTCAAATCATAGATGGCGTACCTATCATCATGCCACCATTTGGGATTGTTGGCAGACTCATCGGGACTGACCATGGTAGGCAAGACTCGATTGTCGTAAATATGGTACCAATTGTCACTCGGAGCAGGTGTGACAATCAGTTTTTTCAGCCATTTAACACTTCTTCCTCCAATCTGCCCTGGTATGATGGCTCGTAATGGCTTGCCGTGATCAGGTCGAAGCATCTCGCCATTCATCTTGTGGGCAAGCATCATCCCTCGATTCGGGTCCATGACCCAATTCAACTTGACTGATGTGCCGTAGAATCCATTGGGCTAGGCGTAGTATATCGTTAGTCGAGCTCCCTAGGGTGACTGATGGGATCTCCATACCAGTTTATCCGCGCCTTCCATGCACACATATCGAGCACCTTTTCTTGGGTGTGCTTTCTTTATGAGCTCCGACATTGCAACCCCAGTAAAGAGTGCAGTGGAGACGCCGGCCGCTCCCCATGAGAAGCCCTTGCTTTTTCTGACCTGGTTTTGTTCTTTCCTTCTGTTTCCAGCGCAGACGAGTGTGACGGGGCAGGTAATCTGCTCGTACTCGGCAATTAATTGGCGTAGTGTGAGGGTGAGCGGTCTTTCGACGAGTCTAGACAACACCTGTCAGCCAATTGAGCAGAAGCTGGGCTCTGTATTCCACTTGCCCTTCCACAGAGAATTCCCAGTCCGGGATGTTTTGGTCCTTGACTTCCGGAACAGCGCCATGGTTCCTGACATAGAAGAGTTCCGGACTGGTTAGGAAGCCTTCGTTGAAGAGGGCGGACAACGGTGCTTCGACATTGAATGGATGGGTTCCGGTCAAGCGTATTAATCTGGGGTCTCGGGGTACATGAGCATCCGGGGTCTTTTTGTCGATGTCTAGGACTCGGGTGGGTGGATTGGTAGGCCGTGGCAGCGGAAGCTCGACTTCAAAGCTTGACTCAGAATTATTCTCTTCTGTCTGCGGGGGCGAAGGAGGAAGTTGGTCATATTGAGGTAAGTTTTCATGCTTGTGTAAAAGATTGTTGGAGCGTGTGTCTTGAGTCACAGGGTCCTCCATGGTGATGCGTGGAAGGGAGTTGAAGAGACGCAGACAGGAAGTGGTTGTACACACAAGGCCTCAGGGTCAACACAGGGAGAAATAGTCTAGGATTGGCCGAGTGGATTGCCCCCGACTGCCAGAGTATCAGACATGATGGCCAGGAACGATGTGCCATGCCCATAAGCGAGGCATATAATTTTGAAAGGAGATGACGATCCTGTCATCGTCAATTGGAATGCAGGGTAATCAAGTAATCACCCAATGAGCTGCATCGTAGTAGTTGCCGGTAGCATATGCGCGGAGGTAAAAGAGAAAAAAAGGGAAAAAGAGGCCGCGGAATTGCCATATCGAATTATGCATGATCCAATGGATTCCTCGAGCACACCACCCACGGGGCATGATTCAGCAGTCTGGCAGTCACTACTACATGCTGCCAGGGAGAGAGCCACGGCGCACAGGAGTTAAACGAAAAGTCACGGAGAAATGCTAATCGATCCTAATCCACTAGCGCGTAGATAAGTAGATAAGGAAAGTCTGGTGACCCCGGCAAATCCATGTGGGTGGTGCGAGACTGCGAGTGGAGGTCAATATGATATATGTATAATGGAATGGTGTGGTGACTGGTAACTGGTGACTGGGTGAGGAAGAAAAGATGATGGCCATACGAGTAAGTAAAAATCCTAGGGAAATGCAAATGCCAGGGCAACATCTTCTTCTCCACGATCTTGCGTGTCAGATCGTGCCAGGAACTGATAAAGTACATATCATATGGTCTGCCATGTGACCCCTGTCTTATGCGAGACTATGAAAACATTCTTCACTAAAGTAGGTATTAGGTATTAGGTACATCCTCGGAATCAGGTATAGCCGGCTTTATCAAGATGCTACAGTATGTGCATGATTATCATTATTGCTTTTGCCGAACAATCATTTACTTACGTGGAATGGATATGAGGCAAAGTAAGGTACCTACTACGGTACTACTACCACTACGGTATTGACACTCGTCTTTAGGTTCGTAATTAAGCGTCAGCGGGAAGGGATGGGCGCTAAAGAAAGATATCCTGGCGCCAACCAGAGGACGTTTGCTTATCTCCTTATCTGCAAGAGCCGGATGAAAAAAAAAAATAAAAAATAAAAAAAATAAAAAAATAAAAAATAATGAAAACATTTTACTTTACGGTACTCTGATAATGATACTGATTTATCTTAATTCTCCGTTGCCGAGGAGAAATATCAATTGTATTTTGTGTTGGTCATGATTCATGAATTAATCCCCCCCTTCACCCCCAGTGCAAGCCCTGACAATTCGCCAGAGGCTCAGTAAAAGTAATGTGTGCAGATTTCCTCCCGATAAGCTACCTACCTTACTACCTTACTTTACTATCCCTTTCCCCGCGGCTCACTCCGAGGACAAGATATTCCCACACTGGCAGAGGCAATGCCTACTCTAGGAAACCTGCCAATGACACCGCTTTCTCCCTGTTTGTCTTTTGCCTCATGCACTACTGAATGAAATCTCATTCTAGCCTCTCTTTCCCCTCCGTATAGTCTCTCCTCATTCCGGCATCAGCTTGACTGCTAAACTGCTTAATGCCGTCGTCCTCTTGACTGCTAACAGCAACCTTTTTGCTCTATCCCATCTTTCTCACACACCTTCAGCATGTCTTGGGCAGACTCCTCTCCCGGCATGCAGGCTGGGAAAGTGCCAGTCAATGGCCATGATCCAGAAGAAGAGAGTCCCCAATATCCGAGGCCCCCCGACAAGAGGCAGAAGGTTGTCGTTGTAGGCTTAGGAATGGTAGGCATTGCATTCATGTGAGTCTACAAACTTTGCACACCACAGCGCTGCAAAACACGAGCTAACCAATGTTGCCGGCAGTGAGAAGCTACTGAAGATGGATGCAAAGCGGAGGGAATATGACGTCGTGGTGATAGGGGAGGAACCGCATTTGGCCTACAACCGTGTTGGCTTGACGAGCTTCTTCCAGCACCGAAAGGCAGAGAACCTATATCTCAACCCTCGAGAATGGGTATGTTGTAAGCTCAAGCTCGAGATATCAATACGGGGCTAATGCTTGCGTCCGCCCAGTATTCTGGTTTGCCAGAAGGCTCCCTCAATTACCACCTCAATACCCAGGTGACCGAAATACATCCCTCGGACAAGCTTGTCTCAACATCAACCGGCGAAACCGTCCCATATGATATGCTTGTCCTTGCTACCGGCTCCGACGCTCTTCTGCCACGACATACGCCTGGTCATGACGCAAAGGGAGTCTTCGTCTACCGCACAATCGATGATCTAGAAAAGCTCATTAGCTATTCAGAAACGTGCAAGGGCGCTACAGGTGCAGTGGTAGGTGGTGGTCTGCTCGGACTGGAAGCAGCAAAGGCCATGATGGACCTCGAAAGCTTTGGCAAAGTCAAGCTCATCGAACGCAATCGATGGGTTCTTAGTCGGCAACTGGACAATGATGCCGGTAGCATGGTCGTAGAACTTGTGCGAAAGCTAGGCTTAGACGTGCTTCTTGGTAAGCGAGTGGGCAAGATTGAAGTTGACGAGGACAACGCCGTCAAGGGGGTGCTATTCGAAGACGGAGAACGTATGGACTGCAAGTGTCTCATGTTCGGTATCGGTATCAAGGCTCGAGACGAGCTCGCTAGAAGAGCAGGAATCAGATGTGCCGACAGAGGTGGAGGTATAGTCATCGATCCAAGTCTCATGACGAGCCAGGAGGGTATCTATGCTATTGGAGAGTGCGCCAGCTGGGAAAATCAGACTTTCGGCTTGATCGCTCCCGGCATCGAGATGGCTGAAGTTCTTGCTTTCAACATGACTCAAGCAAAGGTTCATGCTACAAGGAAGTTTAAGAGACCGGACCTGAGCACGAAGCTCAAATTGCTAGGGGTGGAAGTGGCCAGCTTCGGAGATTTCTTTGCCGACAGAGACGGACCTAAAGACCTCCCAATGAAGAGGCATGGAGCGAAAAAGGAGGAGAAGAACGGGGTTCAAGAACAAGAAGAGCAAGTGAAGAACCTTACTGATGGACCACCTCCGGCACCAGTGAAAGCTTTGACTTACAAGGACCCCTTTCAAGCGGTCTACAAGAAATTTCTTTTTACGTTGGACGGCAAACATCTCTTGGGCGGCATGATGATTGGTGACACCAAAGATTATGTGAAACTGGTACCAATGGTGAAGAATCAAACAATGTTGGATGTTCCCCCCAGCCAATTCATCTTGGGAGCCGCCAAGGAAGGAGAGGACGATGGAAATGATCTGACGGACGATACACAGATCTGCTCGTGCCACAATGTCACGAAAGCAGATGTAACGAAGGTCGTCAGAGACGGAACCTGCAAAAGTATTGGAGATGTAAAGTCGTGTACAAAGGCTGGCACAGGCTGTGGTGGTTGCATGCCTCTTGTGCAGACGATCTTCAATACGGAAATGAAGGCTCTAGGATCGGAGGTCATGAACCACCTCTGTCCTCATTTCAAACATTCACGAGCCGATCTCTTCCACATTATTACCGTCAAAAAATTGAAACAATTTGCGGAGGTCATGAAAGAATGTGGTACAGATCCAGAGTCTCTGGGATGCGAAGCGTGCAAACCAACTATCGGTTCCATTCTCGCCTCACTCTACAATCAGCATGTCATGGACAAACCCCTGCATGGCCTCCAGGACACCAACGACCGATACCTCGGTAATATTCAGCGAAACGGCACTTACTCCGTTATTCCTCGAGTATCAGCCGGAGAGATCACCCCAGAGAAACTTATTATCATCGGTACCGTTGCCAAGAAGTACGGACTCTACTGCAAAATCACGGGCGGCCAACGCATTGATATGTTCGGTGCTAAGAAAGAAGACTTGATCGATATTTGGACTGAGCTCGTCAACGGCGGCATGGAATCTGGTCACGCTTACGCCAAGTCTCTACGAACTGTCAAGTCGTGTGTTGGGACTACGTGGTGCCGCTTCGGCATTGGCGACAGTGTAGGCATGGCCGTCCGCCTTGAAGAACGCTACAAGTCGATACGCTCGCCACACAAAATGAAAGGCGGCGTCTCTGGTTGTGTACGTGAGTGTGCTGAAGCCCAAAATAAAGACTTTGGTCTCATCGCCACGGAAAAAGGCTTCAACGTCTTCGTTGGCGGTAACGGTGGAGCAAACCCACGCCACAGCGAGCTCCTAGCCAAAGACGTACCACCAGATGATGTCGTCCCCATACTCGATCGCTACCTGATGTTCTACATGCGCACAGCAGACAAGCTCCAACGTACAGCTCGCTGGATTGAGCAACTACCAGGTGGCATCAAATACCTCCGTGAAGTCATTCTCGAAGACAAACTCGGCATAGCAGGCGAGCTCGAAAAGCAAATGAACGAGCTCGTCGGCACCTTCTTCGACGAATGGGCCGCTGCCATTAAAGATCCAGCTCGCCGATCAAACTTCCAACAATTCGCCAACACAGAGGACACCCTCTCCGTGGTTGACAAAGTGGACGAGCGTGGCCAACAACGCCCCGCTTACTGGCCCAAAGAGAGCACTACTGAGGATTTCCGTGGCACGCAATGGAGTGACCTCGCCTGGCAGCCTATAGTGGAAAGCAAACACTTCGTCGATACCCCAACCGGCAGCAGCAAGAACGTCAAGCGCGGAGACACGCAACTTGCCGTCTTCAAGATTAAAGGGAAATGGTACGCCACACAGCAGATGTGCCCGCACAAGCGCACTTTTGCTCTCAGCGAAGGCTTGATTGGCGATGACATAAAAGCGGACAAGCTCTGGGTTTCCTGCCCCTTTCACAAGAGGAATTTCACTCTCAACGGCTCCGATGCGGGTAAGTGCTCTAATGACGCCGAAGTCAACATCGCAACTTTCCCCGTTGAAGAGCGGGATGATGGCTGGGTCTATCTCAAGTTGCCTCCCGTTGATGAATTGGACGCGAGACTTGGGACTAGCAAATGGAAGGTCAGGAAAGGTGAAGGCAGTGAACCATTTGGTAAGCTGGATGAGAAGCTTAAGGGCATGAAGGGAAGGAAGCCGTTGCAGGATAGTCATTTCAAGGATGGAGCGGGCGAGGTGAAGGCTGCGAGGGAGATTACGGCTGGGGGTAATGGGGGGATTGATTGGTAGTAGTATAAGAGCACGTTCATTGCGGGAATGGGCATTGTGTGTTGGAGTCTACGTTCTCTGTACAAAACGGGTTTCTAGAAGGCATATACGACAGGAATATGGTACTCTTCCCCACGCCTACTAGTCATGCATGTGAAGTTTTCGCATTCTTAGGCACGTACCAAACCCCCCAGCTCTCGGCATCCCCAAACTTGTCCCCCTTGAGCCAAAATAGACGGAGAGTTGTCAGCCTGATGCACGACACAAAGAAACTGCATCGACTGCTGTCTTTGAAGAGGAGGCAGGGGTAGAACAAGCTTTGAGACGTTGGGCCGGTTCGTACCTCGTGTCTTGAACGCATGCATCTGCATCTTCATGGTTCCTGTCGCTGCCTACACCTACCTAACTACCTATATGCCTCGCACCAAGCGCAGTAAGACATCGTGGCACGACTCTAACTACACGCTCCTCCTTTCCTTCTCCCTGCAGCTGAAGGAAGCCCTTTTCCATTCATCAACACAAGCATCTGCCGACCTCAAGACCGCCCAACTAGGAACATTATAGCTGCATTTCTCCCCACGCCCCGCTCACCTTCCTCCCTCTTCAATTGCCTAACTAACTATCTTCCACCTGGTCAATCAATCAATCAATCAATCCTCTAGGGTCTCGTTTCCTAAACGCTTGTAGCCCGTTCAAAGCCTTGCATCGGTCCTTTCTCCCCAAAATGGAAGTAGGCAAGGCAGACAATCGATGTTCTCCGTGTGGACAGCTGGACCAAAGCGAACCGTTTTCCATCCAATGAGTGATACTCCGATATTCATGTCTCGAAGCATATGTTGACACCTGCTCGTCGATCGCCACTTCCCGTTTCCCATCCCCATCCCCATCCTACCCCTCCACTCACCATCCCCATCCTCCCCCCTGCCTCCACATCCGCCGTGCAAGAAAAAACCCCCCAAGCATGCACATCCTCCGCCCAGCAAGCACTCCTCCTGCTCGCTCCCACTTACTCCTTTCCCTTTCAAACCCCCGCTCGTCGCAGCCGACCCGATCCCCTCCCCTCCCTACCAGTGTCCCCCGCCCGCCCCCTAACTACATAACTCCCACATCTTTCATCTTCGGTCCCCCCCAACACCCCTTCCCTTCCCTTCCCTTCCCTTCCCTTCCCTTCCCACAAATCTCATCCTTCACTCACCACACCACACCACACCACACCACATCATCCCACACCACATCATCCCACACCACACCGCACGTACCAGAGTAACCCGACCCCTGCACAACCTCCCCAGGCCAAACATGTCCCGCCAAGTCGACAAAGCGAATGGCCGCGCGACGTTGTGTTCGTACGTACCTACGGGGAGGGGTGTCTGCCCTTGATTACTTATGCTGCTGAGCCGGGGGTGGCACCGTTTTTTTTTCTTTTTCTTTCGCTTGTGCGTAGAGTATGTATGTAGAGTATGTATGTATACCATGGCATATATGTGAAAAAAAAAAAAACAAAAAACAAAAATAAACTTTTGAAAGCCGCAATGATGGATGGATGGACGATTGGCCCTTCATCTTTGTGATTGATTGGGGAAAAAAAGGGTTGTATGTATATATATATATATTTATTTTTAGCTGTTGGCCTTTTTTTTAAAAAAAAAAACAAAAGAAACAAAAAGGGGACGTAGTGCAGCTGTGTCCTACTGTATCCTTCCTTCCTTCCTGATTGACTGACTGACTGATTGATTGATTGCTGCTCCCTTCTTCTTATTCTCACTTTTTTCTTCTTACTTTTTTCTTCTTACTTTCTTCTTCTTCTTCCTCTTCTCCTCCTTCTTCTTCTCCTCCTCCTTCTTCTTCTTCTTCCTCTTCTCCTTCCTCTTCTTCTTCTTCTTCTCCTTCTTCTCCTTCTTCTCCTTCTTCTCCTTCTTCTCCTTCTTCTCCTTCTTCTTCTTCTTCTTCTTCTCCCTTCTCTCCCCTAAACAGAAAGAGAATAGGCACAAATGCAGACCGCGGGGGTTGCAGGTGTTTAGACAAATGGGCCGGGGAGTTTGCGATTTTGACAAGAAGAAGGAGGAGGACGAGGAGGAGGAGAGAGGTTTGCTGAGCGAGCGAGCGTGGGTATGTTGTTGTGTGTGGTTGAGTGAATTCAAGGGAGAGAAGAATGTCAAGGGAGTCGTGATGATGGAAAAGAGAGTGAGTGAGGGAGAGAGAGTGAGTGAGGGAGAGAGAGTGAGAGAGTGAGAGAGTGAGAGAGGGAGAGAGGGAGAGAGAGAGAGAGAGAGAGGGAGAGAGGGAGAGAGAGGAAAAGTACGTGGACGTAAAAGGCAATTGAAGTCAAAGAGAAAGAGAGCTTCCGCGATGTGAATATTATGCATCGAAGGCAGCGAAATGAGTAATGGACATTGCTGTTGCACATTGCCCATCCCGTTATGCTTCTCTTCAGATACTTCAACGGAACATTTTTTCGTGCCAGATAAGCAGATTCTGTTAGAGACGGACGTTATGCCAAATTACCTCGTTGCCTAGAGAGGGTGGACGTGATTTGAAAGATGCTTCTCCATTCCTATCTATCTACCCTACCCCTTTTCCACCCAGACCATTCTCTCCCTTTTCCGACTCTCTTTGATGCGATAACATCCCCACCACGCAAGCATGTACAAAAGAAGATCGACGTGGATCCTCGAAAAGCAGCGCACCTCGCTATGCAGACAAGACACCCATATCCAGGGCAGGCAGGTAGAAGCAACCAGGCCGACCGTACTCGAGATATCCTGGTTTAGTAGAAGCAAACAAAAAATTTGGTATCTCGCAGTCGTAAGACTTTGGACATGAGAAATGGAACGTAAAGGATCGCTAAAATGCTGCATCTGATATGCACACCGCACAAGGAGTTAGACCACTCGGTGCTTTGGTCTAGATGAGTGTTGCATCGACCGTCGAGCCTTGCTGAGGCTACTTGGGTTTCCGCCAGTAGTATTGCTGTGTTTGTTAGCACATGCCTAATCAAAGACATTTTCTAGCTATGGCTGAATCTGCGACGGCCTACCTTATGACTCTTCCTACAATTCCTCAGACCCCTCCCTCCCATCCCTTCTACTACTTCCCGTCGGCTCCCATCTGCATCTGCCTCTGGGATGTAGTAGTACTCGCTCTCAAGACGCTTCCCAGCCGCATCTTTGCCTTCGCGCTCCACAGTCCCAATGCAACGCGTACCGTCCAGCATTGCCTTCAATGCGTCGTCTGTAAGTGAAGCGGTTTTCAGAGCGGCAGGCAGGTTTTGCATGAGAGTTGAGAGTGGCGTAGACTGAACGCGCGAAAAGGCTAGTTGATTGATCACGTGGTGCGTCATGGTATTGCCTGCTTCATCTTCTCGATGTAGAGAGTCAGAGACGTCGCGGTGGACGTTGTGGCGACGACGCTTAGGAGAGACGCCAGCTCGGCTTGAGCGTTGGGGTGATATGCTCTCTTCTTTGAGAGGATTCAGGGGATGACGGTTAGGCGAGGCCTTGGTGCTAATTAATTCCATGCGAGCCCCAATGTTGGCGCCGAAGGGACCGAAAGAGGATATGATAGGGTCATTCTCTTCGTCATTGTCTTCGGAGAAGTCGTTGGGGTTGGGAGATTCCCCCAAAAGAGCAAAAGGTTGTGATACTACTTGTGTAGACTGAGTAGCTTGTGTGTTACCCACCGGTGGTTTTTCCTTATCTTCGTCCGATGGTTCGTCTTCATATATCTGCACGGGTACAGTGATAAGAGGGTCGGAAGCAAAGTGTCCAGACGGCTGAGCATGAACAGCTTGCACAGCAGGTGAAGGAGATACAGGTGACTGCAACCTATGTTGCTGGCGAAGCGGACTTGTATCTAACGGCCTACTACGTGCAGCAGCCGTGGCATTCCGCTGCGGAGAGTTATCAGAATCCCAGGTCGAGTATGTTGAGTCCGAGTCTGTAGGGGTCGAGATCTTATTCTCATGCTTCGGCCAAGTCAACAACACACGAGCGTCTTGCACATCCACCATGATATCCGCATCTTCAGTCTCCGACGTAAATGTATCCCCTTTCATGAGCTCCCATACCTTTCCTTGGCAGTGCACTTTTACGCCATTCCAGCCCCTGCATTCGATTTGCACTTTTTTGGGAGCTGGAGGGTTAGAAGCTATGTAGACTGCGCTGACGTGAATGCGGGAGATGAGCTTGTTGGTGGAGAGCTGATAGTGGGAGGAGTTGCTCGATCTGCCCATGAGTGTTGGCTCTCCATGCTCAGACAACTCTATGGATGGTACAGTGGCTAGAGGGGCCCGCTCAGAGACTGCGGAATAGGTTCGATTCAAGCCCGGGTGACGCGCACGCAGTAGTCGAGGTGGAGAAGAAGAAGGTATCAGAGTAGTGGAAGATGGAATCGGTGTGGGATACTGGCGCTCTCTATTTCCCAACTTTGCCGGAGACGCGTGGGCCAGGCGCTTCATAGGTCGAGGTAGTGCTGGCGAAGAGGGGAAAGGCTCAAAGGCTGGCAGTAGAGAAGGAGCTGGACGCTTGACGCCGGCGACAGGAGAGACGGGCAGAGGGACATGCTGCGGAGAAGGAGGCATTTTCTGTTCTCCGTATGCGGGCTATACAGGAACGCGGAGACAGCACTTTTTTTATAGTGGGTGTAGTTTGAGTGGACCTAGGTCAGAGGGATTTGTACATGATCAATTGAGAGAGCAAAAGGGAGTGTCATGAATTGGAAGTGTCTGATTGGCAGAAAGTTGGGAAGATGTGCAGTGGTTAAGAGGTTGGAAGAGAAGAAGGTCTCTGACACGGTCAACTCGTTTTGAGTTGGCGCGTGCTCTCACTCTCGCGTTCTCCCACCAATCCACCACTAGATCTTCACACCACCCCCACATATTTAAGTATCCCCCAAAATTTACATCATTTCCAATACATTCATTGTGGAAATTGGTGGCAGTCGATTCGTCAAATAAGATAATATAAAAATAAATTCATTCATTACCTTCAATCTATCGGAGTGCTAGTGTTGTAGATAATGTTCGCTGCGAAGTCTCAACTCGAGACTTGCTTGGGGGTATAAAATGCTATGCTATCCTATGCTCAATTGATCATTCCTTTGTCTCCCAACGCCCGCTCATCAAGCTCCATTCTCATTTGAATCGTAAAATACTTCTTGACTGCTATGAGTGTAGTATGACACTTGACTTTCGCCTCTTTCACATCCGTTGATGGTGAAAAGCTCACGGATGCCACCGGGACATCGACTGCTACCTCTCCTTTCGGTAGCTTGTGACGAGTCGGGGATAATCCCTGTTCTTAGATGCGTTTCACTCGTGCTGCTCTCATCTGCTTTCTCAATCCTCTTTGTCCTCACTCGTGCTGACACGGCTTTCCGAACTAGCCTCAGTGTTGTCCGCCTCAAGTGGAGGAGCGGTCAAATTAGAGGGAGTGGCCGGGCTATTGGCAGCAGCTGAGCTGCTTTCACTGAGTTGACGTTCTGCTCATCGTCAGCATCATAGTAGACAACGTCAATCCCTCCTGGTTGACACACCTAACTCCCTAATCCTCTGCCTCAACATCTGGTTCTCTCTCGTCAGCATTTGCGTCTCCGCCTGGTAGAAAGCACTATCATCGAAGTTCGACTGGCTCCTGCCCACAGAGCCCCATTCCTCGCCCGGTCCCTGCATACCGGCGGAGGCAGGGCGCAAAGAAGGCGACGTAGTGCGGCTGGGTGTTCTGGAGCGGCGGGAAGATTGCAGAGAAAGATCCATGGAGCTACGGAATGGTGAGCTCGGACGGGGATTGTTGAAGATGGACATGGACGCAGATGGCGGATTTGGTGGAACGGCGTATGGGTAGGGATAGTTTGCTGAACGCTCGGAGGGCGGAGTGGTATCATCGAGTGCTGTGGAGCTGCTGAGAGGTGTATATGATGCTTGTTGCTGGATTGCTTGTAGCTGCGCTTGCTGGTGGCGGATCATTTCCAGCAGACGGTTCTGACGAGTGCAGAAATGTCAGTAAAGCAAGGATGCAGGTCCAAGATATGAGCGTTGGGAGATCTGCTTACCACCTGGGCTTCCTGTTCCGCCTCCAGCTCCTGATGCAGTTCGCCCAAGCTCGGTGCCCTATCCCGCTGACCCCCCATGATTGGACTCCCAATCGCTTGCGGACTGGCTGAACGGAATGGAAGATTTGTGCCCTGATGTGGTTGACCTCTCAAATCGCCAACCTGCAACTCTCCAGGTCCAGGTAACGTGGGGTCATACGAGCCCAGAAAAGCATTTGAGCGTCTCCTCTCACGCTCATTACGGCTGACTTGCGGTGAAGGGCGACCGCGGTTTGAACTAATGGATGAACGGCGGGATTCTTCATTTTGGAAGCCTGCATTTATAGTAGCTGCTGCAGCAAGAGAAGAACTTGAGGCATGACGGGAGGGTGAGTGACGTGAAGGCGAGTGGGTGCCGTTGCTGTAGGCCCGGGATGGTGAAAAAGACTGAGTTATTGAATCGATGTCAGGCATCGTGAGAAGAACCTAGCTGAACACTCAAGCGGCGGATATCTTTCTCTATACAAGAAGACCCCAGATCATGGTTGACGTGTTATTTTGGAAGGCAAAAGTGCTCCACCGTGGTAATATATCCGTCTGAAGCTCGGCACGCTAGAGTAGTGTAAATTATTAACGCCCAGCCCAAGGGCTCTCCAACAGCTCTCAATCGAGAGCTCTACTAAAGGAGAAACTGGGTGATGAGGTTCGAGCTCTTGATCTGCTCTATGATGGTGTCATGGAAAGCTGGTTTCGAAAACGGTTGGTTGGCAACCAATTTGTTTTCTCCCAGCGCCAAGATTTGGGGGCAGTTTCAGGGTCAACTTATGACTCTCCCCTTTGCGGATTAGCGTGTGCACAAAGGTCTGAAATCCTTGGCGCTGCGAAAATTGTTAGCATCTATCAACTACGAGTACCTGTACCTTAAGTATCTGTCAACCTCTTACGGAAGCACGTACTTTGATAATCATTATCTCATACTAAACACACTCAGATTTCTCTGTGCTGTAACCTGCTTCCATAATCGAAGTTCTTAAAAAACGTCAACAATCAGCGATCTCTAGATGCTTCATCAAGTCCCCGAATACCTACCGGTAGTCCAAATACATTCAAGACGAAAGGTTCTAAACTTAGGGCCAAATCATAGAACAAATGAAATCGGAATTTTTTAATATAGGATATCTGTTATCAAACTACGTGGTGATGACTCTATCAGAGGCTTAAGGATAGTTGATAGATGTTGCTACAACTTTCTCAGCGCCAAGGATTTCAGACCTTTCTGCACACGCTAATAGTACAGATCTCTCAAAAAGTTATTAATGTATCACCATAGTGTTTCTGTGCATAGTGTGACTTTCGATAAATCTCATTATGTGAATACAATCAGTGGGTATCATGATACTACTCCCCTTCTTTCGTTTGAGAATTCCCAGACAGCTCCCGCTAAATTTAGAACGATTGGAACATAAAACATGAACTCTCTTTCTTTGATCTTAAGTGGAAGACCAGCACAGCATGGGTGGCGAAGTGTAATGGGCGAATACACGGTTGCGTAAAATCAAATAGCACCCAAATCGAGGAAAGTCCGCTGGGGCGCCCCATACGCAGTGTTCCACGGACCGTCGAGCGATCCACGAAACTTCCTCTCCGAGACCTTGATCGGCGGAATGAAAGGATGTGGGGCAGCTTCATCGAAATAATTGGTGGCCGGAGAAATCACCGAGATCCTGCTCCTCGGGCTCGGAAGCGCAGATACTGGAGGTGGCTCTCGACCGATTCGTGGCGAGCTCTTGCGAATAATAAGTTGTGGTCGCTGCTCTGAAGGCGGTGGTGGAGGATTCCGGGTAGGCCTTTGGGGCGAGGGCAATGACCCTGCTGATGGTGGTGTCATGTTTTCGAAATCGAAGATCGTCTTAAAGGCGGTTTGAGGGGGAGTGGCATGATTAGCAGGCGGTTGGCTGCGCACTTGCATGCTTACTGGACGACGAAGACCCCGAGCCCGGGTTGGATTAGTCTTGGTCGATGCTTGTATGGCGTGGCGCTGGATCAGAGAAGATTGGTGCGGCGCTTCAGTCTTAGGTGCAATAGGTATCGACGTCTTCGCTTGAGCCAATACAGAATCACGTGCTAGCTCATGAACAGTTGATTCATCGGACGGAGTCCTGGGAGGTAATGGAAGAATAGAAGCGCGCGATGAGGGGCTTACATCGGGCACGGCAGGCAGAGCCTTTGTCGGTGGCGGGTAAGAAAAATTCCTTCGCGGTGGTTCCGTCTCTGGCAAAGCTGTTGGTGGTGGCGATGGTGGCGATGGTGATGGAGCAATGAAAGTGCGTGGCGATGGTGTCGCTGAAGGGAAAGCGAGCAAAGCCGTTGGTGGGGTCGGAGTTTTGGAGCTGGCCCGTGACACTTCGGCACCTGGCAATGGGGGCAAGGGGGACAATGGTGGCTTCATAAAAGACGTTCGTGGGGAGAGTGTCGCTCCAGGTATTGCGGGCAGAGCCATAGTGGGGGGTGGATGCGGCGATGGTGACTGACTTGCAAGCTGAAGTGGAGATACACCTCGGGAGTATTCCAACGAGGAGAAGCGACGAGAGAACGGACGATCTCCCTCAGACGAAGATGGAGGACCACAAGAGCCTGCCGAAGGTGGCGGAGTGCTGGTTGATGGGAAAAAGCCATTTAGGGCCCTCGGGCTTGGTTTCTGGAGATGCTGGAGCTCTCCTATGATAGAAGCACGCCTTCCAGTGCCTTCTTCTTCCTCATTAATGACATGTGGAGAAGGAGATTCATGGATAAGGGATACGGGTGGAGTTTGCGGCTTTGATGTAGTGCAAGACAATGTGGGGGAGTTTTTTGAAGACGAGTAACGTTTGCTGAGGGTTGGGACACTGAAGTTGGGTGCAGCGGGAGATGGAGTCCGTTGTTGCTGTGGTGCGTATTTGGAGATTCGATGCGATGGAGGCGCCGGTTGGGATATTGTGGACTCTCGATGTATTTTGTTTGGAATTGTCAGCTGTTGCACGGAGCTTCTGACCAGTCCGTGATACATAGATGTTGTTTGTCGTCTTTCGTTGAGGTTGGGTGCCCATTGTGGTATGTCGGCGTGGAGGTTCACTGGCGAAGGTCCAGGCGATGAATCCCGTGAGGTTGACGTCGTCTTTCCCGCTGTAGACGCATATGACTGTCGTGGGCTTTCTTTCAATCGATCGAGGTGGATTTGATTTATAGACTCGGCTGTATTCGATGTCGTGCGCGAGTCAACGGACTGTTGGGTAGCCATGGACTGCCTTTTTATAGAAGCAGGATCTAATGGGTCAACGGCTTGCGTTGAGGTTTCTGGTGAGAGAGTATTGTCACTAATTGTAAAATTAGGCAATGGGTCCGCGATCTGAGAAAATCGGTTCGGATCCCGTTTGACCAGGTATCGCTGGCTTGGTCTCTGATGTAGCTCTTGAATTGATTCAGCTTCAGCTGGCTTCCGAAACTCGTCTGGCCGATATTCTTTGCCACCCATAGCTTGAATTTCTTTCCTCACAGCTACCATCCAAGCGCTTAATTCTTCCGGGCTCTCGAATACAAGTAGGAAGCTGGAAGCAGAGCGCTTCATCTGGCTTCGTAGACCTAAGCTTTTGAACATTGACCTTGAAGTTTCCGTGTCAAATGTCCCATCCTCGTTGGAGACTTGAGATATTTGTAGAACATAAGGCTTGCCAGGAATGGCATCGCTCGCAAAAGCGGCCGACTCCTTGCTCAAAGGCATGATCTTCTCGGGCAATCTATCAAATGGCCCTTGGCCAGCATACTGCAGGCAATAGCCGGAGGTGACTAGTACGAAGGTTTTGTCCGTCCAGTCTCCCTTCGACAGCACATCTAATGCGGTAGGTCTTTTCAGCTTTTTCTCTTTTGGGGATTTCATCGCGTTGACCTCTGGGGTGTACGAATTCACTCGTTGATTCGAGCTGCTGTTCCTTTCAGCATTGAGACGTAAGATGGTTTCCGCAGGAATTGCGGGCGCCCGTAACGTTGCGTGCTTGACTGCTTGGGGGTATGCTTGGAATAGTGGAGGCGGGTCCCAGACACTAGTAATCTCCCTTCTAAAGGATGATCCGCTCAAGGATGATCCGAGCGTAGTTTTTGAGGCTTTGTTCCGTAGTGGAGCAGCAGGAGGGTCAATCTCTGGCAGGACTTGGAATTTTGGAGAGAGAGGCTGGGGACCATTCTTCTGTGACCCTATCGTATCGGCACTAATGGGCGTCGCTGTAGACTCGTCACATTCCCGATGTACACCCAATTTATCTTGCGCTTCCTCAGTCGCCACTGGCTTTGATCTGCTGAAAAGACTGGATAGCCCGAACCTAGAAGTTCGCCGCTTCAAGTTGGGTGGAATTGACTCCGGGGTTATTGAACTATGTTTGTTGCGCTGACTACTTCGCTTTAGGTTGGAGACGAGGTCTGTGGGAACTGCGCGATGAGACTGATGAGAGGGTTCGTTATTGAAGGGAGTTGGGAGAGGTGGAAGCCGTAAGCCATTGCGCGGAGGCTGTTGGAGAACTTCCTTAGAAGATGTCATGTTTGATGTTTGTAGAGATAGGAGAGCATGCGAAGAACTCGGTGCCGGCTACCAGCGCCTGAAGTCGGAATGAGGACGGCTTGACTTGGTCGAGTTCAAGGGAGATCCACCTCGCGCCTGCCTCTCGACTGCATTGCATGAGACCAGGCTTGTGATGAGATGAGGTATCAGAAAGCTATGGATGTCTCCCCGGGTGGCTTGAATATCACGTCAGTGATCTTTCTGCTGAAAGGCGGAATGCAATGATTGAGAGGCAGGATCTAGTATTGAAGAATGAAAGCGGATGTTCAATTGTCAATACGTTGGATGGTGGTAGGATGGATGACGATTGTGGTTGGAGGATGCGGCATGGAGTTAGAAGGTGAAAGGAAGAATGGGCAGAAAGAGCGTGATGGGTGGTGTTTAAGCCGACCTCTTGTCAATGGCAGGCAGGCGATATGAAGTCGTCAGACCAATGGAAAAAGGAGAGTGAGTAAGAGAGGTTGAGTCGGTAGAGAACGTGATGATGGGGGGCGACGAAATGAGAATTAAAATTGGAAGGGAGTTTGGGAAGACACGTCTTGGACGGCAACACTGCACCCATCCTGATCCAAGATGCAACGCGCGCCGCTGTTGTAGCCCATCCCGCTGCCGCAACCCTGATTCAAGTCTAGGTACCCTCCGAGTTTTGAGTGACACTAAAACCTTATAGAGTGGTAATTATCGACAGAGAAATGATTACTATTATCATAACTATCACCAATATTATTATTGAAGCCGAGAAATCAGAGAACAGAATCTTAAATGATGTTGATCCCTGAAAACGAGGCGTTCATGTAAAGGTAGGCCGAGCGTGCCCGAGCTCGCGTGCTAAAGGGTGATGCAGATGCAGTGATGCACAGGCCAATAGCCATACCTATTCAGGTGATGCTTGACCTGCAGACTGCAGTGATCCCATCTCGATGTCTTGCATCATGCAGGACACACTTTCCTTCATCACCTTTTCAAACTTTAAAAACAGTCGAGAACTCCAAGTGCAGGGCAATTACCTAGTATTATTTACAGCCTAATCATTTAGTAAGTTAGGGGCTACTCCGTAAAATATACACAATAATTACAATGACAATTACGGGAAATTAGACAAGCCCATCATGCTGACCTCCATTTGAAATGAAATGTCAGCCATTCTACAGGGCATACGGTATTCAACGTCAAATATTGGAAAAGAAAAAAATTGTCTTTCTCTTGGGCCATGTTCATGCCGATCATGGGTCAGAGTCAAAGTGATACCTAAGGGATCCTGTTGGGCAGCTTCAAAGCTTGGCTCAACAAATCAGAATGCCTTTCCATGCGCCATCACACCCTTCAGCTACCTATCTTGCTTGTGCTTCTTGTACCTTTTACAAGGCCTCACGTCAACATCCTATCCTCTCATAGGTTGGCCCTCAAGTACCGTGGACCTTCTGCAGCGAGCACGCAAGGCTTGCTCATACACAGATACCCTAATAAGTCTAGCAGCTCATACCGCAACACTCGCAACCGAGTTTCGCAGCTGCACTGTTTATCACCATGGCGAAATGATTAGTATGGGTGGCGCCTGCAAGGTATTCAAGCTAAGTTCAAAGTTGGCCAACGAGATCTCATATTGTCAGTGGACCGCTTTGTCGGTATCGAGTGTACATGATGGTTACCTTGTTTGCGGACGTCCATGTAACTAACCAAGGAGAGATTGACAATGCCGTCACCAGGCCACTGGGAACCCCCATGGGATTGTCGGAAGTGAGTGGTAGCCTTTCCTGCAGCTTCAATCCCACGCTGGCGGGCCCGCCGAAGATCACGCCGGCGTAGGAAGAGAGTTTCATTTCCAGCAGCTGGAGCTTCGAGGGGCTTTGGATTTTGGATTCACGAGCAGATTCCCAGGCAACAGCAATGCATGAAGCTGCGGGCCCGACGTGGGCTTTACTTAGGCCTGTGGCTTTTCCGGGCGTCGTACTCATTCAAATTAGACACTTCGAAGAAACTCTGTGAACGCGTGGAGGACATCCTTCTCAGATGTCACGTCTGACTGCCCAAGGAGCACGTGCTCTTCGGAATGACTAGGGCCACGTTTATACTCCGTACGACTACTCCGTACATACTCTAGGAGATTCTGCGCATTGAGAAGATTAGTGGTATCCTGTCTTCAGACAACATATACAACGCTGTCAATGCCAAAAGTATCTAGTAAGATGATCACTTTCAAACGTAGTCTCCGTACTCTACACATATTGTGAGGCTTTACCTTTAGATTTCAGGAAAGCAAAGAAAGCAGTAAAGTCGAAGAGTACCGAAATGGTTAGACTTAGGGCTTCTGTTCTGTGACTAAGCCGGAAATCATGAGGTTCTTTGTTTGTCCGCAGTCTTATTCATCGTGAGGCTCAAAGAATGGCAGCTAGCGAAGCATGAGCATAGATCGTCTCGAAGCTGGTGATACGTACAACCGGTAAGAATTACGATTACAAGGACATCGGTATAGGCAAAATGTGGGGGCTCGATCGCTTCTCAGGCCATTCCACCCCTTCTGGCTCTCCTCCACCACAGAACAGATCATATTCACCTGCGCCTCGACGTCCAAGTCATCTTGGGCCTGGGCTTGCAGGGAGGCCACCATACAGTCCTCGGTCGTCATCTTTCAACGTTTCCGGCAAATACAACTCTTCCACCACGTCCTTGAACTCTCCACGTCTGCCCAATGGCTCGGGTCTGAAGCAGCAGATCACCCCGCCAGCAGACTTTACGAACCCACTGAAGTTGCTAGAGGAGATCGTTGGGCGCCCAATATTTGACGAAGATGAGAGGCATGGAGAAGAGGACCAGAGTCGGTTGGAGAAGCCGGCTGAGCTGGTCGAGGATGTTGATTTTGGAGGGCGGACCATACATGACTTCTTGGAGGACGGAGATGAACGGTTCGGCATTGGAAATATAGACCCTCATGACGATACCGCACAAAGTGCCATGGAATGTGAGTATGTATACTCTTACAACTTCCCAAATGTTCTGATACTGAAAGTAGGCATCAGATGAACGAGACAAGGACAAATTTGAGGACTTGCACAAATCAATTCTCGTAGATTTCATTCTGCTCAGTATATCCCTGTCTCATGCTGATGCTTTGATAGGCATGCGATGATGTTCTAAAATCCGTCGAAGTTTCCCTGACAAATTTTCAAAAAGACCTGGGTGCGGTGTCAGCAGAGATTGAGACCCTTCAATCTCGTTCAGTTACGATGAACACCAAGCTGGAGAACCGAAAAGTGATTGAGAAGCTTCTCGGCCCTGCCGTCGAGGAGATTTGCGTTTCTCCCGCAATTGTCAAACAGATTTCCGAAGGTCCCATCGACCACGCTTGGATCAAGGCGCTTGAGGGACTTGAGAAGCGATCCAAGACGATAGAAAACAGAGTCAGAGGACCTGACAGGGTTCTTGCAGTATTAGAGGTCAAGCCGCTTTTGGAGGACCTTACGAATTTGGTAATAGTTACGACTTTTCAAGAACGACCTCAGACTGATATCTTTACGCAGGCTATAGAGCGAATACGTGACTTCCTTGTCTCTCAGATCAAGGCTTTACGTTCACCAAGCATCAATGCGCAAATCATTCAACAGCGCGCACTCATTGCTTACAAGGACCTCTATCTTTTCCTAGCCAAACATCATGCCCAGCTTGCCGATGAGATTGCACAAGCATACATCAACACTATGCGTTGGTACTACTTGAGTCACTTTACACGCTATAGACTGGCACTCGAGAAGATCCCTCTATACACTGTGGACAAGCATGATGCTGTGGGGGATCAGATGAACCAACGAGGTGTGTCTTTCGGCCGCGAATTCTGTATCCTGCTCACTAATCGGTCGTCCCAGGCGCCGCTTCCAAAAGTGCTCAACCAGCGCACGACAGTCTCTCACTTGGTCGACGTATTGACATTCTCAAGCGCGCTTCTTCTTCTGCGCTTCCCTCCCATGTAGCGGAGCAGTCTAAAGCTCCCACATATCTCGAAACCCCTTTCTACGCCTTCAATACCGCCCTCATCGACAACGCTTCTTTCGAATACTCCTTTCTCACAACCTTTTTCACCAATGTATCATTTCATGCTGTCTCCCAGCACTTCAACTCCATATTTGCTTCGACTTTTGCGTTGGGAAATGCATTTACGAAACATCTAATAGACACTTCCTACGACTGCTTGGGAATACTACTTTGCGTTCGTCTGAATCAACATCTAGCCTTCGAGCTGCAGCGGCGAAAATGCCCAGTCGCAGATGGATATGTCAATGGCACAAACATGCTTCTCTGGCCGAAATTTCAGCTGGCTATGGACGTGCATGTTGAATCTATACGGCGCTCTGCAGCTTCACTTTCAGGTGGTTCCCGCGCTACGTTGTCCTTGACAAACTCAACTGCGGACAGTAAGGGGTCTACAGCTCCGCACGTTCTGACTCAGCGCTTTGGGCAATTTCTGCAAGGTATCTTAGCGCTCGGCAGCAATGAGAATATAGCATCAGTTACAGGAGAAGCGGCAACGAGTGACATTGAGCCTGTGGGCCGCAGCTTGGAACGTTTGCGCGGGGAGTTTGAAGCTTTCTTGATGAAAGCTTCGAAGGGACTAGCGCAAGGAAGAAGGGGGAGGTTCTTAGGGAATAATTACAGCCTTGTTTTGACTATTGTGGGAGATACGGGCGGTGGATTGGCGAGAGAGACGAGGGAGTGGTTCGAGCAAGCAAAAGAAGGTGTTGGAGAATAGTGAGAACATGTGGAGCTAGAGATATTCAAATCAATTACGCGTTAATCCGTGGTCAAGTGTATAAAGAAAGCCACGTCAAATGCTTGGACGAATGGTTTTATATCGCTCGGGTATATCGGGGATAAATCGGCAATAACTTTTCTGGTTGCGCTGTCCTTTCGCCAGATGAAGATAACCTTTGTAAGATCTTAGAAGACCACAACACACTGTACCAAAAGTTGTCATTAGTAGGTCCGCTCAGCACCACCGTTCAGCATGTCAGGCCCACTGCCTCCGGGCCAGCAGCCCTCCCCGCAACAACTAGCAGCCATCCAGCAACAAATCGCCGCCGAAGCTCAGCGACGAGGCATGACGCCCCAGCAGCTGCAAGCCCAGCAACGGCAGCAGATCCAAGCCGAAGCCGACAAAGCTGGCTTGACCTTCGACCAATACATCAACAAGCTCAAGCAACAAGCTTTCGAGAACCACCAACGCCAGCAGGCAATAGCGCAGCAGCAAGCTCAAAACCAAGCTGCACAACCACAAGGCCAACCGCAGATGCAGGGGCAGCAGGGGCAACAGGTCCCAATTACACCGGGGGCACCGGATCCGAGGGCGTTAGCGCTGGCGAAGTGGTTGAGAGGGCAGGATCTGAAGCCGAGGACTTGTATATTGAATGGGCAGCGGAAGGATATGTTCAGAGGTATGCTTTACCCTATCTCACCTTCCTCAATCTCTCTACGAGGTCACTAAATGCTCCAACAGTCAAACGTGCCCTCCGAGCCATCGATTCCCCCGCTTACACGAAAGCCCGCGGCAAAAATCCTCTCCTCCCGGAAATCACCACCGCCACTCCAAAAGCCGAAATCTTCAAGCTGCTCCCCCTTTCCCTCCTCGCTCTACGTGTCTCCAAATCAGATCCCCACGAAGGCCATGGCCATGCTCCTTCGAAACCTCAAAAGAGAGTCAAGGGGCTATGGACCGTTAAGATCGAACAGCAGCAGGATATAAACGATGATTTACACTATGTTTGGCTATACGAGGGACCGCAATGGCGGACAAAACTGTATGCGGTAGGAGCGTTGCTATTGATTATGACGGTCGTCATGTTCCCGCTGTGGCCGTTTAAATTGAGGATTGGGGTTTGGTATCTTAGCATGGGCTTCTTAGGCTTGATAGGGTTGTTCTTCGCTATGGCTATTTTCCGCCTGATACTATTCTGCGTGACCGTCTTTACGGTGCCACCTGGATTATGGCTGTATCCGAATCTGTTTGAGGATGTGGGTTTCTTCGATAGTTTCAGGCCGGTTTGGGGATGGCAGGAGGTGAGTCCATCATTCAGCTTGTGCTTCCAACTTGAGAAGGGTGGTGTGAGGCTGATTGCAATCGATGAGCAGGACAAGAAGGCGAAGAAAGCTAAGAAGTCGAAGAAAGGCGAAAGTGGAGAGAAAGCGGATGCTAAGTCGGTTATCGCGTCTCCATCTACAAATGGTCCGGAGACAACGAATGGGCAAGTCAGCAAACGGCATACGCATGCTGCGCCGAGGGTTGAAGAGGTGGAAGATGAATAAATGATCCGGACTGCTAGGAAGTAGCTTCAGTCCTGCTAGCTAAGCATGTATCTTGTACCAGGGGTGCAAGAGCTATGGCGTTGATGGCCTAGAATGGGGGTCTCGTTTTGGGTGGTGAAATCGGCACTTGCTTCATAGTGTACCATAGAGATGTGAGATACCTCTCTTTTGTGAGAATTCGAGTCTTCTGAGCTTGTAACCTCGAGATCTAAGATCGAAACATTGGAGCAGTTGTGCAACCAACCACTGATTCCGCAATAATGTCCAAACGACTCTGGACTTGATCCACCGATATGGAACCCTCGTCCTTTCGTGATCCATATCAATCCCTCGGCCCGTCCAGCCCAGACATACTTTGCATATCTCCGCAAGCAAGCTTTTACTTTTCTGCATTTCTTCCCTACAAGCAGGGCGAGATAGCAATCCCGCCCGATCTCTCCTCGTCGCTCAAAAAAAAATCCCGCCGAATCGCAATAAAAAAAGGTTATTCTCGTTCCGTTCTGCTCCCCCCGGCCAAGTTCTACGCGTCCCGATATCTTTACGGGACGAAGGAGCCCCCAACGAGCCCTCCCCATTTCCCTGCGCTAGATCCTCACACACACACACACTCACACACTCACTCCTGCCCGCACGCAGGCCCAAAGTCATCTCTGCTGCGTTTCAGAGACCGTAAGGCGAAACCAAAATCGATGGGGGAGGGTTCTGAATGAACGGGATGCTCTGCGTACCTAGTACTCGTGCTCTTTTCGGATCGAGGAAGGGAAGAAAGGGGGGGTAGAGGTGGATGTTTGTTAGCAACGATTAAAGTAGGCGCGGTGAGGGTGCAGGCTTGGTGGTTGCGGCTGAGAAAACACCGCGAACCGATTGGATGCGGTCTGTTGTTCTTAGCGCGGGCTGCTTGAAGGAAGGAGGGAGGTGCTTGATTGGGGAGGGATTGGTTGGCCGGATGAGGTTCGCTTTGACCTTACTTACTACTTAAGTACCTTGACGAAACACATACACACACACACACACGAGGGACCTGAGGTGAACTCGCTTGATCAAGACGCTATGATATCAATTGTGTTGACTTGGTTCCCCGTCAGAATGCGAAATCCTGATGGCAATCACAACTCTCGGCCTTTCAGACTCAAATTGGAGTTTTATTTTTCTGCATTGACATGCGGGCGATCTGGGTATTTGTAGCCGCTCGTCCGTGTGACCTGAAGAGGCCAGCACCCCCTTTACATACAAGTGCTTCTTCCTCAATTACCTTTTCCCTTGATCCTCTTCATAACCCCTCAGGCTCTGGATCTCCCCCAGGACAAAAAACCAACGGCAACAGGATCTCCCCAGCTCTCGACTCAAACTCCGAT
The DNA here is from genome assembly GCA_022315425.1 of Pseudevernia furfuracea. Taxonomy (NCBI): domain Eukaryota; kingdom Fungi; phylum Ascomycota; class Lecanoromycetes; order Lecanorales; family Parmeliaceae; genus Pseudevernia; species Pseudevernia furfuracea. The sequence goes on from JAIUPT010000010.1 coordinate 731,628, forward strand.
TTTTTGCCAATGCCAAGCGAACGCAGGATCGGCGTGGATCCTCGCTATCTCCTGATTTCGCTTCTGTATCGTAGGGAACTGGCGACTGTACCCAGCCATCAGCAAGAACTCATGCAACGTAGGGGGGGAGGGGGGGGCAATGTTCACGAACCAGAGTCTGGACTCCAAGCAATGCTCGCAATAGATCTTCCCGGCATCTAACCCCAGCAGGATTCTCGCTTCCCCCGACTTGAGCCTCCATCCATCGTACAAAGGCATCGGTTGCAGGCAATCGTAGCAGGGAATCCGTTCCTCGCCGCCGACGGGAGGAAGGCAGTTTGCCGAGTACTTGAGTCTTCGAATGCCGCAAGCGATGCACGAGCGGTTCGCCTTCCTCTTCTTGGCTTGAGGATCGGAGAACTGGTCCGTGTTCTTGACATGCCCACAGTGGGTGCAGCAACAGCAAAGTAGCGCTCTGTTGCGTGGGAAAGCGGCCTCGATGGCGGCATGGCACTTCGATGCTTCTGTGGGGGTGAGGGTGGTCGTGTCGATGGCAGTGGCACAGGCGCGGAATTGCTTGGAAACAAGCTTGACGTTGAGATGGTCTGTAGCGTTCACTCTGCTTTGGATATCGAGTAGGAGTTCAGTAGGGACAGTGCCAAAAGGTCTGAAAGGGGTGGCCATGCTATGTTATCTTTAGTAAGGTCTTGCCCATCACATGCATAGTGTTAGCATAGTGTCAGCGGATACGTACTTTATTGTAAGAGGCAGTGATGATTTGTCTTCCAATCACTTCTTAGATAACAAATTTTGATTCGGCTCAAGACACCAAGTAACGGCGTATATCGTCCGAGGATTGAACCTCACGCTCCGCTCGCAGGCTCCCGAATGGAAATTATACGAATAGATGATCAGATTAATACGAGACATTGAATGTTTTTGAGGGCCCTTGAGGATTTCCAATGCCTATTCACTCCCTTCCAATTCTAGCTAGTACTATGAGCTCCACACTCGCAGTGTTATGGTAAAGCCCTCTGGACCATCGAGTACCTTGCTTAAGCCCCACAACATACATAACACTAAACAATGCTGCGATACTTCCGCGAAATGTCACGTTCGAAGCTGTTCCCAATCTTGGCACCACCGACCTGTTCGAGGTCGAAGTGGACATTTCTTTGGCGAAAAGAAAGGCTTTATTCATATGGATCAATATGAAACGTCAAGGACTGTTGATGACTGATTTTTCCGAAGGAAAGCCGGAGCATCGAGGGAGTGAAGCTTGAATTGGCAAGGTTTCAACGAAGTGATCATGGCCATGATCGAGGCGGTGCATAATCAGTTACACAAGTCAACAACGTGGGACCCAGTTCAAGTCGAAGGGAAAGGTACAAAGGAAGCTGAATGATGGGTGAAAACATCTCTGAAGTGACTTGGGAGTGGTTTGGACCGTGAGCTATGGCTTTATCACGATATTTGAAACGTTGACTTTTGTCCTTTGCCCAAAAGCCGATAGAAATTCTTCTTCGTCATGAAATTTAGTCATGCTGCTGCCCTTGAATGGTTAATAGCCTCTTTAAAAGCCCCCTCCCTGTAGAAAGGTAGGTTCATTACTCATATATAACGATGAACAATGTTCTTTTGGGACACAGGTTCAGGAGCGTGACTCTGGAGGTTTGAGAAGAAGGGGGTTTGAGCCCGCGGCTGTCAGTATCTGAGAGGACAAGTACCTAAATTGTCGGTCCATGAATAATTACTCCTCAAAGCAGTTCAATACCCATGTTCTGCCAATTTTTGCTCGGTCCACTCCCACAACTCCCCCGCCAGCTTCATGTCTCGCGAGTATTTTGACCCAGCGTTCTCTGTGGCAGTAGGTATATAGTACGTTCCAGTCTTGGCCTCTTCGCTCGTCGCGGCTAGAAAGATTTCGACATTAGTATTGCCTTTTCAAGAGCGGCTTTCGAGTATTGAAACAGGCCTCAACAGCAACACTGCTGACATATGATGCGAGTCTCGAGAAATGAACCCAAAAAGGAAAAGCCGGGCTGCGAAATTACGTACCAAATAACTGCGTGAGGGCACCCTGTTGGACTGTTGTTAGAAATGGTGCGACCATAGGGCCGAGGAACACCGCCAACCAGGGATGTTCTTTCCGAAAACCCAGTGAAAGTCCAGTGTCAATGCCTCCTGGGTGAAGAGCAACGCTCTTGATGGCGGGGTAGCGCCTCGTGAGTTCTCGCGTAAACAAAACATTTGCCAACTTCGACTGGCCGTAGCGTACCCAGATGTTGTAAGAGGCCATGTTCGAGTGGGCATCTTTCAATGCAAGTCCGCCTTTTGGAGGAAGCCTGTGGCCTTCTGAACTAAGATTGACGATGCGTACGTCTCCTTTCCCCTCAGCGGTGCGCTGTAAAGTGGGCATGAGAAGCTTTGTGAAGAGGAAGTGACCGATGTGATTGGTACCGAATTGGATTTCGTAGCCCTCTTTGGTGGTGGAGGCCGGTAGAGCCATGACACCTGCATTGTTGATGAGAACGTCAAGTCTATTCGATTTGGCGTTAAATGTATCAGCAGCTTTTTTCACAGACTCGAGAGAAGCTAGGTCCAGCTCCAGGAAGGTTATATTGGCATTGGGCGCTGTCCCTTTGATGTCTGCTATTGCAGACTCTGCCTTGGATGGTGTCCTGGCGGCTAAAAAGATGTGGGGGTTATGTTTCGCAAGCTGACGGCAAGTCTCCAGTCCTAGACCATTGTTACCTAGCACCAGAGTTCAGTATAAGTAGTTGTCCACTGTATTGACAGTCGAATCTGAAAGTAATCTTACCTCCAGTCACTAGGATGGTCTTCCCTGATAGATCAGAGATGTCCGTGTCCGGATCGAATTTCTTGCCACCGCCAAACATTGTGCTACATATGATAGAGTAGAGTAAATAAAGAGGGCGAATACTGTCCTACTAGGCAAGAGGAAGAAAGATTTAGAAAGTGGTGGATCAGGACAATACTTTAGCACTGCATATTTTAGCTAGGCACTACCCCTTGCCCTGACGTCTTCCAAGTGATCGCCTTGCCGAAGACAGATTGTGTCAAGCCATGATAAAGTACGAGTAGCTATCTGCCGCTTGACAAGTACAAGCGACAGTATTGTACGTATTGCTTGTTCTTTACCGAGTATATATAGAAGAGAGGAAGATATACAGGAAAGTTGGAGAGCTGGAGAGCAATTCTCAGCCTTATATTGGCCCCAGTAATAAATATCAAGGCCGCACCTCGGCAGGAGTGAATTTGCTGACCCCACATGGTCTAGCCACATTCAGCCAAACTAGCTCGCCCCGCCAATCGCACTTTCACAAAGTTCTTCACTTGTTCACGTCAAGGAAATCTTCAACTCTCCACCAGACAATTTTACCCTCGACGCCGGCGCCCAATTTTCCTTCACCTATTCGCTCCTTTCAGATTCACCTCGCTTTCATCAGCTTCAGTCATGGCGGACGATGCCCAGGTAAGTCACTTCGAATTTCTCTCACAGACTTCCCCCACCAGACCGGCGCATGAGCCGTGCAGTTTTCTCACAAGTCTGGCTGACCAGCTTCGCCCAATAGCATGAGCACACCTTTGAAAGCGCCGATGCCGGTGCTTCCACCACCTATCCTATGCAGTGCTCTGCGCTCCGCAAGAACGGATTTGTCGTCATCAAGAGCCGCCCTTGCAAGATCGTCGAAATGAGCACTTCCAAGACCGGCAAGCACGGTCACGCCAAGGTCCATCTCGTTGCAATTGACATCTTCACTGGCAAGAAGCTCGAAGATCTCTGCCCCTCCACCCACAACATGGATGTCCCCAACGTCCAGCGCAAGGAGTACCAGCTGGTAATGACTCACTGCATACTTTACGCTTGGCAATTACATTCCACTGACAGCTCACTAGCTGGATGTCACTGACGATAATTTCCTTTCTCTCATGTCCGACGACGGCACTACCAAAGATGATGTCAAGGTTCCTGACGGAGAGGTCGGCGACAAGATCGAGAAGCTCTTCCGCACTGAAGAGAAAGACACCAGTGAGTCGAATCTTTGTCAAGAGGCATGACGTTCGCTGATGTTTGTAGACGTCATTGTTCTTACTTCCATGGGTGAGGAGGTAGCTATTGAAGCGAAGGAAGCCCCGAAGGCTGCTTGAAGGCCTTTCGTAGCCGAAAAGTGGGCTTGGGCCCTCCGGAAAATAAATACAGGAAAGAGGATATCATGGTTAGCGTTGGCTGCTTTTGTGCACTTTAGCGGGGGATCGAAGCTGGCAGCCCAGCTTATCTTGCTACACCACGTGATGAATCTCCCTCAAAAGGTATCTTGGGTTTCGGCATATACCTTCTGCATGTACTAGGCGATGGATACTGCACTAGATGATGATAAGGATGAGATCAATGTAGAAAAGAATTCAAACGCTGAGATATTAGTACACAAAACTGTCGAATTATAGATGTGTAGTAAGGTACTAGATCCAATCATCCAAGCCGCTCCAAGGCAGGAGTCATCACGAGGAACAGCATGCCTCGAAATGATACATGTCTACAAAGTTGCAATATACGAAGGGCCAAAAGTGCGGCAAGGAAGACAATTGCAAATCAACGCTATACTACGAAGAAAATGGCTTCAAGTATTGCAAGAGAGGCCATCTTCAGGAGGTAAATGGCGACCTAAGCCAGCTGAGCAGTGAGGCTGACGGAACGATATCTAGGGAATAGCAACACAGCAAGATGAGGATGACTTTGGGACCCAGGGTAGAAAGACCCGCGTCAGAAGGGAAACACAAGAAAAGGTCTCCCAAAGTATGTCTACGCCTTGTACCCTCGCTCCACCACAGCACCTCTCTGACAGCATCCAGTTTACAGAGGCACCACCGCTGCAGAGCTCTATCTTCAATCCTATCAGCTCATCCTCTGGAAACAGAGTTACGCCTTGATCCACACAATTGGCCTACCAGCAGAGCTCGAGACCGTGGTCAAAGACTTATGGGCGTTACGGTTGCAGTTGCTGAAAAGCAAGACTGATGCTATCTCTGACGAGGACACAGTTTTTAGCTCACAGCCGCAAAGCGAGACGGAGACTGAAGACAAGCATGAGCACGTTGGGAGGAAGTGGAAGGTTAGGGGGAAGGATATGCCCGGCTTGGTTGAGACGCTGGGACTTTGCTATTTGGGAACGATCCTACTGCGACTGCCTGTTAGTATTGGGGAGATTCATCGGTATGTGGCTTGATGTCTGAGCTTCCAAAAGGACTTTTCCTAAAACAGTCTGGATCTCCAGCTGGGCAGTCAGAGAAGACATTCCTTTCATAAGGGCCGTGAGATTCGTACCGGCTGTCATGAAGCAAAGGCTACCCGCACAGTACCTGAAAGCACTGGATACCACGGCATGGATGTCCCAAATGTTCTGAAGGCTTGACTGACTTGTGCTTGCAGTCTCCGCTCGAATTCGATCAGCTACGCAAGACGATTCATAACCTATCCCTTTTCTACACACACCACTTCGCGCTCGTCTTCCCCCCACTCAACGTTCCTCTCTTACTCTTTAAACAGATACGCAATCTCTCGTTACCAAGTATGCCCTCGATCTCAGGGTATTATCCCTCTTCAAGTCTCCAACTAATGAGGCCGCAGTCACGCTCCACCTCAAAACGCTCCAGATCTCTCAGTTACTATCGACCACATTTGCCTTCCCATTACCTGGCTTTCGGCAGCAGACCTCCTTCTTGCCAGAAATCCAGTTGATATGTCTACTGATAATAGCAGTTAAGCTCTATCATCCATTTGACGGTATTACCCGCCATGTGCGCTCTCTTGCAGATTCGGCCTCGTTGACAATTGATTGGGCAACATGGGTCGACGTTCAAAGCTCTCACAACGTCCAGGCTACTGGCGAGGCTCACCTGGAACGTGGAAGCGAGATAAATGTCACCGAAAGGGACGTCATGAACATGACGGGTGAACAATTGGACGACTACATGGATTGGTACGAACGCACTTTTGTCGACGAACCCCGTGTGGAGGAAAAAGCTCGTGGCCTTCCAAAGCAGCTACTCGACATGTTCCCGACAGGCCGTACAGATGGCTCCAGCCCTACCCCATACAATTTCAACCAGATGGCTGCCGAGGAGCAGGAGACCATCGACAAGAGGCTGAATGTTGTGATAAGCAAGCTGAATTTGCGCAAAGTTGTCTCCGACGAATCTGAAGATCTCGCTGGGGTTCATGAGGACTCGACTCGAATCGGAAGCTTGTACAAGAGATACAGGAAGATTGAGGATCTAACGCCGCACGCCAAAGCTTTTCATGAAGCAGTCGCTGAAGCGATTGGTGTCAGGCTAGAAACCATCATTCTAGCAGTGGGGCAGGTGGAGAGAAAATTGGTGAAGTGGAGAGAGGCAAAGGTTAAGGCAGACAAAGAGGAGAACCCAAGCGACAATAACGCTTGACCAACCATATAGGTAGGTGCATGACGGGGAGCGCAGTAAACCTCTGTTCCAAGTCTAACAACTTTGTCGACTCCAACTGGATTGCTGCAGAAGACACATGGCGCTATGCAGACAAGAAGACCCATGCGTACGTGACGTTTGCTGCGGGGAGTATGCTGGTATTCCTACCAATGGCATGCACAATCATTCATCAGCTTCAGACTCCCGATTGGCTAAGTCCAACGCCGTAACCCTTGTTTTAGACTTCTCTGCCGATTCTCATAAGGATTCTTATCAAAAAATCCTTCGAACCGTTGCAAGCACGTCGGGAGTGAGGGGCAGCGGCTGAATTGAGGGATTCGGAGCGCCAAGATCTTTCCCATTTTATCTTTCTTCACGACAGTGCTGGTCTTCGGCAAGTATTTACAAGTCTAGGCGCTTCATATCTAAGAACACATCTGAGCATTCACTTTGACATCAAGCAAACGCCGCATAGCGTGTTGTCTGTGCACTACGACCACTATACCCAGCAATGCCCGCACCCTCAGCCCAACATGTCTTCCATCGTATACCCGTCCCAGCCACGGCAGAGTCGCTGTATACTCGCTCCTATTTTTACGTAGGAGGTGAGTACTTGGATGCCAAGAGTGGAAATGGCCAGCGTATATTTACAGGCCAGATGTACGTGGAGCAGCTCACGCCGATTGATGGCGTTAAGCACCAATGGCCAATAGTCTTCATTCAAGGGGGAGGTCAGACAGGAACGGTGAGCTAATGTCGACATTATTCTACTCGCGTATTATTTAAAGATGACTTGTATCCTTCGAGAAACAGAAGATATGCGGTTCGCGAGACATCTTGCGAAAAATCGGCCAGAAGATCGATGAGGCTTACAGTGAAAGTTCTTCCTCGCCAGTCTCGAGGCAACTACCCTAGATCGATCACGTCTCGTCGCATGCTGTCGTCCTCGCTTGTATCAAATTCCTTTATTTAGGAATGCACCCCCGGCACACCCATAAAATGTCGAGTTTTTCTTTCCAATCTCCCGCTGACATTGCCACACAGAACTTCCTCAACACTCCTGATGGCCGCAAAGGCTGGGCATCCTGGCTTCTAGACCAGGGATATACTGTCTACCTCCTCGACCAAATATCGCGCGGCCGCTCTTCTTACCACCCTTCCAACGGCCCAACCATCACCTATACTGCCGAACTAGCCGAAAAACGCTGGACCGCATGCCGTGACTTCCAGCTCTGGCCCGAGGCTGCCCTTCACACGCAATGGCCAGGTTCAGGCCGTGTTGGCGACCCTGTATTTGACGCTTACTACGCCAGCACCGTCCCCTCCCTCAAGGACTATGGCGTGGAACAAACACTCATGCAGGCCGCTGGAGCTGGCCTGCTGGACCGCATAGGACCTGCGATCTTAGCCACTCATTCTCAAGGTGGCACCCATGGCTGGCTGTGGGCTGACGCTCGACCTGAGCTTGTCAAAGCCATTGTCGCAATTGAACCCAGCGGACCACCCTTTCAGAGCACCATTGTCAAAGACGCTCCGGTCAAACTCTACGGTATTACGGACATACCAATGAGCTATGATCCACCCGCCGATTCGATGATTGATGGCAAGGTACCCTTGCAAACCCAAGAACAACCTACCCTCAATGGCAGAACATGTATTTTGCAACAGGAGCCTGCGCGGAGACTTAAGAATCTCTCCAGGATACCCGTATTGTTAGAAACAGGCGAAGCAAGCTCTCATGCTTCTTACGATGAGTTTACTGTGCGGTTCCTGAGGCAGGCAGGCGTGGACGTGAAGCATCTGAAGCTGGCGGACGTGGGGATTCACGGGAATGGGCACCTACAGTTTCTTGAAGAAAACAATCTGCAGATCATCGAGGTGCTCGAGAAGTGGATCGAGACGATTCAATGATATTCTCTTAAGAGATTGGCGTAAATCCAGTAAGGTATGCAAGCCACAACCTGGGAAATGGTTTTCCATTCTCACCTAATTCATATTAATGATCATGCATGCTGCTGTGCGGGTGGGAGCTTGCGTATTGCGTGTTTGTGCTTTTCTAGATCCACCGTCTGATCCAGAAATCCGCTACGCGGTATCAGCATTCGTTCTATGGCATATGGCGTACACCTATGCACCTATGCTGGAGCAAAACGAGTGAAATTGAAGATCATGTCCTCTATCACCTGAGTCGCAAAGTCTCGTGAAGACATAATCCTCCATCACGAACCGTGAAGTCTCAGAATCTTTGTCAAGGTGCAATGGTACAGTCGACGTTCCTTTGCTCACCAAATGTTTTACTCTAGGTTTTATAACTGGCTTTGTTCTTTGAAAAGCAGCAAGTTAAAGCCACTGTAGTTGTAGACCTCTCTTAGATCAGCAACGAATTTATAATAATCTTTTTATGTATTCCAGATTCGATGTCAATTATTTTCCCTCGATAATACTTTGACAGAGGACGTCGTGCCCGAACAAAAAAAAGGCGCCAAGCCTCGGCTGGCAGAGCCGCAATTTTGCCCCACGAACAATCCAAAACTCCTGGTCATCGACATCGAAACTCCACACCTAGGCACACCAGTGTCGAAGACCGCAACCAGTAAGCCTTCATCTTTATCGTCATGCCTCGAAACTTCTGTACTAACTTCTGCTTTCAATCACAGTGCAGATGTAAGCCCCTCCCACAACAGCCCGTCCGCCGAGAGAGAACTGACAATCCCGAAGCTTCGTCAAAACCCTCACGGGTAAAACCATCACCCTCGAGGTTGAATCCTCCGATACCATCGACAATGTCAAGGCCAAGATCCAAGACAAGGAGGGTATCCCACCGGACCAGCAGCGTTTGATCTTCGCCGGGAAACAGCTGGAGGATGGACGTACGCTGTCAGACTACAACATTCAAAAGGTAAGCTTGCACGTATCATTCTTCTGGCGGGAAGCGGGGTACTTTGGTGGAGAGAGAAAGAAGTGAGATGGGGTTCTGGGGGGGGGGGGGCAAGAGCAGTTGGGCTCTATTGCGGGAATCTATCTACCTGGCGGAGCTTTTGTTTGAACGGTGCATGCATGCCCCTGTGGAAGAAATGGCGCTGACGATCCAATCCGCACGTGACAGGAATCAACCCTCCACCTCGTCCTCCGTCTCCGCGGCGGTATCATCGAGCCCTCCCTCAAGGCCCTGGCGTCAAAGTACAACTGCGACAAGATGATCTGCCGGAAATGTACGCCCTGCCTCCTGCCCCCCCCCCCCCCCCCCCCCCCCCCCCTTTCCAATTCCCATCCTTCCCCCTGTCCCCAGCGTCAAGCGGGGACGTTGACCGCTAACGGACGGGTCTTCCAGGCTACGCCCGTCTCCCACCACGGGCAACGAACTGTGTATGTTTTCTCGGTTGAGGTCGGCACTTGTCACGTTGAAACTAATGATCTGCATTTAGCGCAAGAAGAAGTGCGGTCACACGAACCAGCTGAGGCCAAAGAAGAAGCTGAAGTAGAGGATACGCTGGGGCTGTGGTTTGAGCTGAGAGGTGGAGATGAAAGTGATTTGCGATGCTGTTGTGTGCTAGGAGGGTGAGATAGCATAGGCAAATACAAAGCTGCTTCAATCGAAATTTTCATGGAATGTTGGGTTGATCTGGCCGGTCAAATGCGTATACTTCATGGTGACGTACCCCAACCTGCTGAACATTTGAACGTGCGGAAGCCAAATGTTTTGGCATATTGCAAGGTTTCGTAGCTCGATAGTCTCCACCCCCCAAACCTCATCATTCATGGTCATAAACACATCTAAAGCGCACTCCGCAACTGGTACCTAAGCCACAGCATCACCCTTCCCAACACTTTGCCCTTCTCCACGCCCTTCAGTACTTCCTCCGCCAACTCCTCAAACCTCTCTCTTCTTTCTCTCTTCGACCCAAAGTCGGTGTGGCTTTCATGGTCCGGTACCACATCTAGCATGTCGTTCAACAGGCTTTCGCCCCCTCGATCAAATAGCCGTTCGAGTATGTCCCCGTTGACTTGCATATAATGCGGTCGGGCAACCGAAGGCTCGATGTGCCTTTTATGGGGATTGCCCGGATGGTGTGGGCAGATAAGGTGGTGTCGCTCGGCCATGTTCTGGATGAAGCGGAGGAGGCGCCAGTCACTGCTGGACAGGAGGGACATTTGTGTCAGAGTACCATCAGCGGAGGAGCCGAGTATGATTTCATTCCCGAGGCTTGACGACTTGTAGAGCTCGTCAACGTTGCTTTCGTGCAACTTATAATCACCGTGAGACCAGATAGGACGAGATATGCGTCTGAGACGGGTGATCGACCCTGGGAACACGGCCTCGAACACGGTAGTCACCGCATTATCGATCCTTCGCTCGGGAGGCTGCCATAGTCCTACGACCGTACCTGACATATCCGAAGCAAGGACGAGTGACTTGGAGGGTAACTGAAGGTGATGCAAACCATATCGAGCGGACTGATCACCAAATTGGTAGACGAGTTGACCGGCATCGTACCGGTATACTGATAGTGACTCACGACTGCTGGAGACGTAGATGTATGGCTCTTTCACGGTTATGTGCCTTCCTGGTGACCGCATTGCAAGTTTGATTGGAGCTGGGCAATGGATCCGAGGTGGGTCTGTTACCCCAAGAGACTGCATGTATAGATCATTTCCGCAGCAGTAGACGAGCGACTTCTCAGGGTACACAGCCACAGAATATACGGGTCCATCTGTATCAAGCGTTTTCTTTATGGCTAGTTTTGGAGGCTGATTGCTTTCTTTCCTGGTGATTGCGAAGATTAGCAACCGCCCGACTGGCTTGAGTGCCCGGGTCAGCGTGGTGTTGATGACCAACATGTGGTACACTTTGCCGCCAACTTTAGGGTACCACTCGGTTATACCAAGGAACTTCTCGCCTGGTTTGCATTCTGATATCGTTATAGCTTGATTGTCGTTGGGCTTGTCCCCCTCATCAATGTCCATTGCATCGGGACCAAGCCCAATGACTGGGTCAACGTCCGAGTCCAGAAATGAGATCATAGGGCGCAGAGCACGCTTGCCTCTAGGCTGCCCATTGATTTGTCTAGCAGCCCGAACGACTTCGACTTTGTCATGGAGAACAATAAGCTTATCTAGAAGTGTTGAATATAGTACTCTAACAGGACTTCCTCCAAGCTCTAAACGGCGAGGGACCATTTTTGGCTGTGAATCGAGAGATATCGTATGGAGTTGATCTCCATCGATGCAGACGAATAATTCAGCGGTGAATCCAGGACTTCCTCCCGGCAGCCATGAATCCACAACTTGACTGATCGCAGATATTTTGCCTTGCAGAAGCGACGCTTCGCTGGGGTCTGTTATCCACACGTTTAGCACCGTCGCGGGTGCTTTATCGTCTTTTGGGGGATATTCTAGGGTACATAAAGTGTTCTCGCAGTGAATAATGACCCTATTAGTCGTTGTGTCCTTGAGAACAGTCACGGAAGTATGACCGAAGGCCAACTTTTCGCGAAGACTTAGATGGTCTATTGCCCATGTCAGCATGTACATTTTGGGTAGAGCCCAGGGGAGTGATAGCTTTACATGTGTCTACTCCCTTGCTCAGATTTAATGTTTCGACGGTGCCATCCCGGAGGCCACAGACAAGGAGCGGTTGCATCTCTTCTTTTGTGGCTCTTGCAATGGTAGCGATGCTATCACATATGCCGAACGGACCGGCAAAAGCATGGTGGATGGTAGTAGCAGGGGTCAGGAGCCCGGAACCAATGTCGCCCGGCAGATATATTTCCAGCTCTCCCGCAAGAGTACCAACAAGTACGAATATTTCGTTATTTGTTTCCAGCAAGGCGAGGCAGGATGGCTGTGCGTAAAGCAGTATTCGTTGATCCAAAAGCTCATATTCGGTGGCAAGACTTCCAAATTCTAGATAAAATTGTCCATCGCGTTGGGTAGCCAAAACAGTAATGGTGTTGTCTGCTGATGTGTGTATACACGCCGCCAGAATTCTTGATTCTACAAAGGGGTACGTGTATCTAGAGCTCTCGACGTCAAGTTGACTCTGATCCGGCTTTCTGTCCTCGGTGGCCTCTTCTTTAATACCTCTGTCCTTTGGCAAACTTGGCGAAGGCAATGAAGTTACCCTGAGAGAGGTTTCTGTAATTTGAAGAGTAAAGCCTCGGGTTGTGCGCCCTGCAGCGATTGTCCTAGCGTTGAGGTCCAGGCCCGAATCGTCGCCAATGAGATCAACATCAGCCTCCAGCAGGCCTACATCTTCGCTATCGGGTTTTGGATCCTGCTTTAACGACATTCGTAGAAGATAAGTTCGCAGTGGGTGAGACAAGATAATATATGTGACATCTTCCAGATATTCGTTTTGCCTGTCTTGCTCGCCTGTGTTACCATAGAAGCCGTGCAAGGCCCAAATTCCCAGCACCCCATTCTTCAATTCGTCGCCAAGAGGATCCACTGTGCTGATTTTCTTCCGCGCTTCCACTCCGTACCGTAGCTCTGAGATCGCGCCGTGTTTTCCCCTGCCGGAGCATGCGAACAGCCGTTGTTGTCCTTTTGATGCATTGTTTGCTGCAGCTGCAGTCCCCGCATTCTGTCGGTCGATCGGAACATCGGCAACAACGAAATCATTGATCGGCGTCCAATTTGGTATAGTGCCTCGCTGATTGGGACGATTCCGACGAGGTGAAAAGTCCCAGAGACCTCCATCGCTCTCGTCGCCGCCTGCGACTAGCAAATCCTCTGTATAAAGACCAAGATCTAGAGTCGCAAATGATGTATTGATGTTGACCCCGAGTCTGCCAACGTTGTGGTTGCTGTCGATCATCTGCTTAATACCATGATCAATCACCATATACTGCACAATCCCGTCCTCTCGGCATAAGACTATGTTGTCTTCATTGGGCCTTAGTTTCTTGGATCTCATGGGTCTTGCCCATTGAACCCAAATTGGCCGCCTCATAGAAACGCCGGGTTCTTGAGGCTCTTGCTCAGCGGCAAGGCGATGAAAAAACCGTTGGATATTCCCCGTCAAGATATCCTTGAAAAGGACCATCCGCTTCTCACACACTAAGATGAATGCAGTGTTCTTCATGAGAGGTATCAGAAGTAAGGGCAATTGTTCATCTTGATGCAAAGGCGTCTTATTCGGCCTCAACTGAGACTGGTGCAAAGGCATATCAGCGTTCCAATCGTACCAAATCAATCGACTTTTATGGCCCTCTGCGACAACGAGCAGCAGGATTATTCGGTTTGACTCTCCCTTCGGCGGATGGAGGAATTCCATCTTCAGAATACTTCCATCCACGAAGATAAGCTTTTCCTACGATGAGACGATCGTCAGCTGAGGAGTGTGCATAAGCAAAATTAACCGATTACTCACTTCTTTGATTGGCCTAAGCAGAGAATTCTCCCTGAACTCTGCTCTCATCTCATTCATTGAACTCAATGTGTATATGTAAATTCTTTCTTCGTGAGCAGCAACAGCCATTGCTCGGGACCTAGATATGTGGGTCATTATATTGTCCAACGTATCTGGCTTACAACGCACTTCGGATCGACAGCAATAATCTCGCCAAAGCCTTGCAAAGGCGAGATCAGGGCTGGCAAGGCCTTCTGACTCCAGAAAAATTCGGAATGCTCCGACTCTCCACTGACTACGCACAAGAACACAAGCCTGTTCGACTCCAAAGCCAAGACGAGGATGTGAGGTGGAAGCTCTCGTCGGTACAGGGCAGCACGATCCGAAATATCCCTTTCCTCGACGAATGCATCATCTTCGTTAGTATGTATGTCTTCCCAATGACTCTCTTTCTTAAGCGTTCTATAATTGTAGTCGTGCTTTGTCAACTCCCTTCGCTCTCCAATTATTCTAGCGGACTTGATCGTTGAGTCAAAATCACTCTTGGTGGCTATTTCTCTCAATACGTAATCCCCTTTGGCTTCTTTGATGGTTACCGAATTTGCGGATATGAAAAGTACGTCGTTCTTCGTCTTGTGTCGTATTCTTGCAGGGATAATCCGGTTGATGACGGAACTTCTGACCACAGTCCTTGTGAGTATCCCTAAAGAAGGCGTCCTTGGAAGGCTGATTGACGGCTGACTCTGTTCTTTGTGCGGAGTCTCTGTGTTTTGGGCTCTTACGTGGTAGGGGTCCACGCTTCTGACAACCCATCTTCCATTCTCAAGGACAGTCGTTTGAACCGACATATTGAGAAAAAGTTCATCGACGATCCACTTTTGTAAACATGCCCTTAGGCTTCTGATAAACTATAGGAGATGCTATGGTATGTTTGCAGTCCTTTTGAGTCAAAGGAAACGGTGGCTAGTTGCCAGGAAAACAGGGCAACACGAGGGATCAACGGCGTCCTAAGAACAGGGAGAAAGGGAGTCAACCCCTTTGGATTTGGATTATGTTTGGCCTATTCTGTAGACTTAGAAGAACTATTCAAGGGGCCCGGCGCCCCTCATGCGGAAGAGAGAGAGAGAGAGAGGGAGGGGAAGAGCTGTCTCGATGTGGTGAGCGTAAATGGGTGTGACGCTAGCAATATTCACGCAACCTAAAAGAGAGGAAGCTAAAGGGTCCAGCTGGGCGGTTACGAGGATGGAATTGAAGATCGACTGCCGGGGCTTGCACCGAAATATCGTTGAGATATGGGCCGGCGACCTTCCTCTGGGGTTCCAGCAAAGTACCACTCCAGTAGTAGCTGCCCAGGAAAGGAAACAGGGATTGTGATAATGGAACTAACGAGACTTTTGCTTTGAATGCAGTTGGCCTTTTCATGTCTCAATGGGGAATGTGTAAAGGCCATTATGCTGCCGGTGCTGGCGGTGGTCAGAGCTCGAGGCTGACTGGCGCTTGGAAGTTGGAGGCCTGTCGGTCAGTACCCGCCGCCTTGCCGTACACTAGAGTACTTTACTACATTAGCACGCTTAGTATTTACTACCTTACCTAGGTACCTAGTTAGTAGTTACCTTAGTAACTTAGTAACTTACCGTAGCTCGCCGTACTCTAGTACTAGAGTACACCGCCGCCGATCATCCGCCATGGAAGCTAACATCTCAGGATTGAAGACGTGTCAATCTTGCTTCTGCATTACCTCCTGTCCTGCAAGTCATGATCGTCTACGCCTCTCATAGGCCTTCAAGGTCGACCACATCACCATACACGTGTCATGGATACGCAGAATGAGGACAAGCGTGAGCTGTCAGAACAATTTGACACCACTACTTCCGCACACGCTACTTCCAATGAATTCCCAGACAGGGATCCTCGACAGACAAACTTGTCACACGAGGCCAATCGTATACTATCTGCTTGTGGGGAACCCCACGATCTAGATCTTCTCATCAGACTAGCAACTTCTGCCGGTGGCTTAATCAACGACGAGGTACGCAAGGTAGCCTGTAAGTCTTCGGCAGAGCTGAAATGCCCCTGTTTTCCGACACTGACCGCTACTAAGGGCCACTTTTGCTTGGTTATGGAAGCGAGGAGTCCGAGCTCACCGGCTCTGCTCGCTCCTGGAGGAATCTTCCGAGCCATAAAGATGAACATCAAGTCGAGCTTGACGTGAACCGGTCTTTCATCTACTACCCTAAAAGTAGGCGTGCTAAGAGCCCTTAGAATAGCTTGATACTAACTTGAATCTAGATGAATCGGAAACGCAGCTGGGTCGGCGGAAACGCGAGCTTTCGTCGGTGATAACCGAAGTCCTGAGGGAGCACCCGATGCTCTCTTACTTTCAAGGGTTCCATGATATCGTTCAGGTCTTCCTACTTGTTCTTGGTGTCGATCAAGCTCCCAAAGCTGTCGCTCATATCTCACTCTTGCGTATTCGTGATTTCATGCTGCCTTCGCTCTCGGCATCTCTTGCACATCTGAACCTGCTGCCGACCATCCTCTACGCGGTAGACCGGAAGCTCTGCCTCCATTTGTCACAGACGCAGCCGTTCTTCGCCTTGGCGGCTACACTGACTTTGTACGCTCATGACATTCAGGAGTATGGTGACATAGCTCGCTTATTTGACTTTCTGATCGCGCAACCAGCCGTGGTCTCCATCTACTTCTTTGCCGTCATCATACTCTCCCGCCGCGATGAATTGTTTGAGATCCCTGCGGAGGAACCCGAAATGCTTCATTCGGTCCTGTCTAAGCTACCCAAGCCTCTGAATCTGGAAGCCTTGATCTCCAGGACCATAACGCTATTTGAGGAACACCCTCCAGAAAGCCTGCCCTCAAGGGCTTGGGCGAAGATTTCGGTTTACAGCGTCCTGAAGACCACAAGGAAATCTGTCAGGAACCAGACTCTCAAGGACGGCGAAGACTCGTTTGAACACCAGGCATTGCAGCTACGGAGAGAAGAGATGCAGAAACGAGCAATGGCCACTATATGGAAATACAGACGTCCTGCAAGTCGCATTGGGTTGGCATTCTTGGTCGGTATTCTTTCGATATGGCTCAGCAAAAGGGCAGCACTGGAGGGAATTCCCAGTTTTGGTTTAAGGAAGATATTGGAAGTGTTCAGGAAATTCCGTTGAAACCGTGAGGGGTTACTTAATATAATTTACTGTACATTACTTTAGATAGATTAGGAAAGTTAAGAAAAGTTGAGTACTAACATGTATGCTGCTCATAATCGACCTTATAAACCCAGGAGTGGCAACTTAGCCGACCTTGAAGGTTTGGCGACACGTCTGCTAATCAACGCTGAGCTCCTCCATTCGCAACGCATTACCCACAAGCAAGAAAAGCTTAGTACGTCGTGAGATGGCGAACCGGGGCTATGATGTCGTCGTAGATGTCGATGAAGGGGTAAGCTCACTGTCGAATGGGAGTTTCAATCCATTCATGCTGAACTCGTCCCAAGGGCGATCTAGGTCATACAGACCTCCAACAGGACGACCTCGAATTTCACTCTTCCAGTATACTCTCAAGACTCTTCTGAACCTCCTGTTTCTAATTCGACCCTGCTAGACTTCAACGACACATCCAACCCCCGCTCCAAGATACTCCCAGACACGTCCACTCCCTTCGGCAGCACCCAAAACCCCACGCCATCCAAACGTTTCCTCTGGACCCTGTCATTCTACGCCCAATTCTTCGATGTCGATACCTCAGAAGTGCTCCGCCGCTGCACCTCATCTCTCTATCCGCGTGCCCCATTCCTGGATATTCTAGACGGAAACCCCGACCTCTACGGCCCCTTCTGGATCGCTACGACGCTTGTCTTCATACTTTTCATCGCAGCTACTATTAGTCAATACCTGAGCCGAAACCATGATATCCATTTCGAATACAATTTCGCCCTGCTAAGTGGCGCCGCCGGTCTGATCTACGGCTACACAGGCTTCGTCCCTGTCGGACTATGGGCCTTATTGCGGTGGTTTGGAGCCGAGTCTGCAACACTAGTCGAATGCTGGGCATTATATGGGTATGCGAACGTGATATGGATACCCGTGGCCATAATAAGCTGGAGCCCGATTTCGGTGTTGAACTATGTCTTCACGGCGATAGGGTTTGTCGTGAGCGTCGTGTTCCTGGTTAGGAATCTGTGGCCGGTGGTCAGTGTCACGGACGCGAAGATCAGTAGGGTTCTGGTTATTGCGGTGGTGGTGTTCCATGCCGCGTTGGCTATTGCGATCAAGTTTACATTCTTCGCGTGAGTATCCTTTTAGTCAGTCGCAGGAGGTCATGTACTGATGTCTCTGGATAGGCATGGTAGTCCCGCTCTAAAGAATACTAAACCGAGTAGCGATGGAGATGGGGCCAAGAATACGACAATGTCCCTGCTAGGATTTTGAATGACACGGACTCACCTTGCGTTCATAGCTTTCCAATAGTTCTCTTTCAGATACCCAGTTTTTTAGGATTGAGCCGCTCATGGGTCTGAAGACTTTCCATTATGACCCATCTTAATGAAGCTGTTCTTCCTTACTCTACCTATACACTGCAGTAGTCCCACACGTCCTAAGTAAAGACTTGCTCAGTGGACCACGCCTTTATGAAACCGAATCGATAACAGCCCTAAGACACTTATGTGACTTGATATAGTATATTAAATTCCACTTCCAAGTTATCTCGGGCAGTGGTGGTTTTTGCCAAACCACCGCCAATTCCATCTCCGCATCCCGCACTAGCGAGCATCAGGAACATGAACCCACATTTGCCGCTCCTACAATCAACATTCAACAGACGCCATTCAACACCGCTCACGGATATCCTACAAGCCGTCTAGAGCACCATTCTACCTGTTCTCTCTTCTACAACACTCCTCTGCACCAATGGCGCCCAAAAAGAAAGGCAACAAGAAGGGCAACGATGACTGGGAAGCGGATCTGGGTGAAACTCCAGATCCTATTGCCGCTGCAGCTCAAGAAGCCAAAGAGGTTGAAGCTGCCCGAGATGCCGAACCTGATGAAGCTCTAGGCGGAGGGGGCGGTCTACTAGCTGCCCTCAAGAAAAACAAGTCTAATAAGAAGAAGAAAGGCAAGGTTGTGGAAGAGGACTATGTGGAGGGCGAAGATCCTCCCGCAGCGGATGGTGTCAATGATCATGTAGAACCCAGCGGTATACAAGATCTAGCTGGTAAGGCACCTGAGGAGGCTACGACGGAGGACCTATTCGAGGAGCAGGTTACGAAGGCTAAGGGTGGGAAGGGTAAACAGGGGAAGAAGGATGGGACATTAGTGCCCAACGATGATGGGGACGGAGAGGACGCAGAGGAGGGCGGTACAGGAGGGGTCAAGAGTAAGAAGGAGAAGGAGAGAGAGAAGAAAGAGAGAGAGAAGGCGAGGAAGAAGGAGCAGGTATGTGCATATCTTAGCTATCGACTCGGAAAGTGTAGGGATACAAAGAGACAGAAGCTTATTGATATGCTCGTGGTTTCCAGGCTGCTGCGAAGAAGAAACAAGGAGGTGCACTTCCCGCACAAAAAGAGGAGCCTGTGAAGCCTGCAGTCGAAGCGAAGCCTGAGGCTGCACCAACTGCCGATGCAGTGAAGGGGGGGAAAAAGAAGTTACCACCTGCTCTTGCAGCGCTCCAGAAACAACAGGAAGCTTTAAGAAGACAACAAGAGGAGCAAGAAAAAGCAGATGCTGCGGAGAGAGCTCGAATAGAAGAAGAGGAGCGGTTGGCGGCAGAGGAGGAAAAGAGAAAAGAGGAGGCTCGAGCGCGGAAGAAGGAGAAGGACAAGGAGAAGAAGGAGCAGCTGAAGAAGGAGGGCAAATTGATGACACCAGCTCAACGGGAAGCGCATCGGCGAAATGAATTGAAGAGAGAACAGATGCTTGCTGCTGGCGTGAAGGTTGCAGGATTGGACGAGGAGCCTGCAGAAAAAAGGAAGCCGGTGTACGACAACAAAAAGAAGAAAGGGCTGAAGAAGCCCGGCGAGGATGCGAGAATACAAGAAGAGAAAGAAGCCGCCGAAGCAGAAGCACGGCGGCAAGCGGAAGAAGCGGAGCGTATAAGGCTAGAGGAAGAGGAGAGGGCGAGAGCAGAAGCTGCGGCGGCAGCAGCAGCAGAGGAGCCAGAAAGCGACGGCCTCGAGGACTGGGAAGCTGTTGCCGATGCTGAGGACGGCAATGTCAAAGAGAGCTGGGAGATGGACTCTGATGAAGAAGATGCCGCCTCGAAATCACCGTCTCAGAAGCCTGGTGCTGTCGCTAATGGTATGGAAGAACTCAAAGCCGCACAAATAGACTTGCCTCCGAGGCCCGCTCCATCAGCACAAAAGTCCCAGCAGAAGCCACAACAGAAGCCTGCTGAATCCGAATCCGAGTCGGATTCAGATGATTCGTCTGCCGATGCGCAAGGAACAGCCACACAACGAGCGGCGGCACAGAAGAAAGCTGAAGCTGCGGCCAGGAGGCACAAACAACACGAGGAGGCACTCGCTGCCAGATCAAAAGACAACCTTCGTTCACCTATTTGCTGTATTTTGGGTCACGTCGACACGGGCAAGACTAAGCTACTAGACAAGATTAGGCAGACCAATGTGCAAGAAGGTGAAGCTGGAGGTATCACGCAACAAATAGGCGCTACTTACTTCCCAGTTGACGCCCTGGAAGCTAAGACTGCGGTCGTCAACAGGGACAACAGCTTCGAATTCAAGGTACCTGGTCTTCTAGTCATCGATACTCCTGGTCACGAGTCCTTCACGAATTTGCGATCTCGGGGATCTTCGCTATGTAACATTGCCATTCTTGTTGTGGACATAATGCACGGGCTGGAACCGCAGACTCTGGAGTCAATGAAATTACTCCGTGACCGGAAAACACCCTTCATCGTTGCTCTCAACAAGATCGATCGTCTGTATGGCTGGAAGAAGATTGATAATAACGGTTTTCAAGAAAGTATGGCCTTACAGAACAAAGGGGTCCAAAATGAGTTTCGAGATCGCCTCGAAAAGACAAAAGTTGCGTTTGCCGAGCAAGGCTTCAACTCGGAGCTCTACTGCGAGAACAAGTCCCTGGCAAAATTCGTTTCCTTGGTACCAACATCAGCGCATACTGGAGAAGGCATTCCAGACATGATAAAGCTGCTCGTAAGCCTAACGCAAGAGCGAATGACCAACAAACTTATGTATCTCTCCGAAGTCGAGTGTACAGTTTTAGAAGTCAAAGTCATCGAGGGTCTAGGTACAACCATCGACGTCGTCCTATCTAACGGTGTGCTACGAGAGGGCGACCGGATAGTCCTTTGCGGTATCAATGGCGCGATTGCCACAAACATTCGAGCATTGCTCACTCCAGCACCGCTCAAGGAGCTCCGCCTGAAGTCTCATTATGTTCATAATCAAGAATGTAAAGCATCACTAGGTGTCAAAATTTCTGCCAACGACCTCGAACATGCCATTGCCGGTTCGCGTCTCATGGTCGTCGGACCAGGTGACGACGAAGAGGATATTGAGGAGGAAGTGATGTCTGATATAGAGAATCTCTTGTCGAAAGTTTCGAAAACGGGACGTGGTGTCAGTGTCCAAGCATCCACTCTCGGCTCTCTCGAAGCGCTTCTTGAATTCCTCAAAGTCTCCAAAATACCTGTCGCAAACATCTCCATTGGCCCCGTCTACAAGCGGGACGTCATGTCCGCAGGCATCATGCTCGAAAAATCCAAAGAATATGCAGTTATGCTCTGTTTCGATGTCAAAGTCGATAAAGAAGCGCAAGAGTATGCTGATCGTGAGGGAATCAAGATTTTCACGGCGGATATCATCTATCATCTTTTCGACGACTTTACGAAACACATGGCGCAGCTGGCGGAGCAGAAAAAGGAGGACAGCAAGTTGTTGGCTGTATTCCCCTGTGTGCTGAATCAGGTGGCTGTGTTCAACAAGAAGGATCCGATTGTCGTTGGGGTGGATGTTGTTGAAGGCAATCTCAGACTCCTCACGCCGATCGCTGTGGTGCGGACGAACCCAGTTACCAACGTCAAAGAGGTTGTCAATTTAGGCAGAGTGTAAGTCTCCTCGTCCTCCTCCGCCCTCTCTCCCTTCTTCTCCCACGTGTCTCCCAAGAATTAATTACTCATTCCCTCACAGCCAATCGATCGAGCGCGACCACAAACAGATCCCCATGGTAAAGCGCGGCCAGCCCTCCGTCGCCATCAAAATCGAAGGCCCTAACCAGCCCGTGTACGGTCGACACTGGGAGGAAAAGGACACACTCTACTCGTTAATCTCACGGCAGAGTATCGATACCTTGAAGGAATTTTATAGGCCTGATGTCAGCAACGATGAGTGGGCGCTGATTAAGAAATTGAAGGGGCATTTTGACATTCCGTGAATTGGAAGAGGGGAGCGAGATGTTTGAGTGACACGAGCGGCATTGATTTGCATAGATAGCTTCATGTGTGTATGCATGGCTTGGATGCGACAAATGGCGGACGTTTGGTATATGTATATACGCAAATGCATCTCTGGGCCCTCATTTTCTATTGAGCATGGTCGCGATCCTTACATTGACGGTGTGACATAGAAATGAATATGCATGAGCTAAACGTCTACTTTCATAAATTCGTAGCAATTTTCGCTCGTCATCGACCAAACCCAAACCACCCCTTTTTCTTCTCTTCTCCGCCTTTGCCTCCCTCGGCAACCCCATCGACCGCTTCTTGATTAGCCTTTCGAGTCCTCCCAGGATACTCGATGTAATTGAAGGCTACGTCCAGGAAGAGCGGCTTAACAGGTATCGGCTCCATCTTTGGCGGGTACGGAACCAACTTGGCGAGGTCTACGCCGTCCGGAGGGTATTCGTCCAACCGCTCTATCAGCAGCGACACAAGAATGGTGTTTTTGTTGGTAGATGCGGATTGGATATTGTGAAGTTCGACCAGGGCGCGGTGCTGGGATACGAGGCTTTGGAGTAGTGAGTGGAGACTAGAGGCTTGGGCTGGGGTGATGTCGAGGTTTGGAGGCTTTCCATCCGAAGTTTGGGAGCTAGAAGCTTTAGGAGACGCTTGACTAGACAATTCCAGAGCTCGTGAAAGCAGGGAGAGAGCATTCTTCGTTTCCGATAGCAAGGCGTGAGAGCGAGCAATAGCGAGGCATCTCAGTGCTGCAAAATATCTCCGTTTGGCTCCAAGTTCCTCGACGAATCTTTGGTCCGCTGCCACACCGGGTAGCTCTTTGACTGAGTCTAAGCTCTGTAGTATGGAATCGTAGAGCACGACTCTTTCTCGCAGCCTGGTGAGTTTCCGTCCGGTGCTTTCTTCCTGAATCGCTGTCTTGTCGTCTTTTCGAGGCTTTCTATGTCTCTCTGGCTCGAGCAACGCCCCGTCTTGTGTTCCGCAAAGTATTCGATTCCTGCCGATTCGCCACCCCACCAATGCATAATTGACTGCGGTCCTGGTGATTTGCAACGCTTGCATCCGTCGATCCCCTTGAGGAATACCTTCGGCGGAGAGCTCGTCGATAGCAGTCTTCGTAGCGTCGACTGCGTCTTGACTGGGAATGAGAACTTGGTCGTAAGCGGCTGCTTTATCTTGAGGTGCCGCATCTGGATTAAACGTCAGGAAGGCGGAGAGCTTGGAATCGGCATTGAAGACTGCTGCTAAAGCTTGAGCAGTGGCTGCGTCCTCAAGGTTTACGACACGTGAACGCCATTCAATTGTCTTCGGTACGTTCTCAGCGTTGCCGCTGGGCGTCTTCCTTTGGGCAGTGGCTGGGTCATCCAATGTATCAGGGTGTTCTTTCAAGATTCTTTGTACGAACTCGCTGTTTTTGGGAACATAGCGTGAAACGATTGTACCGATCGATGTGGTTCGAGGTAGCTTCAGTTGGTAGGCGGCATAACGTATGCTAGGGTCAATTGTGGTATTCAGGAGATCCTGGAAAAGATCCTCCTGTTTCGGGCTTTTGCTCTGCGCAAGTGTAGTATATATGAAACGAGCCTCCGCATATTCACGCAGACAGCCCTCCCAGCTTTGTTTTTCAAATTCAATGGCTCCCCGCAGTGAGACGTAATATGCCCGTGCTTCGACGAGGGCCTCCGAAGTAGCCTTCGTAACTTCTTTATTCTTGAGCAACTCCATCAGCTGTGCAGCGTAGATACTAGCTTTGTGGAGACGAGAGTGGATGTGGGACTTCGTTGATCCGGTAATACCATGAGCTCCAGATTCTGCAGAATGCGTTGACTTCATATGCATCGCTAGGGCCCATGCTCGCTCGGAAGTAAGCAGAAGCAAGTGTATAAATCTGGGTTCCAGTATGAGCATATGCAGATCAAGCTTTAGAATTGACGCACTCATGATTTTCTGCTATATCTTCGGCCGTGACCGCAGGTCTTGCCGCGTACTTTTTGCCTTTGGTCGAGGTGTAACGGAGCTTCTTCCGTACGACCAGCAGGCGTCGAGAAAGCTGCTTCCTGTAGTATGCGTAATCACCGACCAGAAGTGCCTTCTCACGCTGGGAGACAATGAAATTTGTGATATCCATTGTAACTTACTCAAGGACCAACTTTGATGTCCTCGATAGTACGGAGTAAGGTTGCCCGCTTTGTGGGCGGACTTCGGAATTAGTTCCGAGGTCTTGGCACCATAAGCACAGATACCTTACCTGTTTGTGCGCTTGCCAAGCCACTAGTACTGTTTGTCACATTTCTAATTTCTAACATATAGGAATTAGGGTTAGGTTTCGCGTTACCTACGATCAAAACCTCAACGCAAATGCTTCGAGGCCTAGAGAGTGAGATTTGATGGGACTGGGTACGGTTAAAAATGAGGGCAAAAAAAATTTGCGACTTACCCGGATCGAACGGGTGACCTTTAGATCTTCAGTCTAACGCTCTCCCAACTATCGACAATCTATCAGTATGGTTTTGCATAATTTGTGTACAGATTACCCACCTGAGCTAAAGTCGCTGTTGAAAAAATTCATCTTAATTCAATCAATAATCTACTTCGATTTTGTCATTTTGCGAGACTCGCGCGTGTAAAGCAAGTACATTTCGTATGGCTTGGCATCAGAAGGCGACAAAAATCTGCCCCCAACTCAACCGAGGCTCGCCCAGGCGCTGCCGCTTTAGCGAACCTGCCTGGTGAGCAGTCGTGGCAGTGTTGATGCAGCACCACCCGACTCTAGTGATATGTCACAAAGCTCGCTCTTTCCATCACCCTCCACTCAGCTAAACCCCTATGTAAGGGTGGGGAGTGCGGGGCGTTAGTTCTGCTTCAGTAGAGCAATAGACTTTCAATTGGAGTCATCCCGGAGAGTCTAACAGTGGGAGGTTACACCGTACACTATCATCATGATTCGACAAGTGCGTTTGAAAGGACTCACCGCTCGAGCGAGAGTAATCAGACCACAACCCTCGACCCAAGACACTCCAAAACATCTTTCCTCCGCTAACGAGCTCTACCTAGGCGTTCGATTAACCTTAGTCACTATAGCAGATGACGGCTCTGGCCCGCCAGGATCTATGTCTTTAACCGCAGGTGTTTTACCGAGAGATAATTACGGTAATCAACGACTGACCGTCGAAAACCACGGCTTTAAAGATTGGAAATATATTTCCCTCCCATTCGAGGACAACGTGCAAATTGGATAAATAGATGAGCGATGGGAACACCTTGACATCGCCCCAGCGAGGTGAAGTTCAATAATGATAGACTCAAAGCTCCGTTGACCAGAAGGTGGTTTGCGATCACTCACATTCTCCAACCTCCAGACTCCCCGTGGGGTTCCTGAATCCTCCATCAGCACAACCTTTTCGGACCCGCAAGCTCAAGGGCGCGAGGACGAGGTGCAAACACAAGAGCCACATCAAGCATAGCTACCAGCAAGCTTAAGTCCGGCAGAGATCCTTATGCCTTTTTGCAATAGCCTGAATGCTATGAGAATTGGTGGAAACGGCTCAATCCATTACTTGAGGTATAACGCGTGGCCCTGATGGGGATATTCGATGGCGGTAGTAGTATTGCTGAAGCTGAACCATCTACCTCCAGTTTCTGACCCTGTATCTGGTTCTGATAACCCTAATAGCTATCACGGCACCGTATGTAGCCTTAGAAAGGTTTAATTTGCCTACTATGCGTCACATATAGTAAGAGGATATTAAAAAGATCCGATGGTTGCTTGGGTCTAGGATGGGCGGGTGAAAGCGGTTTCTGGGCGAGCAAGGTGCCCCGGCCCCAAGGCCCCCGGGGGAAGAAGGGCAAGGGCAAGGCCAGATCAGCTTTAAAAATCGAACATAGGCGAAGCTTATGTGAATAGGGATATATTAGAATGAGTTACGATATGTTCTATTTACAAAGCACTTTATGCTGACATCTCAGATCTAGAAGCTCTTCTCGCGGTTTGCACGTTAGGAAAGCCCAAGATCGTTGTAATTGTCCTATTCACGTATTGAAATACCATTTCAAGCGTGGGACTTCCACATAAATTCCACTCATTCGATATCAATGATGCGTTGAACGCGCGCGGGATCAAGTAAATGATGCAACAGTCCTGCCGCAGTCACACTCCAGAACTCGCTGCTGGCGTTCAATCGGCCAGTAGACTGCCCACCCGCCCGCACATACGTCTGCAATGTACCTGGTCCGAAATTTGGGTCACCTTCTTCAATAGCTTCTCCTTTTATTGGAACCTCAAGCGCTCCCAGCCTCCGGTGTGCGCAATTTGGGAGAGTTTCTGTGATGACCAACCCATTTAGGAAGTAAGACGTGGCAAATAGTGGCAAAAACAAAACTTTGCCTTGTTGAGCCAAAAGCAGTACCTCTTGGTCCGAAGCCTCCAAGTCGAGACTGGGACTTTGAGCTTCCCCGCTTACAGGGAAAGAGAATCCAGCCACTTCTAAGCCCGAAATTTGGTCGTCTGAGCACTCAAAGCTTGACAGGAGGCACTGACCTTTGATTCTAATAGACGCTGGCGGTGAGAAAGCAAAGCATCCATTCGAGACCAGCTCTGAGGAATCAAGAACCTCGATGAACTTGCGCTCCACGCCGCCGAATGTTGAAGGGAAGAGAATCTCTCCATCGACTGAAGCCCATGACCAGCTAGGAGCTCGCCCGGAAGTATTGCTGATTGGGAAGGCTTCACGATCCTCACTAAGCCGCCACCACGCAAGATCGTATACCATACTTTTCCTCCACATGCCATCGGCATAATGATCAGACCTAGCTTCTTTTATCCTTTTCGCAACACCTCGAAATGCAACAAGTTTATCTTGGGGATAAGTGAGCTTGCACTTTGAATACTCGGTGACCAGTTCCTGCCACAGATCGGCGAACCTCAGATCTAGAGTCTCATCCGATTCGTGGTTCAGATTTGCCATCATACTCGCAACTTCAGATTTGCTCCAAATCGAGATAGCGGACGCTGGTGCTAACCCTTTTGGAAGCATTTCTAATGCTTCAAGCTCCTGACATTCCCATCCCAATTGATTTTGGCCAAAATGTAGCACCCTGCACGCAAGGAAACGCTCCTGGAAAACCCAGCCCCTTTTGCTAAGTGGAGCGTCAATGATTTCGTCATGCCACAGGTTCCCATTCTGCACGTAGTACTTCTGATTCAGCCCGCTGACCTCCAGCTCGATCTCTGAAGGTAGGAGAAATCTCCATGAGCGTTCTTGGAAAAGACGCTCAGTACCGTTGATCGACATGGTTGCGGATATATTCAAGAATGCGCATGAGTATACCTTATCCATATTTTGAGATTCTTCTTTCCAATCCGAACGATGATCTTGATCCTGAAGAATGCACAAAGCATCAATCCAGAGATAATTTATACGAAGATGACGAGCAACCGTGATAGCATGTTGAAAAACACGTGGCAGACTAGAGATGTCGATTCCATGCTGTAGCTGAACTATTGTGGATGACTTCAACACTGTGAACGGCTGGTCGGGCCATCGATGGCTCAGCGTTACGTACGGACCCTTTGGAGGGCTGTGCTTCGATATTATAAGCTTGACTACTTCAACCTCCGATAAACACAGCAGCCGAGTTGGGTACCATGTTTCTCTGTTTCCCCCACATCTCGTGTGATCTTTTGAGCACCTTCCAATCCAATCGTCGACGATTCTGAGGTCGGTGTCAACGATTGGGAGGTATTCTGAGGCGGTGGATGTATAGGTGGAAAACTCTACACGCAGTCAGCTTGGATATATGTACAGATTACGATCGTTTAATAAGACAACAGTACCGGTAGCTATCGTGAAGCTCAGTTCAATCTCACAGGCGGCGTCATCTTCTTCTAGACTCAGAGGCGACATATTTATAGATAAATGTAGTGGTGTATCTGATTGAGGGTCCTTGCGATATATGTGACCAAATGCGGTGAACTTCACCTGTAGCGATCGCCTCTGCCATTCATCGAGATACTTGGGAGCTTCGGCACCCAACCATCTAGAAAATTTCAAGCATATCCAGCAGCTGTCGATACCTGTAGGGTCAAATACTGGTAGTTCAATAGTTACTTCTGGGTTTTTCCGCTTCCGTGGCAGATCCTGAGGACGAAGGCGCCGTATCGCTGAGGAGCATCCAGGACAAATCGCCATTGTATGTACTCAACGTTCGGATGGGTTTTATCATTAGATCTAACCTATCCAATACTCTCTCGAGAAGAGGGTAGTGCATGCAATTGTTGTAGAGCGGCAATACTGGAGATTTAGTGCTTCTTGATATATTATGATTGAATAGCCGGGTCAGGCTGCGTTTAAGCAAAAACAAGATTGGATATGGGCGAGGCGAGCAACAAGCTATTCATCACCAGGATGCGGTGCTTTATCACTTCGGCAGGGTATCACGTCAACCCCTGCTCACATTTGACATTTGACACTGGTTAAAGTGGTTATTCTTGCGCGACTTCTAGGTGAGCGAGGGGTACATTTCTCTTATACGATGGAAGTTGTGCCCCAACCTACCCTCCTAATCCTACCTAGACTGTTGCCAAGACTGCTGCCTAAGGTAGGTACCATTTCAAAAGGTCCCGAACTAGGCTGGTGGGCTAAGCTGTTACCTGATTGCCATTCTTAATGAGCAGAATGGGATATTGCGGAGGAGATTCTCTCAGCTTTCAAGCCTCATCGGGTATTGGTAGATGCATCAATACCCGAATAGTTGTTGATATGCAAATTTTGATACCTTCGCTCTCTGCTTTCTAGTGAGCAGGTATAAGTGAATTGCCGCTGTGCGCGCAACGTCCTTCAATATCGGGATGGGGAAGGGACTTCCAAACTCAGAAATCTTGGGTCCTGAAGTCCTGGAGTTGCCCCCGGCGTTGGACGACATTGGCGTCGATACACCAAAAGGCTTCCGCTTGAGAACATTGGACGAGATCTCGGATGATCTACTGAGGCCTATCATGCCTGTAGCGTGGGACAATGGGAAATTCCTGTCGGGCTTGCGATGGTTGGACCAATTGGACGCCCGTCTGCCTCTATCGTCTCCTCAGGACCATAGCGTCTACCTGGTCACCGTTCCTCGGGGTAAAATGAAATACAGGTTCACACATTGGTCACTATATTCACAAGGGTATTTTTACCACCTAGCTGCGATCGGCTCGGATGCATTACACTACATGGAGGCAAAATCGGGGAAAACATCGCCCAGCCGGCTCAATCAGAAAATGCCTGTTGCTCTTAAACTACAAAATGTTATAAATCCCGTTGATGCCGACTTCGTCCCCCCGACAAGGAAAACCCAGCAAATAGCATTGCAAGCTTACCACATTGGCTACACGCGTTTTACATCCGAGCAGATACGGCGTCTGGCCACCTATATTATAAGTGAACTGAAAAGCTACAACGTTTTCAATGAAAATTGTCAGCTCTTTGCGCTCTCTTTGGCAGAGCGTACGGTGATGGCACAAAGGAACTGTTCCGTTTTTGTGGGAGACATGCATCAAATAGCAAGATGGGACTCGACCGGAGGATTTGGAAGCGAACGTCCTTTTTCCAAGTTGACAGGCTATGTGCTGTCTGATGCGAGAAAAGATCATACAGTGTGGTGGATAGCGAAGGATTGGCGGAGTCTTCGTCTGAATAGAAAGGCTAAGGCTATTGCCATGCTCTATCGAGATGGCGAACGTGCTGTGGGCGCATATGATCCGTCCGGAAGCAGAGAAGTTATTCGTTACTTCATGCATCTCCGTTGTCGCGATTTCCCTACTGCGAAAGCACATGGGATCTGGGAAGACCTAAAACATAGAAGGTGGCGAGATGCTTTCTTTGGCCGTTTGGAGTGGCGCAAGTCCAGCTATATCCGGGAAGTAGCGAGGGCTAGAAGCGGTGACAGGTTGGCGGAACTATTGCTTCCGTTCCGCAGATGGAGCTTACGGGTTACCGAGGAGGAACGTCTGGTGTGGGCAGCTGAAGCAGCTGAGGTTGATTCGCGCCCGAGCAAAGACGTCGCTGCTGACTAGCTCCTGTCCGGATGATCTGGCAGCGCTGCTAACCCTCTAAAACGGGAACAACATTTAGTGAGGTGTAGATTCGGGTTGAACAATAGACTTTTGTTTGATGCACCCCATTGCTCCCTGAGAGTGATGATAAGTAGATGAAGGTGGCATTCGGCTGATATTATCAGTTATTGGGGTTGACATATTCAATTGTGGCGGTCGTGTGAGTTGAGAGAAGGTGAACCCTGTACGGAGTACCCCGTAGTGTACCTTACCTTAGGGTTGACTTTCGCCTCGCGCGTTCATAGGGCGGCGGTCACCCTAGACTTAATAAGGGATGTCTTCGGGGTACATTTCGTATGTCTTGGCACGGAGGGTCGATGATGCACTCTATTCATAAATTCTGTTTGTGCAAGATCTTTTGCTTCGACTTCCTGGCCCTTCTTTTTGCGCAACAACATTCCTGAAGCTACTACCCTTTAGCCTGTACAATTCTCTCCCTGGTTTCTCTGCGAGTATATCTTGAGGCTCCCTTTTGCGTCACTCGCCCGTCTCAGAATTCTCTTCGAGGATCCATGATAACCAAAAGCTCGACGGTCTTCTTCACCTGTGGCGGCAGACTTGCCAGGGCATGATAGAGAGAGCGGTAGGATGGCTCCACACTGGAGAACGAGCTGCGCTACGGGGCTCCAAGAAGAAGTTTCGCAGTCGACGCCACTTACACTCCGCCTTTTGGTCTCACGGTGCCGGTAATATCGATCTACCGTCTTGGTGGATGCTCTTTCTACAAAATACAGGTTCCGCCCAAGAGCCATTTTCGAGCAAAAGAAATGAAACTCCAACGTCAGCATTGTCCGGTGGGCTTCAAGAGATCTTCCTAGACTTCTTGTATCCTGTACATACTCTGGCACTCATTAGGCGGCTCAAGCGGTCCACAAACGCACAACATCGTGCTGCTCAGAACATTAAGCACTCTTCCAGAAGCTACACCTCAATCGCTGAGGATTTCATCAATGGTGTGAAGGCAGTTGGGACAGCTACTGAGGCCCGCGCCCAGGATATTCCCACGTCTCCATCAGAGGCGCCTCAGCCGGGCGATGCAATAAGACGAGGAATCGATGAGATGCTTGATTCGAAGGATCAGACTTGGATCTATGATGAGCTGTGGCAGAGCTATCAAGCTCTACTAGAGATGTCACAATCGTTGTCGCCACAAGAGCTTATCAAGATGCTGCGGTGCTTGGGGACGTCAAAGAGGACCATTGATGTCGAACGTGCCGTGGCTCTGTTCGACAGCATTCCTGTTACGCAAAGACGAGCTATTCATTACAGCTACGCCGTCTCAGCTGCACTATCATTGAAGGACCTAGACACAGCAGTCGACATCCATCGCGAGGCTTTGGCAAGAATCAATGGATCTATCGGAACCGCAGCAGTCCTTCGCTACACCGTGCAGCATGAAAAGTGGCAATTGGCGATAGAAACATGGCACGCATATTGGGTCGACAGACTACACTATTACACAAGGCCCGACATTTGGACGGGGGTCAACGCCTTGTCTCTGCCAGACCTGATGGAGAAAGCCATCTCGGCTGCAGACTTCGCAATCTTGACTGCTGAATCTTCACAAGACGAAAACGCAGTGGCTGCCCGCGATTTCGCATTAGAATTAATTAAACAAGTCTTTTGCAATCGGAACACTAATATCAATATCCACAAGCATTGGCTGCTCGTTCGGAAGGCAAAGAACCTTGATGCGTCTGATATGACAACACAAATGATGGCTTTGGAGCAGTTATTGTCTGTTAACAGCAGGGAGCATGGGCACCGCGCACTGAGCCTCTATCGATCACTTCGAAAGGAGCGGACATTTGTACCTAGTACGGGCTTACTCTCGTTGGTGACACGCAGGCTACTGGCAGAAAGTAAAAATTGTCCCGCTATGTTAATGATAATCGAAGACTGGCGCACTTATCATCAGAAGTTACCTGCTGGCACTGCCATCGATGTCGCGAAGGTATTTGCTCAACTTGGACAGCTTGAGCCCCTCCAGGATCTGTTCCGTGATTTTTGTTCTACACATGGAAGGCCTACTGGGTTCGCATGGTACCACATCCTACTTTTCGTCCACAATAGGCGAGCAGACCCCGAGGGCGTGGTGCGCGCTTTCAACGACTTTCAGAAGGATTTCCGCTTCAAACCTACCGTACGAGCCTGGAATTATGTTATTGGGACATTCTCTCGCGTCGGCGATGTTGACGGCGCTCTCAGTTGGTTCAACAAACTCCTCGAGTCTGAGCTACGGCCGGATTCCCGAACCTACTCCCTGCTAATGTCATTGTACGCGAAAAGAGGGGACTGGGAGACTGTCTATGATTTCTATCAACAATCGAAGGTGGATGGTATCAAGACAAGCATGTTGATGATTGACAGCCTTGTTTTGGCAAACATCAACGATGAGAAATTGGCAGAAGCCGAGCAACTTGTAAAAGAGGCATTGCACATGGACTTAGAAGGTTCTCGGACTTTTATGTGGACCATCCTGCTCAACGCGTATGCTCTTCGTAACGAGGTAGAGAAGGTGTCTGAGTTGCATAAACAAATGCAAGATTCAGGAGTAGCATCTGATGGCATGACTTATGCTGCTTTGATGACAAGCCTGACAATTACTAAGATTCCCGAAGCAGCATACAAGATCTTGGATAAGATAATGCCGCGAGCGCGAATCAAAAGAACATCGCTTCACTATGCCATCGTCATGGGAGGATACCTGGCAACGCAGAACTATGGCAAAATATTCGAAATCTACAAACACATGCTGACGCGCAATCTCAGCCCAACAATGAGCACCCAGAATATCCTTCTCCGAGCGGCAGCCTCAGTGGACAAGGCGAAGCAAGATTCAGAAAAGGATCCCGAGATTCAAACGGAGCTTGTACGTGCATTACAGACTTTTGAGCAGACAATCTCCAATCTGGATCCAACGGAACTCGCGGCTTCCGAACCTCGCAAATTCGTCGGGCCTAACCCCCTAAATGAGTCCTTCTCCTCCACCTACTTCGAGTATCTCATCTTCCTCTATGGCAAGGACGCTGCCTTTGCCAAGGTCACTGAGCTTTACGAACGCTACATCTCTACTTCCGCCCGTTTCAGTAATCGTGACGTCGAAGCCAGTCCACCAATACGTTTACTCAGCGCTCTCATGGTTGCCCACCTACGCGCTGGTGATCATGAAGAGGTTGAGAGATGCTGGTACCTCGCGCTTGACAAGTGCGAGAAGCTCGCCTGTCGCGCCAAGGCTGTTACGTCGGAGCCAGGCTGGGTATTACACTCACGCCGCCTCATAATGAACATACCTCTACGCCACTACATAAGCTCCCTAGGCGAACAAGGCCGCATCGATGATTTGATCAGCACAATCAACCAGCTACATTTTTCTGGCTTCGCGCTCAACAGTCCTAATTGGAACCACTACATCCAGCAACTTGCCCAGTCTCCTGAGCCTAGACACCAGCTTCTTGCCTTCGAGTTCTGCGAGCGCGAACTGATCTCTAACTGGCCGGGTTGGCATATACTTGGTGATCCCAATTACGTCCAGATCAAATTCCGCGCAATGATGAAAAATACATTGCTTTTGCCCAATTTGAAGATGCCAGCGTATTTGACTCTAGTACATTTGGCAGCCGTGTACCTGCAGGCAAAGCAGGGGATTCGCCTCACGCCGCCACTGCATTTTATCAGGGTAGCGCCAAAGACGGTGGATGCGCTCAGTAATATGCCTAGGATGGCGGATAGACATCAAATTTCTCTTCTACGAGGAGGATAGTTGTGCATGGCTAGTAATGGCTGGGAACGGGGAGGTATATGTCTGTACAATATAGGACACTGGCGTCTTTAGCGTACATCATGTCCATGTTTAGGTCCCATACGTATCCTGGATGTTGAAAATATTCTCGACCAAGCCAATTAGATGTACCAAAAGAATTCTCATCCATCTGACTCTTGCGTTCATTTTTTTGAACTTCTTGTCCACTGTGGAGAATCGAATACCAAAGACGAATATAGGGATCTATCTCCTGGACTTTCTACTACTGGGCATGGGTATGTCCATCACTTGTATCGTGAGAGAGAGTATAACGAGACGGTAATTATATGGTAAGGAAAATCCTTTCGGCACCCAAAAAAAAAGAAATCTGAATTCAAAAAGTAGCTATATTTATGGGTATCATTTTGCATAAAATCCGCTCATCTCAAAGTCCAGAAGAAGCTGGCCGATGGTGTTTCCTCCCTCTTCGCTCGGCTCCTCACTCGCATCGTGGATTTTAGTGCCGCCCTCGCCTCGCCGCTCGCTCAAACCTCTGCAAACGCTGATAAAGACTCCGAGTTTCTTTTTGAACTTCTCATAGGTCTCCTTCAGGTCCATGGTAAAACCCGAGGGGCCCAAGTCTCGGGTAGCTTCGGTCCTGGCGTGCCGCGCAAACACCAGTACCAGACTGAAAATTTCCTCGAGCAACTTCAGGACTTGCGCCTGTCGTTTCCTTAGGATCAAGGTAAACATGAGCCGGTCCAGCAAATTTTCGTGAAAGTCGCGCAGCTTGTGAAGACTGTCGCCATCGCTCGTGCCACCGCGGTCCAGGGCTTTGTCAACGTCTTTGAGCCTCCGTTGGAGGATATCCCAATTCGCTTGAACGCCATTGAAGAAATACCGACAGATTGCGGAGACAAAGTGGTGGCTTTCGACTCGGAAGGATTTAAATAGAGGGTCTGCTCGTAGTCGAACTCCAAAGCGCGATCTTGTGTCACAAAAGAGCTGGTTGGCGACGAACAGCATTCGTACTGCTCTTAGCAGGTGTTTGAAGACAACGTCATACTTTGCCAGAGAAGTTTGGGTAATCACTGCGTCCAAAGGCGGCGGAGGCCTATATTGAAGCCTCAAAAAGTCCAGAGCCTCGATAGAATTAGGGTCCATACAACGATGCAGCTCGTCTTCAGGCATGTCTCGAATGGCAAAACTCAGACCTCCAGGTAGCTCTTCTTGAAACATTGAAGAACCTTCGCCTCCTCGCCCGGATTCGTAAAAGCTTTCTGTCAAAATACCCATCAACGCTAATCGCAACTCAGAGCTCGCTGGTGGCCAAGTATCTCGAGAGCCTAATTTCAAGCCCGAGATACCAGCGCGGGAGCGACCTCTTTGGCGTTCAGCTGAGTCGAGTTCAGGGTCAAAAAGAGCATGCGAAAGGCGAGAGGCGAATACGCCGTCGCCAAAAAGGCTGTAGCGGTGAAGGAGAGAAAAGTGAGACGGTAAATTGTGCTCTTTGAAAAGAAGACGTAGGCACGCACGGTTGATGAGAAGGGCCTGACTTGCGATTACAGGATTGAAAGACAGGAGGGGAAGCAGAGATAATGGGGGCGCAAAACTCTCTTCCTCTGGCAAGTCGTAGTAACTACACTTAGACAGAGGATTATTGCCCCTCTCCGCCTTCAAGTCGGGTAGTGGTTCCTCGAAGATTGCCATGGACGCATGGATGTAGGTTTTCGCTGTCTCTTCTGAAAGCCCAATCGTCGCTATCTCAGGTTGCATGACGCCTTCTTTGTGCAGATACGCCTTTCCTAAATGGCCACCATGGAGGTTGAAATCCGCGATGGCTTTTTGAAGGTTTGCTTCATACTCCTGGGCTTGCAATTGTATTTTTTCCACATCCCGCCAGGAGAACAGCCATTCCATGTCAGGAGCCTCCGTAGTACCAGTGTGTGTCGGCCTCGAAAGAGGGTGTTGAGGTTGATAAGTTTCGAGTAGTCGCAGGCTCTTTCCAGTTTCGAAGATGATGAGAGAATCTTCTTCGGAGATGAAGTTTGGCATTGAAAGATGCTCAAAATCGTATTCAAGCTTCCTTGTCTCCTTACCGCCCTCAAGTCTTTGCGTTTCCTCTTTTACAACGACAAATTTCTGACCATGACTATGAATTCCAACAGCGGTCTTTTCCTTCAGACCCACCCACATGCTGACAGAATCTAGCCAGGGTTTGGACACGCTCGCAAGAATCTGGAGCAACGCTGGCCGCATCCACTCAGCGGAGTTTTCGGAATCTTCTACATATTCGTAGAGCCGAGATAAGAGCTCTTCATTATTCCTGGCTGCGCCAACCTTAACGACCAGGTCATTAAGATAAGACAGTATTAAGCCAGGCCTTTCAAAAAGTGATTTGATTTGGAGTAAACTACGCGCTGACCTCGATGAATCTCCGATTTGGGCGTGTACTGTTGCAATGAGTGCAGAGATGCTACCTGCCAAAGCTATGGATGTTGCAAATGACCTGCTCGAGGCTTGTATTTCGTCAATGAAAGAATGTAAAAGTTTTGTTTTGTTGCCATAATCGATGAAGGTAGCGCTTAGACTTTGAACTGTCTCGAGGCTGTATCCTGAGATACGCCCATTTCCGATGAGTGGAACAAAGGATCGTTCATGCTCTTCGTAGCGATATAGCACAGACTCTCTACCTAGTCCAAGCTCGAGAAGACTTGATAATAGAGCGAGGGATTTGATCACACATCCGGATCTTCTGCCAAGACCATCATCATCATTTCTATTGCCGTCCTGGGCGGCGAGAATGGCATCAAAAACCTGAGGCCCGCCTTCGCTGATATATGTAGTCCGAGGCTCTTTGAAGGTCTTATCATAGAAGGTCTCCCAACTTCTTAATTGGAGAGGTTTCTGCTCTTCCAGATCAAGTGGAAATGACCAGATGTCAGGCGTTTCGAAGATCTCAAATGATTCTGCGGAGGACAGCACGGAAGAAGCGTCGAGTGCGCCTAGGTCTTCTATGGGCCCATAGTCAAAGGTCGAGAGATCAGGCAGTTCGAGGTCTATGTCTTTCGATATCGCAAATTGTCCATGGCTTTCATCTTTTAGATCTATCGCACAGTATCAGCATCCAGTCCCTTCTTCTAAGTAATGATTGACAAAGATGTACTCAGTCGTTCAAATTCGAACGCTATGGAATCTGTTGCACGCTCGTCAAATTGAGCGAGGGTTGACGCTTTCCAAAGGTCTGGAATCGCGAACGCGTTTCCATCTCCGATCTGTTCATCCATGAACCTCTGCGCGTATGTTTCAACACGGAAAGGGACCCGGACTGCAAGAATCGGGCGACGCGACAATGTCACCAAGGCGCTAGTCTGGATTTACCAGCAGGATCGCTTTTCGAAGAATAGGGTTAGGGCTACCACTAGCGCTGTCCAGGACTTTTGGAGTCTGACGAGTCTGATAATAGTATTGAGAATCTTTACTTACACGTAAT
Organism: Pseudevernia furfuracea; assembly: GCA_022315425.1. Classification (NCBI taxonomy): domain Eukaryota; kingdom Fungi; phylum Ascomycota; class Lecanoromycetes; order Lecanorales; family Parmeliaceae; genus Pseudevernia; species Pseudevernia furfuracea. The sequence continues at coordinate 769,192 of JAIUPT010000010.1, forward strand.
TCCCGGCCATGCCTCCCAAAAAGAAGGTCCGCCAGCCTTCCAGGGCTGCATCAACACCGGCTGGTGACGCGGTCGAGCAGGCAGAGGAGGAGACGCCAACCCCGCTGAAGGCGGACTTGGGCATAGAGAATGTCTTTTCACATGCGTGGACTGATGAGCAAGAGACATCGCTCTTCAAAAGCATGATTAGATGGAAGCCTGTAGGTTTGTTTCCGAAGTACATTAGATGGCCCAATCTATATGGCAGATTGCACTGACAGTCATTGCCAGGCATGCACAAGCACTTCCGGATGATATCTATCTCTGAGAATCTGAGGAACCATGGCTACTTCTCTCCTCAAAATGCTCATACACGAATACCAGGAATCTGGGAGAAGCTGGGCAGTCTATACAATCTCGAGACCCTCGATGCAAGAGTTAGTCTCCCAGAGATTGGGCCATGGCAAATTTAGACTTATAGCTTCTAGGAAGATGCTTTCGGTGAACCAATTCAAACAGACGGTGATCCTGCTAAGCAGCCCTTTTATCCGTTCGCACTACCTGAAGATGAATACTGGGACTTGATGTTCGCGAAGCGGTTAGCATCTGAAGGAACTTCATCACCGCCGCTGCTAGCCCACCAGCTCTCTGGCACGTCTATTGAAGGCGGAAGAGCGGCAAGAAGATACAGCACCGTGGACGACACAGATGGTATGCACGCTCATCATTCGGTGCGGAAGCGCGGAAGCTCAGTAAATTCTCCAGATCCACGTTCTTCGTCAGCATCAATCAGTGGGCAAAAATTAGGCCGTACCACTCGTGCGTCGAAGGGTACGCGAACATCGCTGCTAGCAGAAGTCTCAACGGTTGGAGGAAGACAGGGGAGTAAAGGCTCTGTGGATCAAGGTACTGACGATGGTCAGAAAGACGACGAAGAGGACGGCGAGGCTATTGAGGAAGGGGAGAACGATAGCAAAGCTGCCATGCTGAAGGATACTAGCAAACCATCGAAAGGAGCTGCATCAAAAAATAATGCGTCGCGGAGAAGTGGACGGAAGAGGTAGGGTTCGGAACTGCGGAATGGAATTGAAGGGGGGGCACAGCCGTCTCTGATATCCTCGGCATCAACCATGACTTTTTGAGGCAATGTAAGCCATAGCTTCAAGAATCGACAGCAATAATAGGCTAAGTAAACTTGGTGCTCATGTGACTGATCTTCGTTGAAGGGAACTGGAGGGTTGAGCCCCACCAAACCGTTTTGCCTCGGCCCTCGGCGCTCAAAGAGCACTGCAACCGTTAGTGCTGGTGGTGCCGTATGCTCCGCGTTCAAGAACACACGTAATTTTGGTCACTCTTACGACTATTTATCAAAGCAACTCTCGTCCGCCCTTCTCTTGTCTCTACTGATCCGGAGCTCCTATTCCCCTTTACCTTCTTTGTTGATTGGCACCGGGATGTTGCAAGCACTGGCAAGAAGCCGCTCAGCATTCCGGAATAGCTCAACGAGGGTCTACCCTGCAAAGGTAGCTTTAAAATTTGGCAGAGATTTAATTAATTGCAGAAAAGACTGACGGAATGTTCAGGCCTTCACCATGGCGCCAGCCAGCTCTAGACGGAGCTTGTCTGCGCTACCCGAAGGTATGGGGTCTTTCCCCTCGTCCGGGCCCTTCCCATTGTCCCATCGCTAATACATTGCGTGTCAGGATACCGAGAAGACAGCTCGAAAGGAGCCATGCTACGGTTTGAAGATTCTCTCCCTAAACTACCGGTTCCTACTCTGGAAGAGACCTCAAAGCGTTACCTGAAATCCGTACAACCATTGCTGAGCAAAGCCGAGTTTGCAACCACGAGGAAGACCGTCGAAGATTTCGTGAAAACTGGTAGCATTGGACAGGAGTTACAGAAGAGGCTACAGGCCCGTCGGGAAGATCCTAAACACCGGAATTGGATCTACGAATGGTGGAACGATGCAGCATACCTCAGCTATAGAGACCCGGTCGTGCCGTACGTGAGCTACTTTTATTCACATCGGGATGATAGGAGGCGGCGGAACCCAGCAAAGAGGGCGGCAGCATTGACTACAGCTGTCCTTGAATTTAAAAAGCAGGTAGACAGTGGGAATTTGGAACCCGAGTACATGAAAAGGCTTCCCATTAGCATGGAATCATACCAGTGGATGTTCAACGCATGCCGCATCCCTGGAAAATCAGTCGACCATCCAATCAAATATTCCCATGAAGGCCACAAATACATTACGGTGGTCCGAAAGAACCAGTTTTTCAAGATGATGTACGAGGTCAGTGGCCAACAGCTCAACGCTGCAGAGTTGGAGACGCAGTTCAATCGAATTTACAAGATGGCGCAAAAGACTCCGGCAGTCGGTGCATTGACTACTCAAAATCGTGATATCTGGTACTCCGCCCGCGAGACACTTCTCTCGGCACATCCAGCCAATGCCGCTGCGTTGGAGGCAATCCAAGCTTCAGGCTTCCTGGTTTGCCTGGATGATGCCTCACCGGTAACGTTGGAAGAGCGTGCCCATCAATATTGGCACGGTGATGGCGCGAATAGATGGTTCGATAAACCCCTAGAATTCATCGTCAATGAGAATGGCACCTCTGGCTTCATGGGCGAGCACAGCATGATGGACGGCACACCTACTCATAGGCTAAACGACTACATAAATATGATGATCTTCACCAATAAGCTCGACCTCTCCGACTCCAACGTTCGCTCCGACCTCGCTGAGCCTGTGGCCGTCAAATTCCATGTCAACGAAGCTGTAAATAAGGAGATCCACCGGGCCATCTCCGACCATGAGAACCTAATCGCACAGCATGAGCTGAGGGTGCAAGCCTATCAAGGCTACGGCAAAGGCCTAATCAAAAAGTTCAAGTGCTCACCAGATGCTTACGTGCAGATGATCATCCAACTCGCTTACCACAAGATGTACGGCACCTGTCGTCCCACCTACGAATCAGCCGCTACTCGTCGCTTCCAACAAGGCCGCACCGAGACTTGCCGTAGCGTCAGTGATGAGAGCGTGGCATTCTGCGCTGCCATGGCGGACCCAGAGGTTACTCCCGATGAATGCGTAAAGGCTTTCCGAGCTGCTGTCGATGCCCATGTCAAGTACATCACTGATGCAAGCGACGGAAAGGGCGTTGACAGACATCTGTTCGGCCTGAAGAAGTGCTTGAAGGAGGGAGAGGAGTTGCCAGAAATCTTCAAAGATCGAGCATACGGATACAGCGGAACGTGGTATCTAAGCACCAGTCAATTGAGTAGCGAGTATTTTAACGGGTATGGGTGGAGTCAAGTCATAGATGACGGCTTTGGCATTGCGTACATGATCAACGAGAATAGGTATGTATGGTCCAACCGGTTGATGGAATCATGACTAAAGATATGTAGCATTCAGTTCAACATTGTGAGCAAGGGGTTGGGCAGTGAGCGCATGAGCTTCTGGCTCAACGAGGCAGCGGGCGAGATTAGAGACTTGCTTCTCCCAACCACAGAAGGCCCAAAAGCAAAGTTGTAGAGTTGTATGGAAGCATTATTGTTGATTCCAGACGCATTTTGGGTCGGATACTGGACATTCTGTACATTCTACACCCTTCAAAAGCCATGGTTTGCTTCCAGTAGGGTGTACTCTATGTAGCAATAGCATCACATCATCCGGACAAGCTTCTGTATAAAAAGGTGCTCTCGAGTGGTATGACGACGACTTTTCCTTCTGGTCTTGAGTTGGCTCGCCAGGACTGTGTGGAGGGGCAAGGGACGAGAAGCTCGACCCCGCTTCGGCAAGTCGCGCGTTCCTGATTTGGCCCCTGTGCATCATGACATAGATCCCCCTCCCAAGTCCCAAAGCTGCCCGGATTACTCGTAGGCCCGAGTAAGATACCATCATAAGAAGTCATACGGAGTCATGAGCTCAATAATAACAACACAGTAATAATAATCATAATAATAATTAATAACAATAATATTAAAGCCTCGTTCAGATCCAGAATTCCATGCGAAAGCATCTTCGCTTCTGCGTCCAGTTGGAGAAAGGAGAAAGGAAGTTGAGTCGGACAGGAACTGCTTTGTCTGCCTGGACATTGCCACACTGCACCTAGGGCATGCATGACCCTTATGGAAAACTTGTGCATAACTCCCGCATTTGCACAACTGTCATTCGAAACGCTGTATCAATGACGAACAATCCCTCGTCTCCGCACCACAACCCTGTTTTCAATCACTCAGCCTCTACATCCCCACCTGGTCGGACCATGAAAACCGTCAAACCTCGACGCCAGAATGCCTATCCCCCAAAATCCTGAACACCAGCTCACCAAAGTCCACATACAAGAAGAGCTTGCTGAACATCATGTCAATATGCGGAGACTGTCAGAAGAGAGCATAAGAACCGGATACTGTGACGGGCTAGTTCCAGATATTGCAACGGACGATGATGCCTTACAGACATGGAGAGAAGGCAGGGTTGGCAATAACGGAGAGGCATTTTGCAGTGATAGGGCCGAGTTGATCGAACGGATCAAGAGAGGAGAAAGTCCCACTTGGATTCCCAATCAGAGGGTGAGTCGATGGTGATCTAGTCTTTGAAACCTGCATCCAAATATTTTGCTACGGTCCAAATCTACATAGCCATGGACTCTGCAAGTGTCCAAAAGCTGATTTCGTTGTATCACTTTGCTTGCTTGAACGTGGTGCGATGGTCAAGAAGGAGGAACATCACATGTAGCCTAGGTGCACGCTTCGTTGACCTACTTACAGGCAATGTCACGTTAGGGATAGTAGCTAATGGACATCTCGTGCAGCTGCAAAAGGAGTACCTCAAGACCAACAACGCGGATGTTTCAAACCTTCGACGCCAGCCATCGGAATGGAAAGTCCCCTCCCCTCTCCTTCCGGCCGCCGAACTCAAGAGTATCACACGGAAGCAGGATAATGCTTTGAATGATGGAATAAGTACACCATTAGAAATTCAGAGACCTAGGTCAGCTTTACACGCCGGGGACTTCACGGAGGAACAAGAAAAGGCAAATGAAACGTCACGGGACTCGCCACTGGTTTCCAGGTGCTTTGATGCTTTCCAAAAAGGGCCCCTAGGGACTTCACCAACAACTCCTTGGTATGACGCGGCTTCATCGTTCAAGGAATTTCGTGCGAGCCCCCAAGTCAGCTCCCATGATCGAGACTACGCCACCTCAGATCGAAGGCCTTGGAGGAGCCGAGCACCATCGCTTAGCTCGTACTCATCATCAAGCTATGTACTCAAAGCCCCCACAACTCCATTGGTCCAGCAATCAAACAACACCGATCTGGACTTCTCCCCAACGATTCGTTCGGTCAGCCCCGAGAAAAGTAATAGGCGCCATACACTACCTCCCGATACCATTCAAGCTATGCACTCTTCCTCTAGTGGCCAAGCTTCGCCTTTCTCACAGGAAGCTCGTCATCCTCCGTCGTATCGAAGGGAAGGTTCTTTTCCCTATGGCCACCATCAGCGCAGATCTTTGACTTCAAATTGGTCTTTGCAAGCGTCCAGCTCTCCACAAACACCTGCGTACCTACGCCCGAGGCGGACGTCATTCTCTTCCGAGGCTTCGCCTCGGCAGCACGCCCATATGGTGGGATCATACGAAGAGTCTATTCTTCGTGGATGGATGTCAACCGCCCCATCTAGGCCTCTAGACTTTACGGCCCAGATTGGTGTTCTTGGTAAAGGCAGTTGCAAGCCCAAATGTCCAGCTCATGTGACAATTCCATTTCCTGCGGTATTCTATAGCTGGAGTGTAGGCAATGGCAGGAGCTCCGTGAACGATGATCCTAGCCCCTACGTGGGCCACATCGATCTACAGCACTCGCTATCACCTCCAGAGCGTGAAGAGCCTCCGCCGCTTCAAGTAGAGGTTAATGATGAATCTCAGACCAATGGGAAAGGTGTAGAGCATGATATTACGGCTGCAAAGGTTACTTCGAGAAGATCCAAGAAGAGAAGGCGCCCCTCGCCTGCATCTGCTCCGCCCAGAGGGAGCTACAGGATACCTGAGCAGGGCCAGTTACAGATTATCATCAAGAACCCCAACAAGACAGCGGTGAAGCTTTTTTTAATTCCATACGACTTATGTGGGATGGAACCAGGCACCAAAACCTTTGTGCGACAGCGTTCCTACTCGGCCGATCCAGTCATCGATAGCCCTCTGGCCTCGAAATCTCAATCGGACCCAGCATTTATATCCGGCAAACCCACCCTACGCTACTTGATCCATTTGAACATTTGCAGCCCTTCAAAAGGACGATTCTACCTCTACCAGCAAATTAGAGTTGTGTTCGCGAACCGTGTGCCAGACAATAAAGAGCAGTTGCGAAACGAGATCCAGGTGCCCCAACCAAGGTTCAGCGCTTATAAACCGGCTAGAGACTCGTTATCTCGTGCCAGCTCGAGCGCAGGTGCAAAGCTGACGGCAGAAAAGGCATACAGAAGACGGAGCTCTGGATTCGGATTTGGTAGCGATGAGGCGGATCATCATGCAACGCAGACCTTTACGAGCGGATCAACGTTGCCTTTCGATACTGGAACCCCCGTCCCTCCTATTCCTGCAATACCTTTCAACCTAGCAGTCTCACGGCAAAGGCCTAACAGGGACCAGGAGAGCAGCAATGGTGAGGCCATGGAGCTTGATAGTTCGAGGCCAACCACTGCATCAGACACAAAATCGCCGTTGAACGACAAAAGTAACAATCACTTGAATGGCGTACAATTATCAAGCTCGTACAAGAGCAGTTCGTCAAGCAATGGCAGTGACAGCTACAACAAGTTGAACAAAGGAGAGTCTGGCTACGGCGGCGTCTTTGGGAGGCCTAGTACTCCGGAGGCTGGCGAAGGCTTATTGGCAAGGAGATTGAAGGGATGGGGTGTACAGCGAGATTCGAGACAGGTAGAGGGGATGTGATGGTTTTTGGCAGCACGTCGTTTTTTTTCCAAGGTGGTTTCGGTGTTGAGAATAATTAGATAACGGGACTCTAGAAATCAATATCAATATCACGTTAATAGTAATATGTAATACAAAGTCCGATGAACAAAATCCCCTCGATCTACTTTACCTTACAGTGCAGTACCCTCGTACCTACATACCTTACTGATTATTGAATCCACTGTAGATTGACTTGAAGTTCTTGGCGGGCCGTTCCTCTTGGCGTGTGGCCTGAGCTCCGGCAGACCAATTTCCCGGGCCTTGGATACTCTAATATTAATAGTACGGAGTACTAGTGCTATGAAAATAATGACACTGATACACTGATACACTGATACACTGATACATGGTATAAAGTGGCGACAAGTGTAAAAGTCGGGCTAATGTGCTTATCATAACTGCTTGTTCGCTTCCGGCACATTCTCACATTCTCTGGCCTCTGTATAGTACAATCAATATCCATTGTTTACGACTTCAAATTCCCCAATTCCGCCATCCCTCCCCCACAACTCCTCCTCCTTTGCTCACCATGGCCGCAGTTATGAATGGAAGCTTTGCCTCGCCAATTGCAAATGCAGACTACACAGCTTGCAGCCCAGCAGATGGAGGGCTCCTTTCAAGAGTGTACAATGGCATGAGCGGACTCAGTGTCACCATCACAGTACTGTTGGTACTTGTAGCATATGACCAATGTGAGTTTTCATTATAACCCAAAGCTCCCACCAGTCGCTGAAATATGGCACAGTCAAATATGTCTGGAACAAAGGATCAATTGTGGGACCGTCTTGGAAAATGCCTTTCACAGGGCCCTTCTTGCAATCGGTGAACCCAAACATGGATGAATATAAGGCAAAGTGGGCAAGTGGGGACTTGAGCTGTGTTTCCGTCTTCCATAAGTATGGAGAAGCAGCTATGAAAGTAGCAATTGCAAATGCTGATCCGACTGTTTCAGGTTTGTGGTCATGGCATCGTCTCGGGATATGGCACGGAAGGTCTTCAATTCGCCTACGTTCGTCAAGCCTTGCGTGGTAGACGTAGCAATCAAGCTGCTCCGGCCTACAAACTGGGTGTTCCTGGATGGCAAAGCACATGTCGACTATCGCAAAGGTCTGAACGGCTTGTTTACCCGCCAGGCATTGGAGGCATATCTGCCAGGTCAAGAGGAGGTCTATGATAAATACTTCGCTAAGGCTTTGAAAATATCAGAGCAAGGAGACAAGGAGAAGGGCGTACCTTTCATGCCATTCTTCCGGGAGCTCATGTGCGCCGTATCCTGCCGGACCTTCGTTGGCCATTACATGTCCGACAATGCAATCAAAAAGATAGCCGACGACTACTGGCTGATAACCGCGGCTCTTGAACTTGTCAACTTTCCAATCATCCTTCCCTTCACCAAGACATGGTACGGGAAGAAGGCCGCGGATATGGTCCTCGACGAGTTTGCCAAATGCGCAGCAAAGAGCAAAGCACGCATGGCTGTCGGCGGAGAAATCACATGCATCATGGACGCCTGGGTAAAGACTATGGTTGACTCCGCCAAATATAATGAGAAAATTGCTAAAGGCATTGCGGTCAACCCGGAAGAGAAACCGGCCACGCTCGTCCGAGACTTCTCCGATTTCGAGATATCCCAAACGGTCTTCACGTTCCTCTTCGCCTCGCAAGACGCCACCAGTAGCGCCTGCACCTGGCTCTTCCAAACCATGGCCGACAGACCTGAGATCCTCGACCGCGTGCGCGCAGAGAACCTCGCAGCCCGCAATGGTGACAAGGATGTTCGCTTCAGCATGGACTTGCTCGAAAACCTCCCATATACTCGCGCTGTTGTGAAAGAACTTCTTCGGTACCGGCCGCCAGTTATCATGGTGCCCTATGTTGTCAAGAAGCCCTTCCCCGTCACAGATAGCTATACCGCGCCTAAAGGATCCATGATAATACCGAGCTGCTGGCCCGCGCTACATGACCCAGAAGTCTACCCAAATCCTGATTCGTACGATCCTGAGAGATGGATCAGTGGGGATGCGGAGACCAAGAGTAAGAATTGGCTTGTGTTCGGTACTGGTCCGCATTATTGTCTGGGACAGACGTATGCACAGTTGAATTTGATCGGAATGATTGGCAAAGCCAGTCTGTGCCTAGATTGGTCGCATAAGCCTACGGAGAAGAGTGAAGATATTGAGGTTTTTGCTACAATATTCCCACAGGTGAGTCTTTTGTCCGCAGAGAGGGAAGTGGTGCTGACAATTGGCAACAGGATCACTGCCCGTTGGTTTTCACGGAACGATCATGAAATCTTTCGTCTTTGTTTCCCAGCTTGCCTGAGTCCTCAACGCTGTAATTAGATCTCCTATTCTCCTTCGTCCCGCGACACCAGATTCCCCGGAGTCCTTGTGGGTGGCTTTTACGCCCGTTCTGGGCGTTTATATAGCGTCTGAGATATATTACTTCGAAGGTCCAACATCCTCATAATACGATCACTCCACGATTTTCTGAACATCGCTCGAGATCAGGTTGCCTCGATGTCTTCTCTCCAAATACCTGATCTCGATCTCTCTACCAAATTTCAATCCCGGAAGAGTTCACTTAAACCTTCACCGTTCAACCTCCCCACCCCTCCCCTCCCACTCCATCCACCCACCTTTCATATCCCCAGCTTTGACCCCCACCCACTCCCTCGCCATCCTAGCCGCAGCTCTACTCCTCACCCCAGCTTTACAATAAAAAATCACCTCCTCCACCCCCTTTCCCTCCCCACCTTCCCCTCCGGATCCCGCTTCCCCATCGACACCCGCGCCATCAACCCGAACCTCCGCATCCAACCCGCTCCCCGCCTCCCCCTCTTTCGCTCCCGTCGAGTACGGCGACTCCGACGACGATCCCCGGACCGCCCGCGGCTTCTCGAACCCGAACCGGTCGAAAAAATCCGCGCCGCCCAGCCAGAACGCGTCGGGGTTCGACGTGATGGGCATGGAGTACGCGCCCGGGATCCGCCCCGACTCCCGCACCTCGGACGGTTCGCGGACGTCGATGATGATGGTGGTGCTGCTGCGGGAGGAGGGTGCGGGGTCGGCGGCGGTGGTGAGGGATCGGACTTCTTCGAACGTGTAGGGTCGGGGCGCCGAGGGTGCTGTTGTGCTGGAACGGTGGCATTGGCGTTGGCGGTGGGGGGAGGATGGGGATGGGGATGGGCGGGGAGGGGGGAGGGGCCGGAGGGGGGCGCGGAGGCGGAGGAAGCGAGGGGCGGCGGCGGCGGGGGCGGCGTGGATGGGTCGTTGGCTTAGGGGGCGGATGATGGCTGGGACGAGGGATGAGCGTGATGGCGTCATTGTGATGTTTTGGGAGTTGTACTGGACGAAGACACGGAGAGAGAGAGCCACTGGGAGCAACCGTCATCGCAACTCCGCTGTCAACCGACGTTTACCCGCCATGACTTCCTAATCCCACCCAATACTCACAACTTCGACAGTCTGGCTCGTCCAAGTGTGCTTCTTCTCAGGCTCGTCAGTCAAGCCCACTGTGACGCTGCTTGGTGAAAAGGGTGTCGAAGTTACCGTTGGTACGAACACCGACCGGCGCTCTCTATGGAATGGAAGGGAGACTGATACGATACAGGCTGCAGAACATTAAAAAGTGCAAAGATGTAAAAAGCGCCAAACCCATATCGTTGGACGTTGAGGATTCCGACGCATTGGACGCTGAGGTTGGCAAAGTTGATGGTGAGGCCCGATTACAATCTTTGTATACAGCTGTGTCAAGGAGATTTTTATTGCCATCAGCTTGATCCCATACCCCTACCATGCCCTCGTCATGAAGTGTGCAATCAGGAAAAAAATGGTCAATCTGGTCACGATAGGCTATATCAGCCCGTCCATGGAAGGGGGGCTTGAGAAAGAGAGAGATCGATGAAGCTGGGCATTACGGTCATGAAACGAAATCTGGACTCGAACCCAGGTTATGAATCCTCAGATCCTCACGTCATCCTCCGAGCAACAAGACCTCACCTGGGCCATTTTCTTCTTCCCCAAAACAAAGCTTCGAAAGACACCGACGAAAAAAAGCACCGCTGCATCGGTCTCTTCTCCGAAACGAAGCCATAACCCCCTCGTTCCGACTCCTCCCGATACGCTCTTTGCGCGAACCCTCGGAAAAGGAAAATGGCCTACGGAAAGAAGGCGAGCGGGATCTCTCGTCTTTCTGCAGCACAGATCCGAAACCCAAACATGCGGACGGCAAGCATGAAGCGCGAACGGGCACTTTGTGTGAGTACCGCGATCCGAACGGTTACTCTGCGATGGCGAAACCCGTAGTAGGCACTCCGTGCGCTGTGGTCGTTATGCAGGTGCTGGAGGGGAAGCTGCCAAAGGGGGCTGTTTGGCGCCGCATACGCCAGAGATCTGTGATCCGCTGAGGGAGGCAGTTGAGGGGGGCGGGGAATAGAGATGGTCGAGAAGACTGTTGCGTGGGTTTGAGTGTTGGAGATTGAGGTTACTCGGTAGGTCCAGAGCCACGAAAACGCTATGCTACCTAGATAGGCGGGCGAAAAAGAGCCCCCTGAATTTGCACCATAATTTCCGGGTCAGTACAAGCATGCCGGCACGGATTATTCGACGATGTAAAGGCAAGAGCAACAATGGTTGTACAAAAGCATCTGAGCACTTGATCATTTCTTCTCTACCAGCTTTCGCGAACAAAAAAACAAGGAAGGGTACACTGCAACGCCGATGCATGAAATAATGATCCCTCCCTCATGGCTCGGTGCAGATATGGTATCGCATACATAGTCTCCCAAACCAACGCCACGCCGATACCAGCCAACTCTCCTGCCTCAAGCCGACTAACCCTAGATCTTATACACAATACCATCGCTCTCGGAATACCTATATCACCAACAGTTGTTAGCCCATCTTCCTAGACACCAACTATGACGCAGGGAAAAGGGCTAAAACTCACATAATCTCATTCCTCTCCTGCATCCCCTCCAGCGCCCTCCCCGCTTCCGCCAGCCCAAACTCCGCATCCCCTGTCCTTCCCAATCTCTCATTGACTGCCTTGACAAGCGGCTCCACGTCCGCGCTCTCGTTTTGGAATACACTAGTATTCACCAATTGCCCTAATGCAGTCCGGAAGACACGGAGGCGATTTGCGCTGATGGGCCGTTGTGAGTCGCCGTTAGTGGTGGCTTGGCTATCGTCTCCTTGTGAGGTCAGGAGCTGAGATGCTGGCGCTGAGGACGCGACAGACATCTGCGACTGCGTTGTGCGGCCGTTGGTGCGGGGGCTGGCAGTGTACATGTCCTCGTTGTCCGAGTCGCCATCGCCGTCCACATCGCCGCCGTTGTCACCATTAGTAGTAGCACCTCTCGTTGTCGCAGTGCCGTTAGTGCGTGTGGTACGACGAGTAGTGCCATTCCTCCGAGGCGCTTCCTCTTGATCCCCGTCTTCATCGTCGTCATCAGAGGAGGAATCAGAAGACATTGCATCCGCATGACTGACTTTCCTTCGCTTCTTCCGCTCGTCCTCGACCACTTCTTTGAAAAGAGCGAAGCGGAGAATCGACTCTGCGGCTTCGGCATCTTTCTCTTCTACCTTGTGTGAGAGACGAGCTTTGGCGTGAGCGGTTGCAAGACGGATCAGCGTTTCGAGGGTACGAGCTGTCATAGGAGAGGTCTTGCGCTGATTTCCTTCCAGCTCGTCGTTGCGAAGTGCGGAGTAGGTTGCTACGATGTGGTCTGCCGCCCCTTTGGTGAGGACGGGTTTACGCTGTAGCTTGGCGTACTGAATATATTTCTTGATGAAAGGGATACTCAGCACGTCAACTCTTCGAGCGGCGCCACGGCCTGAGGTTACGGTTACGCCAGCGTGGAGCATGATGTTGAATTTTTCGTAGACCGTTGTGGGTTGGCTAGCATCTTGTTCTTCGTCAAGGCCTACACCAAGGGTCTGATATTGCTGTTCGCGGACTGGGGCACCTTCTTCAGTGCCAGGCTGGCGATATCGATGCATACGGAGGACGTGTTCGGAAATCTGGCGGTCCCGGAAGTCATCGATGTCGTCTGTGACTACGAAGAGAAGATCAAAACGGGAGAGTAGGGAGTCAGGAAGGGCAATGTTGCGGTGCGGATCTTTGTGAGGGTCATATTGGCCGTAGATTGGATTTGCGGCTGCGATAACACTGCAGCGGGCATTGAGAGAGGTGTGTATGCCCGCTTTGGCAATGGTGACGGTTTGCTGTTCCATGACTTCGTGGATGGCTACTCTGTCGATGTCGCTCATTTTGTCGAACTCGTCGATACAAACGACGCCTCGGTCTCCGAGAACCATGGCACCGGCTTCAAGACGTCGTTCTCCTGTTTCTTTGTCTGAGGTTACTGCTGCCGTGAGACCAACGCCTGATGATCCTCGGCCGGTCGTTGCAATTGCCAATGGTGCTGTATTTAGGACGAATCGGAGCAGCTGAGATTTCGCTGTCGAAGGGTCTCCGACCATCAAGATGTTGATATCTCCTCTTAGATGTGTACCATTCTCCAAGTTCTTCTCCATACCACCCAATAGCATGAGCAGTATTGCTTTCTTGATGTGATCATGGCCGTATATACTCGGTGCCAGCGACTGTGATAACAATTCAAAGACATTCTTCTTCTTCGATACTTTGTTGATATTTCGAATATCCGTATCTGTGATTGCCGACTGAGCGATACCCCCACCCGACTTAGAAGAGAGCATGATGACATTGTTTGCCAATATCAAAGTCCTGAAAGTCGCACTACCTTGACCGGCATTGCGGTTTCCCAAGGACCGGTAGATACCAACGAGCTGTATCCGATCTCCCGGCTTGACCTGATCTACCAAATCATCGTCCATGATCACGTCCACACCTCGAGGAAGCTGTCCTGCTGGTGCACGCTCTGGCATCTCCTGTATCGATATGGTTTGGTGATCTCTGTAAGTGCAGTAACCGTATTCTGTGATGAGCTATTGATTGTCAGCGCTTCTCATCAAAAACAGACACGGCCCCCAGAATCTTACCGGCTCTCCATCCTCGTCCTCCTGTGGATACACACTTGTGCTGGCGGCTCCATTCATAGTCATCGTCTGATCTCGGTACTCCCTGAATCGAAAAATGTTCTTCTTTTCATTATAGTGCACACTTTTCACCACTTTTGGGCGGACTAAGGAGCATTTCGTAACAATTCCTTCTAGCGATACCATATGATTGAGGTGATTGGAGCTGAGGGTTCGAGGGTTGCAAGAGGATTCGCCAAATGAGCCAACGTAGGCACAGTAGTACATCTAGCATTTGCAATCAGCCCTAGTCGACAAAATTTGAATGAGGCCTACTTACGACATCATCAGACGCCTCCCTTGCAGGTCTGTTAGGCAAGGCGACAATCGTGTTCTTGAGCGCTTGATCGAACGCTTGAGAAAAATCGAAAGGCGCTTGAAGCAGTCCATCTGCCAATTGTCTATTATGTGTTCTAATCTCATCAAGGCTAACAGTAAGTCTTCGAAGACCTCGATTGAGCATGAGTATGATGTCCGCGCGGTAGCTTCGAGCGCTTTGGTCGCTGGGATCCAGGAACTCCTCTGCCAAGCGTATGCGATCCCGTACTGCTTCATCGCGAAGTTGTAAGCCGTCCATATTTGGAGAACACGAATGGGTAATGAAAGTCGGGGGTTTTCTTTGAGATATGTACTCTAGAAGATACGAGAGGTTGAAGTCTGTATAACGCGTTGAAACGCGTTCCCTCGCGTAGCGGCAGGTTTGTATGTATGAGTTGCCGTAATAAAGTGGATCAGCTAGTACTATTCGGAATTGGTTCCGACGAGGGACTACAGAAATCTTTGCATTGGACTTTGCGTTTCATGAAGGATTACAAGATTGTGGCTCCACTCCGTCATTTGGAAGAAAGACTTGGATCAGAATATAATACATCCCCGAAGGCCGGAAAAAAACAATGTCTCTGTGAGCGTTCTTTCATCTTTCATCTTTCATCTTTTCATCAATCGTGACATCGTTCACAGCCTCGTCGCTGCTGTCGGATCATTCCACGACTCTGTCAAAGATCTCTCCTCCCTCTAATCTCGCACCGTTCCCTTTCTCGACAGCTTTGGGTACGTCAGCCCAATCAATCATTTTCAAAAACTCCTTATGAGCCTTCTCTACTCCCACCACTCCACTCCTAAATCCCAAGCGACGTTCATCCGGCCTCAAGACGGGATACTGAGACGAATCGGTGCTTTTGGAGTGGGACATCCCGCTCGGTCTTCGGCTATTGCGGACACTCTTCCAGCGCAACAGCGCTGGGAACGTAGGCAGGCAGGCGCCGAGAATACCCAGACAGACCTCGACAACGGCCCATACACAGGGCTTTACGTCGGACCCTGGTCGCTTGTAAGTGCTATCCCGCAATAAGAACTCGATACCTCGAAGCCAAGATCTTACATGGTGCGTCCGAAAGCGAGATATTTGCCATTTGAGGAATTCGGTACAGACTGACACCACAAGTCCTTCACGCCTTCGGTCAATGTCATCCTTCTCGAAGAACGGATCTGGTAACTTACAGGCTTCCAAGTGAAAATACACCAATGAGCTGTAACTTTCTGGCTTTATCGGCGTGGAGACGCCACAGGAACGGCATCGGCAGGCAGAGTGCAATAATATCAGTGAGCGCGTTCAATGAGCCCAAAATAATGAACGCAGTGTTCAGGTGAATGCATTGGCCCGGCACTGACAGGTTCCAACTCGCATTGATTGGCCGACACTGAAAGACGACAAGAAGGTTCATGGTCAGGCCGCAGCAAAACACGAAGCCGCCAACGATGCAGATGACAATCTTGAATCGAGGATCCGGGAAGAGTCGGCGATAAAGTAGCAAGATGGACAACTTGACTGCTGTAATTGCAGCGTTGTACAGCTCCTCGGTGGCGATCACCCACTAACATTAGAGGTAAGCGGGCGTTCAGCCAAACATGATATCGAAGACTTACTTTAGCGAACGTCTCGGGGTTCTTGAGAAGGACCGCATGTTTCCCGCCTCCGTAATGGACGCCTAATCGACGGGGATCTCTCAGTATGATGTCGCCGTATCCATTAAGGTAGGAGTACATACACATTAGACCTCCTGCGACCTCTCCAGCTGCAAGTAACTAGGTGACAACATTTGCGCCGGTCAGCCATCTCTTTTCGGCAACGAGAGCACTGATGGCGGGTGTGTGTATTCGAAGAGAATCTCACCAGTGCAACGATGGTCATGTAGTCGTCCGCTAAGATTGGAGCTTTGCATAGTCGTCGAGAAGAAAATCTCAGGACCACTGCAACAAGGGCAATAACGATGCATATGCTGTGTGACACAACAATATCGTTGGAGCGATCCTGGTGGATATGTGCAAGTTGATATTGGATCTCTTGTGCATTTGGTTGGGCCATTGGACGACGTTGTCAGCAGCCCTGATAGAGACTACAAGGCTGACGGTTTAAAAGGTTGTAATTTCGATCTCAGGAGATGCTTGGTCAACAAAGAAGAAGCTCGAGTGTAAAGCTCACATGAAGCTGAGGTGCGCGACGGAGGAGTAGGGCTTTATGTTGCTGGATGACTCTGGAGTCTCTTCTGGTGAGAGATTTCTTGAAGCATAAAGATTCCATTCAAGAGTAGGCGGGGACCGTCGGTCAGTACCTAGGTCGATGAGCATCGAATTGGAATAGAATGCACCGTTGGTTAGTGTGTTGCGGCTCGCTAGCGCACGGCCCAAAGCGGGGGGTACCTGTCAAGAGTACATCTCAATGCATGTAGGTTACTAGTCGGTGATTATCGTACTGCGTTGATAGGTAGGCCGCGCCATAGCTGGAGTTGAAACGAGGCACTTTTGGCGAAGCATATACGGTACGAGTACTCGGATCATGACTGCACGGCGTTCTAGAAGGTGCCGCATTCAGTGTTGCATGGTGTGCCATGCCTGAGGTATTACTATTGATTGATGCAGTGTTGTCGGTGGCGTGTATGTGGCGTGCAACGATGCAGGTCCTTTTTCATATTCCCCCTCCATAATAATAAATCTTGGCATCTTTTACGAGCACAGATGACAGAATTAAACGTTGATTAGATTGCCGCCTCGGCTAAATAATAAGATCTCGATCTTGCATCAAAAGAATCAAAAAATCCAAAAATCCAAAAAAAAATCATACAGTAGCTAAGTCTGCACGAGTAGAGTTGAGGCACCCCTGGCCAGCCGCGTGTCTCTCCATTACGCAGTCCACCAGTATTCCAGCAATAATTTAGAGCTGCTGCATGACATAGGAAAGCCTACCGGTAGCCGTTATGGCGTTCTTCGCTCGAAAAAACAATAAACGACCCCCATAATAATCATCGCTAACGTACCAGTCATTCTTCAGACTTCAGGGCCTTCGCATTGATACTTGACCGAAAGAGGCTGTCTAGAGACCCTGCAGATGATGATAGGCTCAGAATGAAAGAGTAACAGGTCGATCTTCTCAATTAGGACGATCAGGCTACCTGTTCCAACGAGCGCATATACTACGTGCATTGCGCATTGTGCATTGAAGCGCACCACACTCCACTTAGCAGCAGCAGCTGATCAATACCTATTACCCTTTGAAACCTCAACACAGATGTCTTTTCATCCATTTGCTGGATCCGTGCTGATAGGAAATAGGAAAACGAGAAGTCGATAAAGATAGGAGATAGGTATCTTTCGACATCCGATTGTTCTAGGCTCGCCGAATGCTCAATGACCTATTCAATGACCTATTCTACGACATCTGCATTGCTGCAGGTACCATCAAGGATTCTTCGCGCATCTCACAGATCAGGCCCCCCAATGCAAACCTAGTTCTCCTCATAGCAAGTGGCGTTGTGGATGACGACACAATCAAGACTAGAATCTGTTTTCTTTTCTTTTCCTTTTTCTTTCACATATGCAGCAGCCTATTGGATGCGAGCTCGAAAGCTAGGACAGCTTTTCTAAGGTCATCTTGGCATCGTGGGCATGAAAGAAAATAAAGTTTTGTGTGAGCTTCAGAGAATATCTCCTGTAAAACAAATGGCCAACCCGAAATAACGCCCTCATGGTATCGCTCATGGAAATATAGGACTGAGTCTTCTGGAAGACCTTCCACCTGTGTCGGGACAAGATATCCATGGTGCGTACACAGAAAAGAAACGCTCCAGAAGCCACTAACATTCTTGCTTTCAATCCCTGCATTGCAAAGAGATACAGAACAAAGGCATGTCCAAACGAGCTCGATTCGACGAAATCGACAGTATCGCGGTCTCGTGGACCTCTAACACCAAATGATAAGTTCAATCCGAAAGGACGATCTTTCCATCGAGGCAAATCACACTTTGCCCATTGGTCATGCGCACAGATACCTGCATAATGCCAACTAATCCACACTGGGCTGGGATCAGTCTCAAGCTCGATGCGCGATCATATCAAGAATAAACCCTGACTCGTTGAATCCAGCTCGATTGCTGTACTGAGAACTAGGGGAGACAATAGACCCAGTGATGCGATGTTTGCACGCGTGGTGGCCATTGCAGAATTCTGCTGGTTGAACGTGTCAATAATAAGCTATGCACTACAGAGTACGTAGTGAATTTTCACACGTGGGTCTGTGAGCGGACATTCTCCACCTTGGTAAAACCATTTCTGAATGACAAAATAAAATTCTCGCTCTAGCTTTTCACTGGACAAGTCCCCTTCGAGCAGACAATAATCCAATTTAACCCACGAGCGCATTCTAGGTAGTACGTGAGGCCACTCGCCCGTTGCAAGGCATCTAGACTATGTCAAGATGTAGCTTCCGCAAAGTAACTCTCTCGGCTCTGTGTCTTTCCAAGAACTGTACCAAGTCATCCTCTGTGGTTCCGATGCCGGATAATGCCACCTTGGTCAATCTGAGCCAAACATGATCTGCAACGAGACCTATCAACACGAAACCAAAATTGGTGTCCACTGATCGAGGTTGATCTTGAGCTTTCTCGAGGTCATCAGTCTGTGAACGGGTCTACAAACCGTCCATTCATCATGAATGTGCGGCACTCTTGTAACTCGGCGCCAGTTTCCTCGTCGTCTTTCCGTCTTGATATTCGAAGCCTGAATTTGCGGCGATAAAGTAACCGCCAAAGCCGTCAAATCTTTCCCCGGAGCACCGAAAGAATTTCCAGCTGATATCCCCACATGCGAGTGTTTGCAGCTTGATGCCTTCGTTGTGCATGCTCAGCAAGACGGCTTGTAGCTGCAGAATGCCAATTGCGTGCACATCCAGATGGCAACCAGTTGCATGAAGCAAACCGGAACCTAACCCTTAACCCTACTACTGGAGCGAACGTAATGACCGTGCGCCATTGTCATACGGAAGGTTGTGAGGAGACAAGGGTCTTCGAGCTCCACCTGATATCGCGAGCTACTTGCTCTTTCCTGTATGAACGGCTTGATCCGTTCATGTGCTCGGACCAGGCTTTGTCGAGTGCTAGGCGATCTTCATCCGTGGCGTCTTCCCTGAGGACCTGTGGTCTCCTATTCAGATACTCTGAATGGTAAGACCCGTTTTTCCCACTTTGTTCCACCCTGTCTTTCGAGTAGATCCCCTCGTAACTTCTCCCACACGTACGACTGCCGGAATGATGGTCATGATCAGGACTGTTTGAAAAGGGACCCTTGGTATACTCGGGTATTTGACCGTGTCGTTGACTACTTTTAAAGGGATTTCGCCTTGGGAAATTAAGGTAACCTTAGAGTACTCTAGGGTCCGAGGGTCCCTTCCCCGGGTTCCGGCCCGAAGCCCTGCTCGACGCCCCCCTCTCGCCCCTGACGAATCCCTTTCAAATTTCCAGTTCCTTCGCAGCGACGTCGACCTCCACCCATCCCCATCGCTCACTTATAATCAACAGTCGCGCTAGCCGATCGGGAAAAGACTAGAAAGTTAAGAAGATATTCACCCACAATAACCACCTCCGTTGTGTCAGTTGTGACCCTCATAATCACTTGCTGGCCAGCGAGTACTGTCCCAATAGACCAATTTTATGACAATTGATATGCAGATCCCGAGTGTTCTCTCTCCCGCAAATTAGACAAGCTTTTGAAGTGGATGTGGCCTCCCAACCCAGGTCAACTGCAATGTGCCCACATTCTACGGACAGACGTGCATTTCTGCGCACCAATATGCACGTCCGTCCTCTCGGGCCATACAGATAGTGTCCTTTCAAAAGTCTCCTACTAGCTTACGGCTGTTCCGCTACCCACCAGCACGAAATCGGAAGGTCGACTATCCATCAAGGGTCAGAGCCCATCGAAGAGGTGAGATCACTTCGAGATGTCTCGCAGTCGCTGTTATTGTACGTCAGACACTGCAAATTCTCCTAAGAGAGCTTGTTTAGCGTTGCCTGCAGAGGTGTCTCGACTCCTTGTCTTGTAAGAACAGGCGTTTTCATACACCCTGTAGCCCTGGCTGTGTACTTGTCTTATGCTCTGACTGATCAAGCTCTTCTCCCAATGTTGTAGACGACATTATACTCACAATTGCCTTCGCGCTCTGTCATAGCTTCGGGCCTCAATGCGAATTGGATACGCTATCGATTCGTCTCATCTTAGCGCTTTTCCTCGCGCCAGAGGATCAGTGATCTCAAGACTGACGGTGTCTTATCGCCTTGCTGGATTGGCATCACGTTCACTGAGCAATGAGTACAGCTTCGGTGTCCGAGTACGAGTCAGACAGACACGCGCCGGATTATATTTATGTCTCAGTATGTCTTGTTGTTGTCGCGTCACATCAGACTCGAAGCACGCCTTCAGCCCGATTCAACACGACGTGGGATCCCTTAGCTCACTTGCACACTGCGAACAGTAGCTGAAGGTTCGTTCGTAGCTAGCAGGACGTACACCTGGATCTCGGATCTGGCGTAAGTGACAATGTTAACATCTCCTTTAAAGACTTTGGGGGTTTCAAGAGCTACTTTGACTTTATGTTACAACACCTCGTGGTTGAATGCCAGAGCCAAGTGCCAATGATATTTGACCTAAATGCTGAGTAATGTGGGGCATTTACGGATACCGGCATGGAGGTTTGCTTCGTCGTCCCGTTGAGCAAACTTCGAACAGTGATGTGCCATGGAGATGAGCATATGCGTCTTTCGAGGAGCATATTAAATATTCAAAACACGCTCTTCTTCAGTAGCATCCTGGAAGGAAAGTACAAATCATTAAAGCGTAAGAGCAATGTCTTTGGCCATGTCGTCTTCGACGAAAGAACAACGTCGTCAAAGTATCTTTCGGGCTGCACGTACAGTACTCGTAGGAAGCACGGTCCGTGCCAATGACAGGACTGCAATCAAGGCTATCCTCTCCAAATATCCAGCAAAGTTTGAATCTGTAGTGAAGATGTATGGAATTGATATGGTCGTCCAGATAATATCCAGCTTGCTTGACAACGGATCATTTGAGTTGGAGTCAAACGCTCAGCCTGAGATCCCGAAGACTCATAGTCTCTCTGCGGCCAGAGACAGACAACATGATGCTTTGGAGCAAGAGGCCGCCCAATCAGAAGCGAAGGCTCTGGATGAAGCCTCACGATCTGATCTAGCTATGTATGAAGGCAATCAAGGTGACGAGCAGGTCGATATTCCAGGTTATAGCTTCTGCCGTACGAGCATTATTGATCCCGCTAATGTGTATAAAAAGAAGCCGGACCGATCGAAGACTCTTCCAGGTCCATTTCCTCTAGATCGCCATCTTTGTTTCCCGCCTACTTGTCGTATGCCTCTCAGCATAAGCTGCTGAATACTGTCCAGAGAGTTTTGGAGGACTGCTGCTACGATTGGGCAACTAAGTGGATCCCTTCCCTGTTGGAAGAACGAGAATGGACATGTTCGGAAGCAGTTGAGCTTGGCAGGTGGACCGCAACCATACCTCAACGAGTTGACATCTTCAGCGCTCATGCAACGACTCTCGGGTCAGGAGAGGCGTTACACGCGGTCTTCCTGAAAACGCACCCACTTCGTCATGCAGCTGTACATCGCCTTCGCACAAGCGTCAAAGGAATTGAGAGGATGCTCAAGAGTGCGTTGGACCTGGCCACAGCTCTACAAGATACGCAACGCAAGTGCAAGCTTCACGATGTTCTAATGGAATTCCAGGCTACAATGCAGGCTATGGAACTAAGCAAAATCGATCTCGAGAACATGTTGGATGAAGAACTCCGCAACATTCAGGAACAGAGAGCAGCTTTGGATAGGAAAGAGAAAGAAGCAAGGCTAAGCATGCTCCAACAGGATCGGGAGAATACAGCGCAAACCAGCTACCTGTTCGAAAACTCCATGAAGAACCTGACCTCGATGGATGAACCTCATGCGGCTGGCATAGAGCATGATAACGCTAGGGAACCTGTTTCAAAAGAGGCTTACGACGACACAGTTGCCTGCGATGTCCCAGACAACCACAGCGCGGAGGATATTGATCATACGACTGATAAAGCTGGTTGTGAAAACACAGACAGCAAGCCAAGCAAGCATGGTGACAGTGAGCTCAGTGCTGCGGAGGGAATCCCCGACAAACACAGCGCCGACGACAATCAAATTGCGACTGCTGACGCTGATTGCGGGAAAATAGACAGCATTCAAGGAGATAGTGAACCCAGCATTGCAGACTCCACGTAAGTTAGAGTACAGCTGGGCAAAAATGAGAGCGCCGCATGGCTTTCTGAACTTGAATTGGCGTGAGACCTGACATCTGGGTGAGGGCGCCGCAATCAATCCAGTAAATGGCAGAAAAGAAGTAAGTCTCTGAAGTTCCAAACGGCCATGAAATGAATGGGTATCCAACAAGACGAAAAGACCTCGCTATGCAGAATGAACGCTAACCACCACGCAAAAACAGACACCAAGGCCCACGTTACACCCTTCGCATCTCCTTCCATGACCTCATTTGCATGAAAATAAGCCACTCAACCATTCAACGGAATCATGTTCAACAGCGAACAGCAGCCTATCATCACGTTCCCGATTCATACACTGATCAAGTCCCGCAAGGACGGCTGCGAACCACCAATACGTCAGGCCTGTACCGCCTCGCCCGAGCTCCTGCTCCGCTAACCTCTCACGGTGACCTGGAACTTTTCCCTCGCAAATTCCGCCACAAGCAATTTTTAAGAGCTCACATAAGGATCGTCGCTGGGGTGTAGTGGCCGTCACCTTTAGCTCAAGGGACATTCACCTTTCCACCTCTCCAGTCCTGTTTGAGCCAAAGCGAACGAGAGACTTAGTTTGTTGGATACGACTTTCCCATATGTTTGGACTCTGCCTGCATTTCTTTACGCGTTGCAGGCAGGGTGTTTCTGATACTTGTGGAACCAAGCACCATGTCTGCTGTTCGATACACTTCGGACAAATCCCTGGAAAAATGACTGGGGGTCTGAACATGACGACCATGTCGTTGCTTGAAAGAACGGCCTGAGCGCCTTCCCTTTTCCAACCTTGCTTTTATGACCGCACGGGCTGATAAACAAGTGGCAAGGCACTCGTAGCATACGTTCATGAACCAAAAGTATGAATCACGCGGGGGAACCTTGCCAGTGACCGTTCCATTTCCATTATAAAATCACAAACAGGAAGCGTTGATGTATCTCACATGGGTATTGAATCCTCAAAAAGACAACCTCGCTATGCTTGCAACACCGCCCTCGTCTAAAAAACAAAACGACGTTTCTTCCAGTTCCAAAATCATCCCTTCCCCTTGGCATCTCGTCTTCAAGCCTCGTGAACATCATTCCCATAACCCGGCGCAGTATGCTCATCGCTAGGACCATGCACAACAACCTCAGGCTGCTCGTACGAATACCTCGATCCCCTCCCCCGCTCCTCCGACAGATCCGCCCTCCTCTTCCCCTTATCCCCCACCGTCATCCCCGTCGGCGCGGGCGGCATGCCATAATCCAACGGCGCCTGCTGCTCCACGGGCTCAGTCATCGGCACGAACCCCGCATTCGGATTCCCGTCCCCCGCCACGTCTCTGCCGACCTTGTCGTGATACATCCTTTCGGCGACCACGGCGGCTCTAGTGTTGACGCGCCGCGCATTCGTGTAGCGACACGCGGAGACGAAGAGGGCGAAGTGCATGAGCAGGACGATGAAGCCGAGGGCGGCGCCGACGGCGATGACGACGCCTTTGCGGGTGACGGCGCCGTTGTAGGACTGTTGGGCGGCGCAGCCGGTGGAGCCTTGGCAGGGGTCGGAGGAGGCGGTGGTGCTGACGACGGTGCCGTTCGTGAGGTAGGCGGGGCCGTTGCCGCGGTCGATGTCGGAGTCGTCCGGGTACCACCAGAAGTACGTCTCGGCGCCCACGCTGGCGAAGAAGGTGGTGACGCCGAGGCCGAGCCAGAGCAGGAGGTCGCAGGCGACGTTGGCGCCGGGGGGGACCGGCCGGTTGCGGCGCAGGAGCACGAGGATGGTGGCGCCGTTCCACACCGCGGAGAGGCCGAGGGTGATGAGTTCCCAGGGCAGGAACCAGACGTCGTTGCTGTAGGGCCAGTCGTAGTAGGCGTAGTCGTAGTCGTCGTAGACGTTGTTCGGGAAGACGACTTGGTCGGCCAGCGACCAGCCGATGAGGCCGATGCCGACGAGGGCGAGGACGATGGCCAGGGCCCGCAGGCTGTATTTCCAGAGAAATGTGGCGTCGTCGGCGTACATTTCCCGGCGCGAGGGACGGATGGCGAACATGATTTTGAGGATCCGGGAAAGGGGGAATTATTACAATTTGAATTTTTTTTTGGAGTTGTCGAGAATGAGATGCGGACGGATCTTACACTGTCGGATGGATTTTAAGATGGAATGCAAAAAAGAAAAGCGAGAGACACAAACGTACCTTATTACATGCCGTCGAAGAAGAAGGGCGAGGGCGAAGAATCGCAAAAGGGAGGGTTAGGAATAGATGTGCCAGCCTTCGCTCCGCCCATGCTTGGTGTTTCAAGGCATACAGTAACGGTGGCTGGAGAGACAGTCTTTTCGAGATTCTCCCGGCAGCGGCGAGGCATTCTTTTGTTCTGGACTTCGCGGGTGAGTGGATCGCTTCAGTATTGAGGCTGAACGGAACATGGATTCTGGGCTGAGTTGGGTTCTAAAATTAGCAGCAAAGCGCAAGGCCTTTTTCTTCTTCTCGAGCCGTGTCTCAAATATCTCATGCGCTGCCAGAATAAATGCGCATCAGATTGTGAGGCAAAACGTGCGGAAGAAAAAGCATGAGGGATGTTTGGAATGCATGCTTGCTTGCCTAAAATTGGCATTCAAGTTCAAGGACGCGAAAAACGAAGCGGAAATAGTATGAATAGTATGCTAGTATGTAGGTGCATGTATATGAGGTAGGTAGATGCTTGTGGTAGTATCTACAGAAAGTATGTCATCAGAAAAGAGGTTTGTAGCAATGAATCACGTCCAAATCGTGGGGAAATCCAACTCGAGCCTCGATGGGCGAGTCATATCATGCGCCGTCCAAATTCATTCCCAACCCAAGGTCTCATTCCTTCCAATCCTTGGTCTCGAATTCCGGAACGCCGGGCCATGCCTGTTCACCCATCTGTAGATGCGAAAGCGCACAAATCATTCGCGCAAAGCACTGGTCATAAAATCCAGTTGACCTATACTCCGCGCTGCCCTATCCCTTCCCGCCCTGACACTCCCGGGACTTCGAGGTGGGAGATGGTCTGCATTTTCGTAGGGATCCAACCGAATCTCATCGGAATTTGGACTGGCCTCGGATTCATTATCGAGTCCTTTTCCCCATTCGCTAACGCTTGGCCGGGTGCTTCGTAGCAAGCCGTTGGGCATTACCGAGTTGTCCAGGTCAAGGTGTGGAGGCGGAGGAGCCCGTCGACTGTGGAGGGTTGAACCATCTATGTCACGGGTTGGTGATGTTTCGGGAGAATCGGGACATGAGTCAGGGATGCCGCCCAGACCATCGTGCGGAGGATAGCCATCAGGACGTTGTCGGCCAGGCTTGAAGCAGGCGGCGGGATTTGTAAAGACATTAAGTTGGCGCTCTTCAGCATCTTCTATGTGTTTTGTTTCGACGACGCAATTTCGATCCAGAGTGGGTATCCATTGAAATCGGTTCTTGTTGTTTGGTCCAAATGAATTCGAGCGGCGGTGGTGTGGTACGCGCGAGGTGGAGTAGCTACTGTGGACAATGGCAGGAGCGGATCTCTTGGCGTTATCTTTCGGCTTTTTCGAAGGCTTCTTGTACCTGTTACTGATGTACTCGGTAGATCTAGAGCGACCCGTTGGCGGTTTAGAAGGTTTTTCGTTACCCTCTTCTATATTCAATTGCTGGTGAGTATTGACCGTCGAGTTGGCGAGGGTCATCAGCTGGTTGAGCACCGCGAATTCGAGCTTCAACTTGATACTGTAGACCATCGCCTTCAAGGTGGCTTCGATCTCGTAGATGTTCGAGTATTCCATAGCAAGCAGGCAAACGTCCATCCCGATGATGATTAAGTTTATCCATATCAGTTGTGTCATGACTTTTCGTGTTCGGCCATGGTAGACAGGCTTGAGTAGTCTGATGGTTGACCAAACATAAACACCGGAGATGATAAACTCTTGCGAACAGAAAGCGGTCATTTGGAGCTTCTCGACGATGTTGAAAGCAGGGACGTATTTGGCGGAATCCATCGTATTTGATCCGTACGTGAGTATGGTGGTAGGGATATGAAAGCAAATGGCGTCGACGATGATCATTGCGAGAATTCCACGGAGGATCCTTTGTTCCCTCACAACGAGATGGAGCCTCGAGTACAGAACTACGGCCTGACCGGTGACCATGCAATACCAGCCAACGGTGATGATGGTAACTGCAACGTAGTCGTTGAGAGACTGATTGCTGGAAACAAGGCCGAAGAACTTAAGGAGGAATCCGAGTGCATGAAGTACGCAGCCATAACTCGATATCAGAAGAGACCAGAAGTAGAGGCCTCGATGTCTTTTGAAGGTGAGGAAGACTTGGACATTGAGTTCGGCGACGTTGTACCAAGCGACTGCAGTGAAGGCAGCTATGGCCATATAAACGCCCTTGTTGAGCGGGATTGGCCCCCCAGATTCTCCTTCCGGGACGCCCATTTTGGAGACTCTGAGCGTCGGGTGTTGGGGCAACTGATTGTGGATGGTATTGAGTCGAAAGTCAGCAGCGTTGATTCATGGGGGGTGAAAGGTGCTTGTAGTCGAACCAAAGGAGGCGCTTTGTGGGCAAGACGAGCCAACGCCGCGATTGAAAATAGGTAGAGGTTTTGTAGAAAGGACGAAGGGAGATGATAAGATACTGCGGAGTAGGAAGGTGAAAGGAAGGATACAAATAAGCGGACGCGTAAAAGTGTGTGCGGAGAATATGGCGTGAGATATGCCGTTTGGCGGCTAAATGAACACGGTTCTGACGGCTTGCGCATCCAAGAAGTTTGAGGTTTGAAGTTTGAGGTTTGAGGTTTGAGGTTTGAGGTTTGAGGTTTGAGGTTTGAAGTAGCTATGGCACTATAGACAGAAGAAATCAAGGTGGAAATGGATTTACTGTGGTTAGAAGAAGGCATGGAAAAAGAAGGGAAGAAAGTGAAATGTGAAATGTGAAATGGTTGAGGATGAGGGTGAGAGAGAGTGAGGTCCAAGCAAGCGGATCGACGAGCGAAGTTACGGGGCTGAAATAAAAAACAAACGGCGGCGGGCCACACGCAATAATGATACTTATCACCATACCACTCAATACTCTAACTCTCATATAAAGATTGCGGGGTAACAAGGTAACAAGGTAACAAGGTAACAAGGTAACAAAGGCATTATGATTATGGTACTTTACATTACCGCTAGACCAAGATCCTCCCGCATATACTTCAAAGTTCAAGATAGATTAGCGTAGGTAAGGTAGTCAGTAAGGTACCTTAGTCAGTACCTAAGGTAGTCAGTAGGTCAACTACCTAAGGTAGTCAGACCTTCTAGAATAATTAATGCAGCCTAACATCTGTACTACCTAAGGTAGTGGTGGTATGTAGTACCTAGAGTATAAATGTAAATAAGGGAACGTGATAAAGTATTCAATAGACAAACGCCTCCAGCGCGAAGCCTTGTATAATTGTATTGCACCATCTCCATCAACTAGTCTAATCTCGGTTGTGGCCCGAAAGCGCTATCCAAGCCTACTTTATCATCTGTCAACCAGAGCCAATTATTAATTCATAGCTCCTCCGTACCGTAAGTCTACTTTACCTATTCTACGACCTGATCCCTTCCTCCAGTACAAAACAAATAGACGCTTCAATTATGCGCAGCTGTCAAATCTTCAGGGGCCAGTCCAAACAAACGAGTCCAGTCGCACATTTTGTCGACACGGATCGCATCGCAAAATATCCATCGAGATCTCCTGCTGATGCGCGTATGTATGCGTTTCCCGGGGATATTTGGTATTGGCAATGGGCATGTGTTCTCTGGCGTATCCGTTGGTTTGGGCATCTTATGTACCATCGTGACCACGCCGCCGTAATCTGACCGGTCCCCTAAACTCCGTCATCCATTCGGCCTGACCCATTCCAAGCGCAAGTATGACCAGTCTCGGCGACTTCATTCAAGGAAAACCACTCATGCATTTGACTCGGCAGTTTTGATGCCTTCTCCTTCTCATCCCATTCATTGGACCGCGAGATAGGCACCAAGGCAAGCTTTCCTTCTTTGAGACATAGCGTACTATGCGGTAAAAGCGCCAACGTCTCATTCGTTTTGTTTTGACGGACACCTCTTCCCTTTCTTCCAATTCGTTGGCTACAAGCTGAATTCACCTGCGCCATCTTATGCAAGGAATCTTTTCCCTGTACTCACAGATAACCCTGCAAAATCTCAGTTTGAGACTTTGAGTGAAATATAATTGCTGTGCCTTTCGGGCCCGTCAAAAACTCCGGGAAGTCCAGTCTCATCAGACGAGGCTTCAACCTTCAAGCGATACTACGACACCACTAAAAATCATTTCAATCATGGAACAATTTATGACGACTGAGGAGCCGACCTTGTCTGACCTCCGAGACGACATGCATAAGACATGTATGTCTGTGATGTGGCGCATTGCCATTCCGCTCCCTGCAATTCATTCGTTTCATAGGCTGAAAATGGCTCAAAGGAACAATGTTGAACTGGGTATCCTTCCCTCTTTTAGGTCTGATCTGCTATCATGCAGTAGGGACTGCAAGACACAGAACACCAGAAGGTACTGTCCGAAACCCATGTTTGCCGACTTCATTTCCCCAGATTTCGCCAGGAGAAATCTCCAAGCGCTCAAATCTGGGCCCAGTATGCCAACTTTAGATAATCCACGACCAGAGAGCTTCGACCTTCTCGTTACCACCAACGGAATCCACCATTAAAGCCGACCCGGGCCATTGCAGCGCAAATAACACCTTTTTCCGATATCATTGACCGCAGGATCACGATGTATCTAAGCAAGGACCCACAATATCCAGGTGCTCCATGCATGTCCCCTCCGTTGGCATTCGGAAGAATTACCCGTTCCTTTGCACCTGCACGAGATGATACAGTAGGTATAGGCGTCGCTTTGGTTTCAGCTTGCGAAATCATGCTAGGAGTTGTTATTTTTATGCTTGTATGCTCCGCAGCATTGCAAAAAATGCTCCCCTTTTCGAAGCGCTTCAGTCATAGAGACTGGTCAATGCTTTGACGACTGGTCCATGGTTTGCCCGCGCATAAATCTTCACCTCCATCTACAATCGTTTTGCATTGCTATAGTTCTGGTAACCTGGCCTGAGCAGGGGTACACAGCATCAACACTCTCACAAAGGCTATCAGACATTTCCTGCAGCAAGTTCTAGCGACTCGCAACCCTGGTCTTCATCCGTGGCAAATGGAAGCGTCATGCAATCAGCGCATCATATCTTTTGCGTCGTGTGGAACACTATTCTCGGACCTGATCTTCTCATATGCCATGCATGGAGCATCTAAACCAGGAAGCCCTTGGAATCAGGGGCAGTCTTCCTTCCTTACTTTAGACGAGGAAGCATTGACAACCTTACCATCTTCGAACACAAGTCCTACAGTTCCGCTCACCTATGTCTGCTGTCCAAGGGGCATAACCACAGCTCTCAGACCGAAACTTCCAAGCAGCATTTCAGTGTCTACATCTCTAGCGATGATATGCCGGACCGCCATAAAATATTCCTGGCACTTACTTGGCACGCACAGACAGAAAGACACATGCTCGAAGTATATGAAACATGGTCCATGAAGCCGCAGCAAATTTTTTGTGCATATACAGCCCGCACGGACCTGCGAGTATAGTACCTACGGGTACGAGGCAGCATGAGACCGGAGTAGGTCTCCTCCAAACGGATGTTTTCGTCGATATCCTACCACATGCTATGTTCATACGGAGCAAACTATGCGCACGCACTGGTATTGCTGTATCACTTGCTGTATATCTCATCTGAATCTCCTTCACTATGCGTTCTCCTCAAATATTGCTTCCTCGCTTTCCAAATTCATCCATGTCACCCAACCACCATTCCTCCAGTCAACATCCACATCCCCACTACGCTCGAGAACAATACACCGACGGACCAAACGAACCATGCACTCCCCGTCCCTCCCCCCCACCCTGCTCCTTTTCTACCTATGCAGCTGGATTTCCGCAGCGCCAATAGCCCCGACCAAGCGGCAGGTATCCCGGTCTGATACATTCTCTTTCAACGTGACGTCGAGTATGATCCAAAAACTGGAACAAATAAAGACATCACTGGAGAACATGATGCTGATGTTTGTGCAGCGATTGAGAAACTCGGTTTAGAGAATGACGCGATGAACGGATTGGCAGATGTGAGTTAAAACTGTTCCAATCTGTCATCAAGTATGACGAGCTGCGGTAGATGTTTTGGCGACTGATATAATGGGGTGTGAAGCTTTCGAATCTCAACATCATCAAAGTGTAACGGCGAGTGGGGCATACGGGGTATATCTGGGCGTCGTGTATGAGTTACGGATATCATGAGCGAATTGATCGTGCCATCAAGGCGTGCAGCCTATGGCAGTGTGTTCTCGATGAAAGTTATCAAGACGTTCCGTTGAGAAGGATGTAAAGTTAGCAAACAAATGTTTAGACCGATTTCTTGTAAGCAACAAAAACTTGTACCCTAATTTAGCTAAAGCCCTGTTGGAAAATCCGAGAACGCTCTCTCACGCTTCACCCAGCCCTTCGACAATTCATTGCCTTGGCTCATCGCTCGCCTTCTCTCCATTGTCTTTACTATCGTTGTCCTCATCCTGCTCACCCTTCTTCTCACCACCCGTGTGTTCTTCATCATGATCTCTCAGTCCATCTTCATCCATTTCTCCCCACTTCCTCTTCAGATTAGCCCTGGACCTTCCAACTCTTATTTTCCCTTCATCGTTCGGACGACCCCTATCGCCATCACCATCTAGGAGATGCCTACTCTCAAACCTCTGAATATCCCTTGAAGATCTTTCCAGCACCAGCGGGGCTAGTACTCTGTTTGCGCCGCCAACTACGCCTTGGGATCTTTCAAGGTGCAGTCGCAGTAGCGGGGAGAAGGGCAGCTGAGAGATCGAAGAGAGAGGGTGACGGGAGGGCGTATGTAACGTCCAGCGAAATCTTACCTACTTGAATACAAGCGTCTGTTATTACAATTACAATTGTTATGCACTTTGTTTCACACTGTCTACTCTACTCGTAAGCATCAACCTCGCCTTCGGAAAATTCTGTTTCCCTTCAAGAATCGACTGCCCCTTGGCCTCCTCTATTTCCCTACCTTCATCGACCAGCGCACCCCTCACGATGTCCTCGATCATGAACGCGCGAGATCAAACACTTTAAACACTTCAAACACCCTGTAGCACATTTGCACATCATCTGTAGCCACCAGCCCCACCTTTCCCTCAAGCGCTGTACTCTGCTGATGATCTCCCTCGGTTGACACGTCGTTGAAGGAGTCCAGTGCCAAGGCGCTAGAAGAGCATGACCGAGTATTCCCCGATATTTGAATCTTGGAACCGCCAGCCTCCCCCCAATCATCTCTGATTTCTTACTCCTTACTAGACATGGCACCGAAAAGAAAGAAAGCCGAAGCGGAGCATGATTACCCAGAAACACAAGCCAAGAGGTTCAAGAAAGGTTTCTCTGTAGGACCCGCTAATTTACCTGATGGCACACATAGGCGTAAAGGTAATTTGTCTACGCGGAGGAAAAACCATAGACTAACCTATAGACAGTTCAAAAGATCAAGCAAGATCTTATACGGAAAGCCAAAATCAAGAAATCCTACAGCAAGGTCAAAGAACGAGAACCAGTTGACACAAAACCTTCCATCTATTCCTCGACCCCTCCTCCAGAAGAACCCTCGGCATCGCTAGAGCTGCACCCTGAGAGACAAGCAATGCTAGATGAACCTGAGCCTGCGCCACGGGAACAGAAAGACATACAAGAGCAGCTGCCGCGACAGAGGAAAGCGCCGCGCCCAAAAGCGGTGCCTTTCCGAAAAGAAGCCCTCCTCGCCCAACAACGCAAAGAAGAAAACGAAAAGCGTCAGAAGGAATTTGAGGAGTTAAATCGCCAGCGGCAGGTGAAGATCGACGAGAGGGAGAGATTTCGCAAGGCTATGGCTAAAGCAAGATCTGGAGGTAGGGATGGGCAGAGGAAGCTTGGGCGCGAGAGCAAGGTCTTGCTGGAGAAAGTGCAGAGAATGGTGGGACCTTGAAGAACAAGGATTCTCCGGTCCTCCCGTTTCAGTTGCACAACCATGCACAAATCATCGCTGGCGGCTTCTGCTAGGTCTAACGCTGCTGTTCCGGTGCGCTACTAGGCTAGATGCAAATCGCGTTCGGCCAATACTAATTCACCAAATGATAGCCAATGGTGTCACTACTTTGTGAGAGACTCGACTATTTGTTCTCATCGTCGAGAAGATCTCGACGATGAAGGTCGATGCTTGCAAGGGGACAGACCCTTGCCCACCTCGTAAAGGCCGAGGAAAAAGCGTCTCAAGGAAGTATTCCTTCGTATGTGCACTGATGTTCGTAGCCAGAAAAACACCGGTCAATAAATATTTTGCAACTTTCATCGAGACAAATATTCCAATCATTGGAATATTGCTACAACTTCTCGCCGGCAACCGTTCCATTCCCTTTCTGCATCTCCCGCCCACCGAGCATGACGTAACCTGATCCGTATCCGATCCACCTCTCCAGCACTCACCCAAGCTTGCACTCTTATATCGCCGATACGGCCCAACACGTCTCGCACACTCCTCATTCATTTCCGCCGCGTCTCGACCAACGTCCAGCCAATTTCCCCTATCATGATCTATTGCGTCTTGCATTTCCACCACGACTTCGCACTCGTTGTACGTTCGGGAGACTGGAAGCTTGAAGCCATCGTCGGCACCGCCGCTGTGGAATACGCCGACGGTATGGTCGATGGGGAAACGAAGGATGGTGCCGGCGCAGGCGGAGATGGAGATGCGTCCGGGTAAGGGAACGCAGTGGACGTGTTTGGAATCTTGGATGATATCAATAGGCGAATGATTGTTGCTAATTTGGTGGATATGAGTGGTGGGAGTGATTGCGGTGAAGACAATGAACACGGAAAAGGAGAGGCTGGGTGGTAATCTTACCTTCTTCTATTGCGAATGACAAGGGTAGAGTCTTGTTTGTCTTATCTATCAACGGAGGACAGGCAGGCCCCTCCTCTATAAAAGGCGATCTCTGCGTAAATTGCGCCCCGAGGACCTTCTTTCCTTATGCGCCAGTCACGCGCTCAAGCGAGAGATCAAACGTTGAGACGCTGTGGGTAAATTATACGTGCGAGACGAAGATACGGATACGGATACAGACTCATACACCAGATTCTAGCCCAAAGTTCTGGATTGTTTCCATGTTCTTTGGAGCTGGGATTGGGTGAGCAGCAGGGATGCCAACCCCAAACGTTTTCCAAGAAGAAACAGCTCCTGCCCGATGCTGGCAGGCAAGCTACTTTGGGCTCTAGCCAGGAAACGTATACAATCACCAAGCTGACCTAACAAACTGTCTCCCCGCTCGTCTCAGACAAAAAGGACCAAGGTGCAACTTGTGCTACATTCCTTTCATTGGAACGTCCTATGGTCTTCTCCCCTACGGACAGATCTCTACAGTAATTCAATATGACGGGATGGTCGGGCAGCTTTCATCACTTTACCTCCTGCGTATCTACCATCCTAGGCGCTCTGTACCGCAGCATCCCGTAGGCTAATTTGCCCGTTCGAACGTCATCCACATCGAACGTCAGGGCCCTATGTTGCTCTTCCCCCCGGTCAGCTCCAGTCACATAGAGC
Source organism: Pseudevernia furfuracea (assembly GCA_022315425.1). Lineage (NCBI taxonomy): Eukaryota > Fungi > Ascomycota > Lecanoromycetes > Lecanorales > Parmeliaceae > Pseudevernia > Pseudevernia furfuracea. The sequence goes on from JAIUPT010000010.1 coordinate 803,517, forward strand.
GAAAGTCCCCACACGATGTTATAAAGTTCAATCCATGACATGATGTGAGGTACGCTGGCAAAGATCGTGATGCGGACGCCTTTCAGAGCTCGAAAGAAGTGGTTACCAGGAACTGGATCTGGACCGTGTCCCATGTACGACGGGCGGATCTGGTCCAGAGCAGCCCCGATGGCGTCGTCGAGGTCGCGCCATGGGATGGACCGTCCACGGTAATTGAAGTTGATGATCAGTGGTGTGTCTGGGATAGGAAACGGCGTCGGATCTAGTGGCAATGAGGCGGTCGTGTTGAGCGGAACTCTTTTCGTCACTTCCAGGCTTGGGGGGTTATATCCCACCGACGCGACTCCCACGTTGCCATGGCCTACGAATACAATGTGGCATGCCAGGACTTGGTAATGTTCTGGCGTCCCGACCATGAAACTGTATATTCCGCCCAAGACCCACGACAATTGCTTCCAGGTCATAATTATCCCCTCGTTCGCGAGTACGATAATATGGATACCGTCTTTTTCGTACTCGAATCGGTCGCCAGTGATAGGTGAGGCGGGATGCTGAATTAGAGGGCTACTGATATGCAAGTAGGCGCCTTCGAAGGCTACCCAGACATTTGAGATGGGGATAGCCGGGCCAAGGAAGCCGAAGACTAGGGTGAATGGAGTGTCGGGTATTCGAAAAGGGATGGCGTTTGCTGTCAGTGACTTTCTTGAGGGATCCGTGGCAGCCAATAAAAGCCTTGTGTCGTTTGAGTTCGTCAGGTTGGATAGTGGTGAATTCGCAGATTGAAGACCGCGGGAAGGGTGGTTAGGAGCAAGCCCATCTCCGATCTTAGTGCCATCTATGATAATCTCGAATGATAACTCTTGCATATGCTGCCGGCTAGTTGCTATATCACCATTCATAAAATTGGCAACCTGACGCAGCACCGAATTTAATTGCCGCCGTGACAATCGACGGCGCGGAACCCCGGTGACGCCAATCTGTACACTGCCGCCCACAGCACGGTACTGAAATTTACCGTTCGTTACCGGGTCGTTGGGACGATCAAGGAGGAAAGGGTATATCCGAGTGATAGCGCCGCTGAAAGCGGCGTTGACCGCAGAAGCTGGAATTTGAGAAGTGAAGCGGTCAAAGGCCAAAGAGGTCGGTGAAGGGAAGGAGGTTGACTCTGTGAGATAGTTCGAAGAGTTTGTGGCGTCTTGTGATGCAACGAAGCTTTCATTCCTAGCATCGGACAGTGAAAGCACCGTTGTCGGAACGGTGAGAAGTGATTGGAGAAAGAGCGTGAAGAGGAGTGCACCGAGGGTGTGCATTGGTGTGCCTCTTTTTCACGCTGTCAATAGAAATTGACTATTCTAAAACAGTTGAAGATGATGAAGCTAAGAAGAAAGTAATCAGGTATCTGATAAAAAAAATGGTCTTGGACAGCGTGGGTAAACGTTGCGGTTTGCCGCATGTGGTGGTGGGTGATCGATGTAACCGCTCCTTGCGATATTTTCGGAACGGTGATAAACGCTCGGTTCTCAACTGGCTGGTCTTACGCGACGGGCTTGGTCCTCGACAATACACCTAGACTCTAACAAGTAGGTCGAGCCATGAAGATGCGAACGTAAATACGAACCGAATTCCGGGTGTGCCACTTCAATTCAGCCATGTCATAAGGGAAAACACATCGAGTACATTCGTAATAGCCTTAGACCGGGAACTGGGCATGGCGACAGTCGAACATACTTTGTCTGGGATGAGCGAATGTGGGTATTCTCTGCCGTGCAAATGTGGGAGTGATGGGAGCTCAAAAAAATATAAAAAAGAGATCATACGCGTTTCACTTCGAATTCAATGAGGTCATCTGAATAAGGGCCCGATCTTCGGCCTCGAAGAATGAGATACGAAGACCAGCTCTTGGACTTCGTGCTCTGGCCATCATTGTCACTAACTGTTGGCGAACGGCGAACAGGAGAGGGCATTCAGTGATTGTCATAATCACGCAGAATGCGACCGAGAATTCAAGACTGATTTGTCCGAGCACGACCGTGATTGGTGCTCTTCACGATCGATTGCACATCAGGTGCGGCGGGCATCAACCATTCGTCACCGACAGCAGAAAGCAACGAAATCAAAGTGTAATCCACCCAGCCAGAGGAGAAGACTACTGGCGTTGGCAATGTGTGATCTCCTGCGAGCTGGGCCATGGCATGCTGAATTGCATCTTCACCAATCAAGAGCAGAGGGGACAACTCTGTCATTGCGATCGGACCTTGCCGTTGGCTCCAATGCCAGTTTGAGTCGCTCTGGTGGAGAGGATTCCCGCGAAGATGTTGGGTCATTACGGTGGTATGCTCATCAAAATCAGTTTCGTCTTCTGTGCTTCCTCCTGTGATGTGCCGTTGAAGCTTTCACACTGAATCAGTCCGCTGAGGTCTGTGCTTCAGGGAATTGGGGGCCGGGAGAGATATTGAGTGATCCTCCACCGTGCCATGCTCATGGCGGTCGTGAACCTAGGCGTTGCTAGCACGACTCCTTGAGGCTGGATGGTAAGAATGGTAAATTCAAAATTTGAGTTGTAAACATCATCGTGGATCGACCTACCTACCTACACGCCCATTGAGATGTAAAAAACATCGCTACTACGCTGACAAATCGAATCACCAAGGAGATAGGAATTCTGGATGAGATGAGCTGGCAAGGACCGCACACCCTAAGTTCAGGACCATTGTTGGAACTACCTTGGAAATATCTTTGCTCTTCTTAGCTGGTGAAGCAGATGAGGATAGAAACTCCATTAACCCTTCGTCCTCATACCCGTACAAAGAGAATGATTATCAGGACGAGCTGACAGCGGCATACTTGCCGACGCTGCTCCACCAGGCTCCGTTCTTGCAGTCTTGGCCCTGGTTCGAGACTTGAGAACTAGTCTTTGAGTCAGCTGGAATGGAATACAATTCCTCCAAATCCGCCGAGAGGCGTGAATCTGGGCAATGTACCATCACCACTGCCAATCTCCTGCGACGTCGGTTCCGTCAGGTGGTAAGTGAGAATGAAACGCCGCTTTTGCAAAAGAAGGAACATCTTCTACTCTCGGATCAATGCTTGCAAGATAGGTCAGATAATCGCTATATCACAAGGAAGACAGATGCAGACTCTGCTGAAATCCTCACGTCCGTGACGCTGGGACCATCTGTCCCAAACGATCCGAAATCTCATGTTTTGCTTTCGATCTCTGTGCTTGCAGAGACTGCGGCGGAAACAAAGTCCTAATTTATGCTGGCTGGACTGGAGAAGATTGGAGACGGGAGGGAGCCTCTTGGAGCTGGGATGAGACCGACGGAGCTCGACAGTCGCTGCTTGAAGCTTGATGGTGCCCGAGGGAGCTTGGCACTCTAGCGAACATAGTTCTCCTTGGTCGAGTCACGGCCGTCTGTCATCTAAGCACCATGAAACGCTCCGATGAAGATTGTTCCAGTTGCTTTGTTGGGGCTTGCATACACATTGCAGTGGTTGAAGAGACTTGTGAAATGGTTCGCACGACCGACGAATGCCACTGTTAGCACTTGGCGCTTCATGAACCAGAAGATCATTCTAACACACATATCGGCGTCAAACGGCAATTCCTCTCGCCTTGATAAAGGGGAACAGGGACCATTTCCCTGGGCTACACTGCCGAAGTGACTTACCGGGACACAGACCACTTAACGTGACGATGTCCCATGTCGGATTCGATGGTCTGGGAAATGTAGAAGCCAACTCCCTTCTTCGATGTCAACTTCGACTGATACAATCTCTGGTCGATGGTGTATTGCCAGATCTAGTATGACTGTATTTTGGGCCAACACTTATTGTGCCCCACTGGAAAGGGAAAGGAGAAAGTTAGCCGTTAGGGACATGGGCTGTATCTATGAGAAGCAAAAGCAAGGTGCTCGCTCTGGAAAAATCTTTGAGACAACTCTCACAGGCAAATCCTGAAGGGTGTGTGATGAGAGTGAATGCCGCGGATGACTGTTTCATTTTCTGAATATAAATGAATTAGCGGCAACATTTCCAATCCAGAACGGTTCTTTAGCTCAGCTGAATTGTTTCTGTCCTCCAACTATCAGCGCTATTCGTTGTAATTGACCGCCAGGTGCTGAATCCGGTAGCCAGTTCGAGGACAAATCGCAATCTAGGTCGAGTCAACTTTAGTGGCACATCGTTGATCTGGCTGAAACTTCGAGTATTGCGGAGGGTTAACCAATCCCTAGAGAATTTCTCCTATATGGGGTTTTCTTTTTGTTGTTCGAAATCCTGGGTTGGTCAAAAGTTTTTTGGTTCTGTGTTTTGCTCCTTTTATGTTTTATTTATTAACTACTCACAATTTTCTGTTTTGTGAAGAATCCCAACCATCTTTCTAGCAACTCTCAATCCGAGTGAAGTCACAAGCTTGACTCTTGCTACTGTCCATCTATCACTCAGATTTTGTTTGGCCTATGACGGCGATGGATTTTTCTCAACACAACTCTTGAAAAGTGCGGGGGCCAACAATTCCCTACCAGCAATTCATTCTAGATCTCATGGAAGACATTTTCTCATCTGCAGAGATCCATAGCGTCATAACCATGGACTCGTCGGCTGTGGAAAATTGCACTCTCGCATTTTCGCTTCGCCAATGGGATCATGGACGGAGATGTGTTGGAAGAACTCTACCCAGGCTGTATGATAAAGAACCTCATACACTAATATTCAGCACTGATGATCTATGTCAGGGCACCAACGATTCCTAGCACCGTATGTGTCTCGTTCGTTCACCGTTGCATCAGTCGGATAGATCAAGGTTCGCGTCGTCGAGCGATGAGGAGCTCGATGGCCAAACAGATTCTACGTTGTCACGTTGGTTCCCGAAAGCCTCTCAATCAGCGAATGCAGCACCGCCGAACCGAGCAGCAGCAGCAGCAGCAGCAGCAGCAGCAGCAGCAGCAGCAGCATCAGCAACACCTCTTCTGAGGCAGACGTGCGGGAAAACGCTCCATCAGCAATCGAGAGAGAGCAGAGCTCGAGTAAAGCATTGCCGAATCCAGAGCCAAGATTGCCGCTTTGAAAGACCGACTGGCAACCGCCAAAGCTCAAACAAGAGAGGGTCTGACTCGTATTGCAGGCTTGAGGGGTACCTTGAGAGAAACGAAGATCGAAGCGGCTATTTTGCAGACACGACTTACAACCCCAAGCCCTCCACCGAAAGGGAAGTCATCTTCGAATACATCTCGGCAGAATGGGTTAATGGGAGATCCAACTGGTGTAGATCAGCGTCCCTGACAATTCATGGATAACATCGCCGGTCTTTATACCCTCGGAGTCGAAGAATGCAACTCAGGCCTCCGTGTCTTTGACATGGTGTACCGCAGTGGCCTTTCTACGTGTACAGATTTGCAACTCTTCCAGCGGAAATTTGCCAAACATGCCAAAGGGTTTCCGGCAGCAAGGATGCTCTCGGAGGCATGGTTAGCGATCAGCAGGCGTGGTATAACACATATTGAAGACGAATCTATTGGCCTGGGCGCTCCGATCGACCGTGACATGCCAGCGCTGCTGGTAACGCGAAGAAGCCAAAGGGAGTGCAGTATTTAACAAGAACGTCTTGAATTTGAGTTCTCCCTTGACAGGATTTTGAATTATCTGGTAATTATCTGGTAACAAGCTAGGAAATTAGACACTTCAGCTGTTGCACAAGCGAAGTTCTCCTATGCTGTGGTTACATGATCTGGGCACTCTCGGATACGAATAGGTAAAAATGAAGATGAAGAGGCGTCCAAGGACCGGACGTTTATGTCGAAAAGTATCTCAGTTAAATTGGCAAATCTTCAGGTCTGGACATACGAATACTCAAGAGCGCCATACCACTAAACTCCGCAAAGTGCCAATCAATTTCAACGCCACCACTTTTGACGCCATAAGAAAGCGTCACTTTCCCTTGTGTATGCCTTTATCAGTAGTCCTCGCTGACTTGACTACCGACCTCTGTCCAGCTCCCCGGCGTACTGAACCGGGCTTCATCATCGCTCATGACATCCATGTCCTCGCTCCCAACTTGACTAGCATGCTCACCAGTACCTGCATGTGACCCATCGGTGTGGCTCTCCATCCTCTCTTCGATACCGCCAGCTGCTTCGGATTGAGGTGGTGAGTAGAAAGCCGGTGCACTATTCTGGGCCCATTCATTGACAGACCAATAATTCGAGCGAGATGGACGGATGTCATCATTGAGCTCAGCTAGATCTGCAGCAGCTGAGGAGGCGGACGTGGTGGGTGTGAGGTCCAGTAACTGTTCAGAGGGGTGGTTGGAGATTTCGTCGGTGTCGATCAGGAGACGTTGGGGTTGGTACGCAGCTGGTTTAGGAGGTACTGGAGGAGAGGCGGGAGACTCACGGAGAGCAGGTGGGGAAGTAGATGAGGCGAGAGGAGTAGGTGTGCTGGAGCGTGAGATCGGATCTGGCTTTTGCTCTTGAGGTGAAGAAGGTGCATCCATTATTGGCACACCCATCTCATCAGCGAAAGGGTCCGCATATGCAGAGCCCAGAGCTGCAGCCTTGGATTCTGTGTGTCTGTGGCGTAGGCCCGGTTCCTCTGGTTGTGCCTCGGCAGCCGATGAAATCGCTGTCGTTTCCTCGACTTTGAGAGACCCATCTCTGTCAACCAAGTCATCGAAGCTCGTTGCTTTCCCCTTGGCTGCTTGCTTTGACCTTCGACGCTCTTCCATCATTCTGCCCCTCTCCAAGATCTCCTGCCTGGCTCTACGTCTTCGTTCAACTGCTTCAGGGTCTTCATCCTCGCGAGTTGAAGCATCCGGTGATGTATCTCGGGATCCGGATTGTGGAGCTACCTCATCGCCTAAGCTGTGTAAGGCTATGGCAGCTTTGCGTCGTGATTCGTCGATCCACTGCCGTACTTGAGGATTTTCGTAGATGGCGAGACCGGCAGCGCAGAGGAGAGAGATGGTGATTATCAGGCCTAGAGATTGTAAGCTTTTCGTGAAGGTTTGTTATTATCGTGTGACTGAGTCTAGGACCATGAAACCAGTGCAGGCAACCGCAGCTGGCACGGATCCATGTCTCGGGAAGATGCTTCAGACTGACCTTTAGCCAACGGGGCCGGCATTGTGATGTTGGGATATCGAGCTATTGCAAAAGTGAGTCGTTGTAGGATTGTGGGGAAGGGGGGGTGAAGTGTTAGGTATTAGACCGTAAGGTATTACAGAGTAATTCGGCCGTGCCTAGAAAGAGGTCGTCATCCTCGTAAGGAAGTTCGCCCCCGCACTATCTTAAGGTACTCTAGCCCTGGAGCCCCCGAGCCCCCGAGCACCGATAAGAAGCTCCACGATACGATACGCGCGTGGAGCCCTAATTACAGTAAAGAGTCAAGACGCGACTCCATGATCACGATTCATATAAATCATATATCATCAGTGTTCCCATAAACTGGATAGCACCTCAATTGCAATCATGTCGCGTCCAAGCACCTTCGGACAAAGAGATGTCAATTCTAACCCGACCTCGCTGGCCCAAAGAAACCTTACACTGACTGAAGAGCTGGAGAAGCTGGAACAATCCATTACCTTGACCCTCCAAGGTGATTCGATACCGTCCCCACCAATCTGCCTTACTGATTCTGCCTCTCAGAAATCGATCACAATTTCAGTCGAGCCCACCGTATTGTGACGGCGAGCATCCTGCCAGTCGTCGAGCAATATGCAAAGCACTCGAAGAATGTCTGGGAAGGCTCCAAAGTAGTATCCCCCCTCACACTTCCACGAGCTCCCGGGTCTGACACCTTCTAGTTTTGGAAACAATTCTTCGAAGCCTCCGCCAATGTCTCTCTCTCTGGCTACGAGGAACCTCCCGCAGATGACGAAGCCACCACCACAGAAGAAGAGGACCCCACGGCAACTACACCCTCCACCTCAACCTACAACTCCCCTCAACCCAATACTCCATCGAACCAGCCCTATCCCAACGAAGAAACACTCTCTCCCTCTCCAACACACACCACGCCTCGCCCGCAAAGGCAGAAACAGCCGATAGCGACAGCCCCATACTCCTCACCATACGAAACCCTCAAGCGAGAAACCCTTGCGGCCTCCCCCTCTGAGTCCACCCTTCCGTCCACACCCCGCGCCGCCGTGTCCCCAGCGCCTCAATCATCTCCATTCGCTCCGCCATCCACATCTCACCACACAGCCCACCGCACGCCGGCAAACGACGTCCTTCTTCACCGCGTCCTGGACAAGAACTGGCGAATCCAGGCCACCCCACACTCCACCACAAGATTACCCCAGCGCAGTAAATCGTTCACCGATGCAACGCCAAAACCCAGCACAGCCAAGAAGGGCAGAGGCAGAGCGAAGGAGGACTACGATCTGGATTCCTCTCCCGCAGTGCCTGCACCACAGCTGCATTCGGACATCTTCGATACACCAGCCCGAAAGGGCCGTATACCAGGAGTCAGCGTGCTCACACCTGCAAGAGGGAGGAAACCCGGCGCTGCCGAAAGTGGGAAGAGGGGAAAGCAACAGCAGATCTGGGATAGCGACAGCGACGATGATGATGAAGGCGATGTCGGGATGAGCCCGCCGAAAACGATGCAATTCCATGTTCCGCAGCCGAGGTTGTTGAGGACGCCGGCACGGGAAGCGTCGAAGCGAATCGTGGAAGATCTGCTGCTCACAGCGGGTGGGAACGTGACGGATGATTTGGAGGACAGTCCGAGCGTGGTGCAGAGAGCGAGATTGGGAGACGAGGACACCTTTTGAGGGGATACCATGTGTACAGCGTGTAGAGGAGAAGGAGACCGAACGCTTCTTCTCACTTTCCTTCTACTGTCAAAATCCTACTCCGCAGAATCAACCAGACCCTGCTGTCTGACCCCTTGTAAGTAGTCTTGGCTCTCACTCTCAGCGGAGTCGTGGGCCATGTTCAGCAATAGTGGCTGCAAGGCTGTAGAATGAATGGCCTTCCCAAACGGACACTCATCCCTTCCGTGCTTTTTCCTGGCTGCAATTCTAGTATCCTAAAATTCCCCAGGACGCGTGACAAATGATCTCGTTGTTCAACGAAAATCGGTCTCAATCACAAGCACGACAGTGATTCCACTGCACAATGTATCAGTACTCTCATGAATGATATCCTTTCTCAAGCTAAATACAACTAATGGTATATGTCCACCCGCATCATCAGGTCCTTGAAATGCTCCATCCGTAAGGTAAAGGTTTCGAGATGCTCCGTAAAATATGCACGCCTTGATAGTCGTGCCCAAACCCAGTACACGGAGGAAACTAAAGAAGTATCATCTCCGATGGATATATGGTAAGTAAAATAAGGATAGCGCCCGCTCGAAGTGCTGTAGAAGTAAAAATTATTCCAATAAGGGTATCAGTGTCATCTCTTCGGAGCGCTCTTGCACTCCCGTGATCTGAAGGAAGTCACTATACCCACTCTCCTCTGCTGGCTCTTTCACTCTTTGAATTCGGAATTATCATGATGTCTCGGACCGTTTCAGTCCGTCCCACCTCCTTCTATCCCTCAGAATCTTTGACAGCGGCATCAAGCGCTGCCATGATCCTCGATCTCCCCCAATCTTTGTTTCTCTTTTCTGGTCTGACTCATCTCCGTTCATCCTCACCCATAAACACCTCCTGGCAATGCTCGATCAGGAATTGTACCGCCCCGTTCTTGGCTTGCGTATCTTGCATTTCTCTCGCCAAACTCTCGGGCCGCATAACAGTCGGTGCGAACACAACCGCCACGTTCTGGCTCGTCATTAAGTTGTCCGCCTGCTGTTCCACGACCCTCGCCAAATGGAATACCAGTACTTCTAGTGTATCACGGTGATGCGTGGGTAGCTCGCTGATCGCGTTTCTCATGCTGCTCACGCGGTAGGTGTGGTTGTGAGGATTATGGGGGTGAGCCGGATGTGAGGGGTCAATGTCCATTGGGTTCTGCCCAGGAGGTGGAAGGGTCTCGAGCAGTCTATCGTAGACGTCGTAAGTGATAAGTGGTGTGGGAAGCTTTCGGAAATATTGTTTGAGGGTGGAGGTAACGGCGTTGATATCGAGGTCGGGGTCAGAGATGTCGTAGTCGTTGCTGCGTTCGAAGCCTTCTTTGATAGTTTGGATTTGAGAGTTGCCGCCAGATTTGCGGTAGATGCCCTCGATATCCATGCCTAGAAAAGGGTGTTAGTGGTAGACAAGGTTACGGAACAATGGCAGGAAAACATGCCTCTGGCGTCCACTTCTTGGATACAGCGCATTACGATACCGGGGATGTTCGCCCGCTCATATTCTGCGCGGTGCTCAAGCTCGGAGCCAAACAAAGCTGTATGATGTATTAGCGAGACCATACCACACTAGTGGAAAAATGAAGGTTCATACCTGGACCACCTTCGTGATTGATAGCAGGCATACTACCGTTAGGCGAGTTTTTCCACGGCTGCTGCCTTCCCCTCTGATTACCGAAGAAGCCGACCAATCCTGGTCGCGCCGGATCATGACTCTGATTCCTGGAGAGGCTGCTGCTGGGGTATTCTTGTTGCTGCATAGCCCCATAGGGCATGCCTTCGGGATATTGGCCTTCTCTTTGATTTCTGTTCCCATCGCTAGAGAACGCCCCCTTGAGGCCTTTTGTGACGCCCTTGGCGACGTTGTGACCTCCTTTCTTCCAGTTGAATTTCTTTGGTTGGGCCTTTCGGATATTAACCACTTGAGGTGCTTGAGGTGCTGTCAAGTACGTTGCAGGCTCGACTTCGTTCTCTTGCACCACGGTGGATCCAGTCATAGTGCTTTCCGTGAACGAGGGCCGTGAATCCCGAACGTCCATCCCAGAGTTGGACCTACCATTTTGGTTTTGTGCATAGATACCCAGCCCATTAGCTGGGGGTTGGACACCCTCTAAAGCACTCTTTGCTTTTTGAAGCTCGTGGACCTGGTGGACAAGCTGGTTGTTCATGTCTGCGAGTTGAGCATTCTTCAAAGATAGTTGCTCAAACTCAAGGAAGCTGCTCTCTTTCAGCTGGGTGAGATTCGAGATTTCTTCGTTCAACTCGTTCCTTCGCTGCGTCAGCTCCTCGATTTGCGGCGCAAATGAATCCTTCAGCTTCTGCAAGCTTTCCGCAAACTCTCGTAATACCGCGTTACTCAAGTTGCCAACATCCAGCGGGTCGCCGCTTCTCTTCGCTGCAGCAATGTGCTCTGTCAGCACTTCCAATTCCCGGACTACTATCTCTTTCTGCGTGTCAAGTACAACCATCGTAGATCTTTTTTCTCGCAGCTCTGTATTCATCTGTTTGATACTGGTCTTAGCCTCAACGGCTGCTTCCAATTCAACAATTCTCTGCTCCATTTCCATCATTTTCTGCTTGTCCCTACGACTTTCGTTTTTGTACCATCTCAGCTCCTCCTTGTTCTCTGGCGATGAGGCTGTAGGACTGCTAACATCGTTGGCGAGACCAGGGCTACTGGATCCAACTAGAGGTGACTTTGGCCATTTTTGTTCCCTAGAAATACGGGTACCTCTGTCACTGTAGCTCCGAGCGTGACGGACCGAATGCGAGACACGCCTTAAGAAGCCACCTTGATCTTGCTGTCCGTCGGTGTTCGCAGCGTGAGAGATGTCATCATCCATGGTGAAACCTTCCGCTACTGGGTGGCGCATTTTTGGTGAGACTGGAGAGTCACCATTGCGTGGCGATTCAGGTTTCGTCGAATCGATCTTTGCCTTGAACGTAGCTGTATTTGGGGGGTTACGAGGTGGTCTGGGGGCGACAAAGGAATCACCTGAAGAGGCGCCTTGCTGAGTGCTCCGTTCGCGGGCACGTGAAGGAGGCGGCGGAGCATCGGCGAAGCTGGCAGCTGATGGGGAGTCCTGCGCCATTGTAATGCCCCTATTCCCATTGATGCTTGCAAGTGGTTGAGTAGTCGTTGTCGCTGGTGCCGATGCTGGTTTTTCGTGACCGCTTTCAGAATTTGACACACTGTTCGACAGCTTGCTAGCAGTTGCTACATCCATCTCTCTCCTAGGAACAGATTGTTTACCAAGCGACGGCTTGGCCAAAGAATCGCCCCTTTCCGGCAAGGTTTTCAATTGCGTACTCAATGGCGAAGTATGCGAAACTGGCGAGTCGGTCGAGGTATAGCTTCTCGAACCTTGGGTGTCAGGAGGAGAGCCGCTTAGAGTCGCTTCTGAGCGTGAGGAGGTTGGGGATTCATGCGAAGGTACTACGACCTGCTGCTCTTTCACCTGCGTACTTGCCGTCACTGGCGCAGACTTTGTCTTTGACGCCGGTATCGACGTATCTCTTGTTGGCGGAACCGAGTCGGACTTCGAGTTCCTCTTCTTTTTGGGGGCTTCTTGCAGCATGAACTTGCCATTCGCTGTCTCCCCGTTCCGACGAAGACGGGGCTCCTCGCCAGGAGTGTCTCGTGGGGTCTCGTGAGCAATGGCATTGATTGAGTTACTGCCAAGCTCTTTCTTGCTACGGACTTGATCTGTGAAGTCGGCGGATAATTGCCGACCTCTTTCTTGATATGCTATATGCGGACTTTGCGGTTGTGAAGGCGGAGACGAATGGCGAGAGCTAGTTGGGGAAACAGGGGTCGGAGCTGTCGGAGTATTTTCCTTCTCGATTGGCGATCTTCGTGACGCAGAATTTATGGCGGCGTTGAAGTAATCTCGTGCACTAGGTTTGCTCTCGCTCGGTTGAGACTTGGGTGTACTTTTATGCTCTTCGAACAACTCCCGCCTAGCTAGCGGAGACGGTCCAGGCGCTGGGTTGGGATCAAGTGCCATGGGAATGAAGAATCCTTCGCCATTTCCAGATCCATCAGATAGTTGCGAATGAACTGAGTGTCGGTTGTTTTGATAGGCGGTATTGGGTAGGATGATGTTTTCTGCCAATTGTCAGCTGTTGCATGGGAGAAAGCCATACCGCTGGACGTATACCATTGCGCTCATCTTCTTGAATTACAGGTGACCTTTCACGTTTCTCACTCCTTGATGAATGCGATCTGATATTCGGCGGCCTTTTTGGGGGACCTCGGGGTATCTCGGCCGGTGCTCCAGTTTCCGATCTCGATCTCAAATTCGATGGCATTTTGTGTGCTGTAGGTGGGAGTTCTGTCGGTGTTTCGGAGTAGCTTTCTGAGGGCGGGCTCTCATTATCCGGCGAGAAGGCACTCTGGTTGACGGCGCTGGGCGGTAGAGATGGTAAGGATTTGTCCAGCAACATGGTGTTGTTTGGAGGTTGCTGGAGATGTTTATGACGGTTTAAAGCGTTCTTTTGTGATTTCTTCCGGCGCCTTTGCATCAACGATTCGTGACACTCCATGCAAAATATGCCCTGTGAGGTCCTGGCATATTTGAGATTCTCAATCTTCTTTTTGCAGTTCCGACACTTGAAGCACGTTGCGCAAAAGGCCTGGTCCCCCGTAAGAATGGCTAGGTCCTCTATCTTGTTATTACAGACGCTGCAGCTGTATGTACAATTGTTGCAGATGAGTGACCCGTCGCCGAGGAGGAGGAGGTTTGCATCCGAGTCGAGGATGGTACCGCAGGTGTTGCATCGGAAACAGTCTATGTGCCATCGATTGCCCGCTGGCAGATTATCAGTATATCCATCTCGCACAGTAAGCATCGTTGTAGTCAAGACATACCAAGTTCGAAGGCCTTTCCTTCCTCGAGTATCTAAGTGCAGGTTACAATCATTAGCACTCCGGCCTAGCACCGTGCAGCATGGCGGGGTGGAAAATACCTCTCCACATCCTTTACACGGATATGCTGCCTCGTCCTGCTCCATAGGAGACTCTGGAAAGGCAGAAGACGAGTCCATCATGATCAGAGGCACTGGGTTGCCAGAACCCAAGTCTGCTGTGGCAATCGACAGCAGACGTCAGGGCCAGCGTATCGATAGGATGTTTGATCCTCCGCACTAGCTCTACTCATGGAACATAGGCCAGACTTGGCCAGAAGCACCCAAGTGCCAAGTGGATTGATATGCCTTGCCCCTCGCAAGAAAGCAGGCCTCAAGCCGTCAAATGCCAGGCGTTTCGGGGGTCAGGCAAGCCTGGTGGAGAGCGGATTTGGATTCTGGTGCGCGTATGATGGGGATTTGGCGTTGGCAGAGAGGTACAATCTACATGCACAAGCGCCAGCGAGAAGCGGAGAGAAATGAGTGGATAGCCTAAGCTCTGACCAGGGCAGGGCGCAGAAAGCTGTAAGTAATAATAATATGATGCAGGCCTCGCAGCTTCCCAGCAAATTAATTAATTGTCCAGTGAGGCAGTAGTAAAGCAGTCTCACACTGACGCAGAATGGTGGTCAGTTGGTAAGTGAATGAATGGATGGAGATTATTGGATTTCAGAACTTCAGAGGTTTATTAGAGGTTCATCAGTAGATTCAGTAGATTCAGAGGTTGACCCCTCGGACCCTTTCGGACTCGTTGATTGGGCTCTCGGCAATGGTGTTTCAAGATTACTAGTTACTAGGGAACTTTTGACCTCTGTGGGAAGTGGGAAGTTCAGTTCACCGGACGAACAGTTTGCAGGCAAGGATCAGAATTTGGTCATGGAGATGGTCGCTGTCGCTGTCAGCATCATCATTAATATTGATTGCCTTAATTAATAATATTGGGGGTGCAAGTGAATTTCCGATGGAAGAAGATGACTGATGACTGATGAATTTCCACTACGACTCTACTCTAAAGTACCTTAGAGCTTAAGGGAGAGTAGTACGGAGTACTCGACACCCAAAAGGTAGTTCGGGGTAAATGATACCTTACCTCGCTTAAGGGGTTGGAGTGATGACTGAGCTCTGAATGTTCTGACCGCTTCAAACGTGCGCAGCCAAGCTGAAACGCATATCTAACGGCGAATCCATGTCCGAGGTCCCCTTTACGCAGTGGCCGAAGATAGAAGAGATTTTGACTACCGTATACCTATCTTACAATTGTACATACGGACTCACAACTTGCTGATAGCGGATGGGGGCAAGCCACGTATGTACCTACCGTCCATAATCATTTTTCCGAATCCTTTCCACACACACACACACACATGTGACACAATCATTACTCCTCACTCCTCAGGCTCAGCAGATATTGTTGTGATTTTGCCAGAGGAACAGGGATATTGTCTGTTTCAAATTGATCGCAGGCATCCCCGTCATTGTCACTGTGTCAGGATCAGGGGGACAGGGGGGACCCTTATTAGACGCCACAGATTGAATTCTTTGGGGATAGCGGGGTTCGACGTGGGGCCTGATTCGCGGGCCAAACCTTAAAAATTCCATGATCTCCCCCCTGGGTCCAGCAGTCCCTCTTTGAATCTCCTCTGCCTTTGCCTTTCTTTCTTTATGCTGCAATCTGCATTATGCATTATTAATTATTAAATATTAAATATTACACCATACAGGCCGGATTATGTGACCCTAAAACCATGCTGATGCACTATGTATCATGCATGCATCATGCATCATGCATCATGCCTCCTATTTCTTTCAGCCTCAGTCTCAAATCCTCATAACCTGCCTGCTGACGCTCTGATCTCAATTCTCAAAGGCTTGTAATGAGAAGGATTAAAATTCAACCAGTCACGCTCCACGCCTCTTTGCTCCTCTCGGAAACCCCGTTGCTTTGAAACACTCTGCCCATTTTGCATTTCCAGCCCGTCCTTCATACCTGGTGCTGCCGCCGTCACCGTGATTCTGTGAAAGTGTGGAAGCCCTTGGTTGACAGGGTCGAAGAGGAATCCATGGTTCCGCGAGATGAGAAAATGTTAATGCCGATGGATCTGTGGATGGAAATATTAGACTGATCAATTGATCATTGAATCTTGATTTCCAATCGTATCCATAATCCATATGCGATAATCGCGGCCCGCAAGCATTTCCTAAACTTAATGATAAAAAGTCCAATCAATAATGTGTTAGCGGTGTTGGATATTTGAATTGGGCATAAAGAGTAAGGTATACTCTATAACCACGCTACTAGCGCTCTCGATTCTGCGCTTGTAGAAGCGCGCCTGACTCTGATCATAAGACTTAAAGTCTTAAGGTATCTTAGACATAAGCAGGTAGAGTACTCTTACCAGTTGTCCACCGACAATCAGGCGTATATTGATTTTCCAGGTCGGCAGAAGAACATCTTCCAAAAGTAGAGTACGCACCCACTCCATCAGACCAGCGCTAAATGAATGTACCCTATAATGCTCTAATTGCGGCGTCTCTCCACGCACCTATTGCTTTTTATCATCTCACATATATCTCACCCACCATGACCGGCTCTTGTCCAAGCCTCCACCAATCGGTGTACTTCTGGGCTTTAGGACACCTCGACTTATTTACCCAAGTGGGCGACTGGTGGACTTCATCCATCGCACCACCTCGGGCAAGACTCCCTATTCTCTATTGCACCAACTGCGTCAAGAGGATTCAATCTTGGTGCATTCGCACCAAGCCTGGAAACCCTGCAAATTCCTTTCCTTTGTTGTTCAGGACATGGACTAGCGTGGCATAACGACGGGCCTACCGATGATGAAGCGGTTCGACGACTACTGCAAATACTCGAATCAACTCCCTTGAAAAGATTGCACCTGTCTGACCCAAGTCCCTAAGTCACAATGCCCAATAAAGCCCCAATTACTTCTTTCAGTATCCGGTCAAGCTGGGATGGGGACAAGGTCGTCGTGATTGGGTGTCCGAACTTTCCGAAGACCTTGATTCCGATATGTTGCTTCTCGTCCCAGACGAGTCTATCAATTGACGGCTTTCAGTACTGGGGAGGAGAGGGTGGTATTCAAGGCTGTATATAGTGACCAGAAAGAGACTAATGCATCAAGTGTGTATGATTTAACTTTTCGCACTACTAACATACAAGGCAATGGTCTGCAACAACCGAACAATTGGTCCAAAGCTCTGCGCACTCTATCAGCGGAAGTGTGCCCTGCTAGGTATGCCAGGTATCTAGACCCACCAATTTCGCGCGGGAAGTTATCCGATGCATTGCAACGCCCAGCGTCAAACACTTGAGGGGTTGTTCATCAGCTGCGTTGTTGTGGTCTAGGTATGAAAACATCTCCATCGTACGCCTCCTTCACTTCCTCTTGCGTATCTCCCATGACACGGATCGTTCTCCGTCAATCATCATCCTTCGAGACTTCTCCAAACGCAAAAGACTTTGTGAAAATTGATTTCCTCGTCTTGCGCAAACAGTCGATATTGGGCCGCTCGTCTACCCTACCGGCATTGGAGAAGCTTCACCTTGACACCCACGATTTCTTCGGAGCGATCTTGATCATCGGTGAGACCGCAGACTTTGCAGAGCTAACCACCAACCAGGCTTGACAAAGTCCCCACGAGCAAATGTGCGCGTTTTCCGGCGCGCTTGCAAAGGTCGCCCGTTGGGAGCCTGAAGAACAGTCCTAGCCATGGCCTACATGAAACTTGATGGAGAGCTCTGTGGTTTAGTGGCTTGGTGAATGCGGCGTAGCAAAAAGCTGCCATCCGATTCCACTGCCATGTCTGCCACGGAGGCATCACCGTATCTCAAGGTCGGGCAGAAGTGGTTACCGGGGCGAGGAGCAACGCGCTCGTTTCCGTCTTCTGTATTATTTCAACGACCGTGATGGCTTGCTGCTGAATACTTGAGCGGTTGAGAACCCGGTCTCGAGCCACTCATACGCCTCGTGTCCTCGGAATTGGCGGTGCACTCACTCACTGTAGCCATTCTTTTGATCGCTTCCCTGGCTTGTTAAGTGCGACTACATGCACGAGCTCCGGGCGAGAATTGTCTAAAGTACGAGAGCTTCTGAGTCTCAAGTCACTGATGCTCCCTTTTTTTTGCTTTAAAGCCTTAAATGTTGAGGCCAAACTTTCCGCTACGCCGACTCGAGAACCTTCATAGTTTTAGAAAAGTACTTGTAGCATCAGTCCCTATATCACTCATAGCTTTAGGCAAAGAGACATCGAGCAATGAACGATTTGCGGTTTTATACAGTTTGAGTGCATATAAATCACCATGACAGCCACCGGCACCATCGCTGACATGAAAGGCTCGAAGCCCAGAAGAACCAGAAACGTTCCATCATCAACCACGCGTTACTGCATGACAGCCCTTTTCCTCGCCAAATAGTACGTGATCAGGCTGCGGTGATCATCCTTCGCACCCGTCACAAGGCCCCAAAATTTCTCTTGATCCACGGTATCGTGCAGCTCAAGCACGAATTCGATCACAGCGCGTCGTATATCAGGATTCGTGTCTGACAAACAGCGCGAACCCATCCTGCCTAGTCTCTCCTCTTGTTCCTCACTTAGATGGAGAGTATTTCCTTTCCCTTGACCACGGTGTAATAAGCCAGCTAGGACATACAGTCCCATGAAAACGGTGTTAGTTTCAGCATCTTCGGTACGTTCTGTGTCTAATAGATCCAGAACAGAGTCAATGCAAGGAGACGGGTCACACTGATGGACAATGGACTCAGCTGTCTCTTCGAGGCCGCAGACAATGTGGGATGTGCTGCTGTAATGCTTGCGAGCAGCAAGGACAGCGGTAAGTGCACGCGGGTGGTAGGTGTAGAAGTATTTTGGCTGATATTGCAGCAAAACTCGTACCGTAACCAGTACCTGCGTCTTCAAATCCTGAGCTTTGCTTGTGCGAGGGGTTGATTCGTCATTTGGCATCTCGAGGTATTCGAAGAGTGGGAGGACCAGCTCGTCAAATTTGTACCCGCCTTCCCAGATTGACTCTCCTGAGGTGCGAATCAGCGCCTGAAGCTTGCGGAATCCGTGAACATCCAAGCTTCTTGACTGGATGCGGACGATCCCGCTGTCTAAGATTTTGCGTGCAAGCCGAGGATTGTCGATGTTCTCCGAGTTGCTAATACGTCGCCTCTCGGCTGCCTCGACAGCCAACCACTTTTGGTGGTATTCGGGACTAGCGGGTTCCTCTGCTAAGAGTTGATGGTTAAATATCTGGCGATGCTGTCTTGCCGGTTCATTCACTGGAAGTTCTTCAAGAGCCCCTGGCGTGTGGACTAGTGGCGGAGGGGATAACTTCCCATTGCTGGGGTCAATGACAGGATCTTCATAGACCTGGAGCGGCCTTTGTTCCTGGAAGTAGGAGGTTTTCAAGGTCAGATTCTCTTTCCTCGATCCAATAGCTCTTGGGCTCATCGATATTCTTTGGCTACTGGCCCCGCTCATTGACAAACGACCAAAGTCATTGGCCAGCTTTGTGGGGCTTGTGTGGGACTTGTCACCTCCATGGCCATTGATCGAAAATGAGGAACCGTTCTGGTTGAGATACTTCCTTGGACTTGGCGATGACCGAGCGTTATCAAACCCCATAGGCGAAAATGGATCATCGGCTCGTGGTATATTTGGTGAGGAAGTAGATTTGATTTCAATAGGTGCTTGGAGTGAACGCATGAAGTCGCCGGCGTTCGATCTCGTCTCATTCACATTGGGCATAACCATGGTGAAATCTTCTGCGGCTTTCGTAGGACTAAGTTGGGGCTGGATTTTCGGATTGACTAGGCCAGCTTTCTTTGATGAACTCGGCTTGACGGAGCTGGTACCAGCCGGGCTACCAATCTTCGTAGGGCCCAGCTTTATCGTGCTGGCGGCGTTTGAGGGGGTCTTTGGTCTCTTGACAGGGCTCACCGCAGGACTCCTTGGTGGCGTCTCCGTTCTCGCTGGTTTCCTGGTAGAATAGGGATCTGCGGTAGCAGGGCGGGCTAAGTCTGCTCTCCGTCGTGGGCGCACTGGTGCGGAGGACAACGTACCAATCGATGTTGTAGATACGTTTCGGGAGGCTGCAGACATTGCAGTTGCGGGTCTGCCTAGACTAGGCTGTATGATAGGTTTCTTGGGTGATCCAAAGGGTTCGGCCGACCCCGGGCGTTCGGGAAGATGTTTGCCTGCTAGCTTTGCCTTCTTTTGTGCCGCAATAGTCTCTTTAATAGAGGGCCTAGATGGTACTGAGGTAGTGCTATGAGAGAACCCGGATTTAGCACCAGCCCCAGTAGTTTGTGGTGCTAGTGTCTTGTGTGGGTTTGGGTTGGAAGGGTCTTCTATCAAGAGATCTTGTTGTTTCTTGTCGAGAGTGGACATGATACTAGAAGACACATTAGCAACGATATCAGGTGGTCGAGAACAGATGTGATGTACACTTCAGATCTCTCGGGCCAAAGACGAGCAAACGCCCAGTACGTCGATCGCATGCTCTCACGGACTTTTAGATCCCGGTCTCCTAGACCAGCTTTCAAACATTTCTCAATCCATTCAAGGCCTCCAGCGTGCTCGATGACATGCTTGTGGTGTCCATGCTTGTTGATAATTATCTTGAGCCATCCACACGCATAACTTCTAGGTTGCACATTCTTGTCCTGGCAAGCGCTGTAAACATGTTGGGTGAGTCGACTGTGGAAAGTTACATTGGCCATGATGGCGGAGACGGTATCGTTGCCTTTAGCTGCTGTAATTTTCTTTGTATTCGCACAAAGCTTGATCAAACTCTGGAGCAGTATTTCGACCATGCTATCAAGACCAGAGCCGGCGACTCGAGCCAAGTCTTGTACCAAATGGCAGCCAATGGTGGATACGGTTGTTCTCAAGGAATTAACAGTCTTCAGAATGCCGTCGAGGAGTCCCTTGATGCCAGCAAGGTAAACTGTGGTGAAGTCTTGAACGGCATTCCCCTTCGTTATCTTTCTCAATTTCAATATGCTCTTCTCTCGCTTGAGCCAATTCTGCTCGGACTCCTTGCCCTCGAAATATGGATGCATCTCGCGGAAAGATTCTTCAAGATCTCTGTGGTTTTCAATGTACAAAGGATCCAAATGTACAGCTTCTTGCTCAGATACCGACATTGGCGGAGCATCAGGCGGCGGGTCGTTTGCAGTACTGCTGCCAAGAAAACGTGCCTGTCTCGGAAGCTCACCAGCTCGGACCTGTGTTGGCGGCGCGGACTCCATTTCCTCATGAGCATTAAGTCCAAGCTCGGATAAAATGTGATCAACAATTGATTTACGGACATTGCGCTGTTGAAGATGCTTCTGAAGGTCGTTCGTTCCCCTGATTCCAGCATTTCTACGCAACTGTCAGTGATGGATACAGGAGAGGTCGAGACGCAGCTATGGGTGCTCACTGGAATAATTCGATGACCGTAGTCTGTGCCGTCCGTCGAACGCTTCCATCAGCGTCTTCAAGACAGTCCACAATGTTGGGTACAAAGGTTCGAAAGGGTATATTCTTTTCTGTACGGATCTAGGACTGATGAGCATTTATTGCAAGATGGGGAGGCCAATACATACGCTGAGTACCCATTGCATCCCAGCTTCTTTTGTCTTTGGATGCCTATTGGTCAAGACATGTTCGCACACAAATTGTTCGACATCCGGTGCAGAAACGGAATGAAATTCCGTGAACGCTTGTAGGGCCCTATGTCGACTGCGATCTTTTTGGTCTGCGAGTCGCTCGAGCAGACACGGGTAGGTTTTGAGACCTTGTGCCTGGAGAACGGAATCCTGGTCCTGCAACTCCAGACGTTTCATGAGATGACCGAGGATAGAGAAAGCGGCGTCTGTGAGGTGTGGTGTAGCAAGAGAGATGCGAATAGCATCAAAGAGGGGTGCGACAGCATGTTCAGGACAGTGACGATGCTTAATCTCGGCCTTGAGTTCTGTCAAATGCTTGAGCTTGGTGTCAATGGGTGCAGTACTTTTCAAGGCAGTGAGTGTATTGCTAGCTAGGGTCTCCATATTGTGGATGCTGGAGAGGAAGAATTGCAGCAAAGGGATTGTGTTGCTGGAGACTTCTTCAAGTCGTCTTGGGTAGTTGGGGGTCGCGCAGTTCGAGGCAATGTTTTGAAAGCAACAAACTTAGTGTCCGCTTTTAGTGTCCGCTTTTAGGTACCTCAAGTGCAAGTACTCCTACCTTAGGCTCCAGGCTCTTAGGTAGGTAAGGTAAGGTGAAACTCGGTACTCTACTATGTACTGCTCCTACCTCCGCCCGTCGCAGTTCAGCCGACCCCGTTTCTGCCCTTATCACACTCCCTCCTCGATCTGCCCAAACATTTATTAATCTTCAGTACGCGAGCGTTGGGCTCGTTTGTTTTGAAATGAGCCCGAAGCAAGAACATTGGTACCGTATGTATGACAGCACGAAGCCAACGAGAAGGTTAAAATTGCCAGTCGAGAAATAATCGACGACGAATGGACTAACTTCGATAATATTCTTGCGGAGTGGTCCCTTGCCGGATTCGCTGGCACTACTAATAGCTGTATTAACGAGACAGACGTGCAGAATATAAAATTCGTCAAATCTAAATCAGATTAGCAATACAAATTCGGCGGCTTGAAAAAAGCAGGAGACTGAGATTACCGGACCGGAACGCCAACAATAGACCTGCGTTCCCTGACCGACGCTCACAATTGCTAGATACACTATCGCACGTATAACCTTGCTTTAACCGTCTGCAACTCGTTCACAGGCTCAGATTCTAGCTCTGTGGAGTCTACAGTCATAAAATCCAGCAATCCCTCTGCGATAAGCTTTGCAGTCTTAGACAACAGTATCGCCAAAACAGAATGTAGCCTAATTTTGGACAGATCATTCTCGGCATCGAGCTGGTTGGCCGGCAACAAGAGCAGGTTGCTGATGTCCTGCCCCACAATTGATCCTAGAGCTCTGATGAGAGCGCTGCCGTCGATCCTTTCCGCAGCAAGAGAGACCTTGGCAATTGGCACATTACTCTGCTCACGTCTCCGCTGCTATCATCGGAAAGACCTTGGGCCATTAATCTATAGAAATATTGCTCCTACCTTCGTAACCCTCTTTTTTGGAATCTCCTGCAAGCCTTACGTTTCGAGGAAATGGCCTTGTACAAGGTGCTCGCTGCCATATGACTGCTTGCTGAGAGATTTTTCTTCCAGAGCAATATCCACGATTTGCGACAACTCGCCCTCGGCGATAGCCCGAAACCCTTTGGAGCAAGGCTTCAATACCTAAGTGCTCATGCAGATAGCCGACCTCAGACATCATGTCCAACTCAACTGATATCGCAGGCAGACCCCGGTTTCGTCCAGAAATGCGTTGGCGGAATAATTCCTACTCTCCGTGATGGTTCTACACTTTCCGAGATCGAACTCGTCAATATGAAGAAGTCACGTTCCCGATCCTTTTGAGTGAGGTGTGAATGTTGCAAGTTGGCAAGGAGTCAATCTGTCCCGATCAGTTCTGGGATTCCATATTCAGCTAATAAACCATCTTTAACAAGTGGATCAGGAGCGGCTGGGACTGAAACAATTTGTGAGATATCGAGTCTACGAGTGGGGAACCATGAGGGCTAACGGAGAGGAGAACATCTCATCACTCAAACATCAGGTCTTGCTTGACACCATCAGTCCTCCTTCAAGTCAGATTGTCGCCTGGCTTGTCCATTTCGACGGGCTCGTCTTCCTCGGAAGGACCGTCTTTCTCGCTCTCCCCATTCATTTCAGCGCCGTCGCGCCTGTCTTTCCCGTGAATTTTTGCGCCCTTCTCCACCTTTTGTTCAATATCTTTCGTCCTCTTCTGTTCCTGATCAAGACTTCCTTCATACTCCTTCCACAGAAGACCGACTTTCTTGCCGAACAGCTGCTCCCAGAAGTCGTCCTCTTGATACTTTTTGTCCTTTAATGCATAGTTAATCATTCTCACACTGCCACCGCCACAAGTATTTTCTATCCATTCCAAGAAATACCCTGTATGCTGGTATCCAGCATCCCACTGCCCACCTCCTTCCTTCTTCCAATGTGGTGGGCTTAGACCAGCCTTTAATCTTACAAAATCAGCAATGCCTTCAATTAGCCCGCCAGGCGCAGTTCCCACGGCGTTCCATTGCCAGCAATGGACCATTTCGTGTACAAGGACCCCTTGTATCTCATCTTTCAGTCGCGCAGATGGAATTCCGTTGATGTAGTCTAGAGAGAAGTGGATTTCTTTATGATCTCCGTCCAAATCTGAGCCCGTTGTGTATGCGACACCGCTCATAGCATGGAGAAATAGGGTCACGGAACGGCACGCAGGGATATGATCGTTGGTTTTGGTGGGCTGATAGAGAACAGAAAGGACGGCGTCTACGGCTTCGGAAAGAGCTTTGGAAGGGTTCACATTGCTGAAAAAGACATTGGAGCCGGGGTGATCGAGGTCGAGGGTAGAGAGGCGAAGCTTTGGAGTTGGGAAACTTGGTTTTGGATGTGGAAGATTAGTCAATTGACTGTCGCTGATTTGTTTGTCAGAGCTACAGATAGAATTTTGCAGACTATTTGAAGTGCTTACTCATCGCCTCCGTCTTTCTTTGATTCCTCGTCTTTGAGACGATGAGCCTCCTGCTTGGGGCGGATGGGAAGAGGGGAGGGAGTAGGTTCAGCCGGGGCAGCGGACATAGTGAGGGGTGTCGGTAATGGTTTGGGAGTCGTGCGGACCGTCCGAGTCATTGCTGTATATAGAGATTATTCTATAAGTCACTCTTGCCCACAGTCAAAACTCCCTTGCTCCATGAGAATACATTTGCAGCAAGGGACACCAGCTACCCCTGCGTCGATCAGATCGGCATCTCGATAGAGTATGACGCACCGATAAGCGTACATTCGTGACAGGTACTGTATTTTACTCTACTCTTAATGTTACAGCTTGGCAAGCTTAGCAACTCAAACACCGAAGCACTCCATACCTTACTTACTGTGAGACTTTGAGCCCAGATGTATGGGGGAACAATGAAAGACAGAAAATATGTATTGTCTTTTGCTAATTGTGCCTGACTTGAAATATATAGAAGCGTTGTTGCGAATGCAGTAAGCTAAGCAAGGCCGTACGTGGAAAGAACCATGGTATGTCTCCTGAGTGAGAAATATTCCGACTGTCTTTGTGTTTACATTCTCAGGCTTCTTTGCTCCGCTCAATTGTAGCAGGTCCCCGTTCACGCCATCCGGAGGCAGGCTTGGACCTTTGCTACGTTACAGACAATAGTAAATCATCTGCCCACCCCCTTCTCCTCCTCCGGTCCTTCCTCATTTCAGCAAAAGTCTTCACTTTCTAATACCTATCTAGTCATCGCCACCTCTGGCCCATCCTCGACATATCCCCAACGCGCATACCGTAACCCAACAGACGCCCTTGTCAAATTCCTTGATTACAAACATGGCACCAAGTGGGCCATATGGGAGTTTCGCGCTGAAGGTACAGGCTATCCTGACAGCGAGGTCTACAATCGGATAAAGCATTTTCCATGGCCAGACCATCATCCTCCCCCTTTCGCTCTGATACCCAACATTATGGCCAGTATGCGTGACTGGCTGAAAGGTCCGGAGTCAGAAAAGGGGAGGACGATTGTGGTACATTGCAAAGCTGGAAAGGGCAGAAGTGGAACCTCGGCTTGTAGCTACCTGATCAGTGAGGAAGGCTGGACCGTTGAGGATGCTCTGACGAGATTCACCTCTAGGAGGATGAGGAGCGGATTCGGAAGTGGAGTCAGTATACCAAGCCAATTGCGCTGGGTCGGCTACGTGGACTGGTGGACGAGACATGGCAAGGTCTACATTGAAAGGCAGATCGAATTACTCGAAGTACATGTGTGGGGACTCCGAGATGGGGTGAAAGTGGCTGTTGCGGGCTATGTTGAGGAAGGTAAAGTCATCAAGACATTCCACACATTCGACAGAAAAGAGAGGATGGTCATGAATGTGGACTCGCAGAAGATTGCAAATTCCGCAAGCGTCTCGGATCACCTCAGCGAGAAAGCTCTCCCTCTCCAGGGGAGCAATCGTCAAACTGACACTAGCCATCCTTCCTACTCATCCTCGATCTACTCCAGAGTAGCACACGAACCAGGCGCGGCAGCTGTCCTCTTCCGTCCTGAATCCCCAATCGTACTTCCTACATCTGACATCAACATTGACTTTGAACGACGCAACAAGGCTACATACGGCCTCACGATGGTCACATCAGTGGCACACGTCTGGTTTAATGCGTTCTTTGAATCTCAACACTCCTCTACCTCTCAACCTGACCATAGAACCCTATCCGTGACCAAAGCCGATCCTCCCAGCGCGGACACTTTGCCTGACAGCGGCGTCTTCGAGATCAACTGGGAAGCAATGGATGGCATCAAAGGATCCGCACGCAAAGGTACCCGCGCGCTTGACCGTCTAGCAGTCGTATGGCGAGCTATCCCAGAAACCAAAGCAGGCCTCACGAAGATCATTACTGAGCCAAGCGTCGGCCAGCCGGTCCCAGAGAGCAAAGCCGCGGATTGGAAGAACGCGAATCTCAAAACCGCTGCTGAAAGTCTAGGTAAGGACTTAGGACTTCGAACCGAGAGCCCGTCAAGCGCGAATGTGAGTAAGGCCAGCAGTACGACTGATCTAAGCAATACAGCACTGGCTGCAGAGAGAATTGATAGCGATTTGGAAGCCGGTGTCAAGGCCCAAGGGCCGGAAGGTGAAGAGCATATACCGCATCCGGATCATCCCGCTATTTCTATATCGGACCCTGTGTCTATAGACCACAGTCTATCAAGTGTAGATGGTGGGACCCCCAACGTCGACTTGGGAATCGAGAAAATGCGCAGCCCTGTTCCCGACCCTGATATTAAATCGGCCAATACACAGGATTTGCCAGATATGCACGGGCAGTTACCTTGAGGAAGATAGCAAGTCGACGTGGTAATTACCGGCGCATTAAGGGCCAATCAGCTCTTTCAAATGCATTTGGGCATTTCAGTAGGAGCATAGCAAGCAAGTTTCAGAGCGAGGGCGTCGGCGCGGGTTTTCAAGCAGGGCAAATGACCCTGCATCAGGCGCACCTTAAAAGTTTGTCAGTCAGCCAGCCTTTGGTGAAACTTTGGCCGCTTGCTGTGGCAATGTGATCGAAGCGTGGGCCACGAGAAGGGAACCTATGAAGGAGCAGGGACTCATAATTTATACACGTGTGCAGTGCTGCTCTTCGGTACGAATCCGATGTGAAGTTAACCACTGAATGCTAGATTACAATAGCAACATTCCATACAACGGTATAATTGATTACAATGATGTTGTCAGTTTCAATCTTACCTGCTCTCTTCTCGCCGTCCAGACAGACATCGACTTTCCTTGCCCTGTCCTCCAGATTCCATCCTCTATCCAGCATGTTCAACAATCTCGCTAACGAGCACACCATTCCTCACCACACTCTTGACCTGCTCCGGCAGCGCTCTCTCAACATAATCATCATCTTCTGTTTGTCCCGGCAGATTCACATTGATCCCCGTACACTTGCTCGTGAATACCTCTGTCCCCATTGAATCTTTACATAAATAAATCGCCGCGCCATCGACCTGGTCTAGCATGATCGTCGGTAGTTTACCCAAGACCTGCATCTCGAATTTAGGGCTCTTGATGACATCAACGGCACTGACTAGAGAATCTATGACGAGCGAGCAATGCGTGCAATTATCGAGAGAAATGGCGTTGGCCTTTCCGATGATACGTATAGGAGTTTTGGTGCAGCGCGATATGAGGATGGAGTGCGAGATGGAAGCCTCAATCTCGAGCATTTGGCCAGGGTTATTAAAATTTTCGATGAGCCATTTATTACCCTCAAGTTCTTTTCGGGGTGGTTTCTTTGCGCGCATACTCTCCGGCTTAGGCTTTTTGCCCGGGATAGGTGATTTGCCGAGAGAAGAGCTTTGAGATGACGAGCGGCTAGGAGCAGGCGGAGCGCTGGCGCCCTGGGCACGGAGCGAGGGATTCTTGTGGGTTTGGCTGGATGGGTCAACCTTGCGGAGGTGAGCGGTCACATCTGAGCCGCGAGATATTTGGTCGAAAACTGCACCCATGTCTGATGAGCTGGAAGTTGGAGTGACGCCGTTCGGCGGCATTGGTGGTGGAGGTGGAGGGCCGTCGAATGAAGGTAGAGGTGGTGGTGGAGGCGGTGCCGGGCCAGAAGATGGTGGTGGGGTTTTCGAGGATGTTTGGCCGGTTTGGACTTGGTGGAGGGCTTCTTGTGGATCAATGCCGTTTTGGTTGTTCCAGGTCACGCCTGACGGGTAGTGCTGTTTTACGAACGCGATTAAGGACTTGAAAATGGTGTAGAAAGCGTTAACCCAGTCAACGTGTCTCCGGTCCCTGTTGAGGAAATCAATTATCCGGCATGGATGGCGATGGCGATGACTTACTTCTCCTTATACTCCTTGATCACACGATTCCCATGGTATTGAGCGCTGCTGAGTATTTCCGCCACATAGTCTGCGGGTTTGGGGTCGATGGTTATCCAGGCGAGCACGGCAATGCCTTCGGATACAGTTGTCAAATGGGTGAAAAGGGGCGATCCTCGATTGGCTTCTCGGATGTCATTGACAGCGCCCATCATGGCCTGCAAGTCCTTCAAGATCTCCATATAGACTGGGGACTGGATATCCGGTTTCCTAGCTTTCGTGGTGACAATAAGGAACTTGCGTTCTGCAGCAAAGGCTCGAAGGACAGCAGCAGACTAGTGGTCCGAGTCAGCATGCCAGATCCTTTTTCCGTGACCATCTTCAGTGGACATACCTGCTCGGCAACTAGCCCCCCAATCTCTTCACTCATATTAACAAAGGACTTGACTTGCTCATTTATGATAGCATCGAAGTCGTCAATGACAGGAGGTAGTGTTTCCATGTGCCTAGAAGGCGGTCTTGCCTGGTCCAGAGTCGGATGCGCGGATGGTCCCTGGCCGGACAGAGCCTGGGCGCCATCTGTGGTGAGTGAAGGGTCGCCTATATTGGGGACCAGATCTTCCAGACGCGAAGTTGCAGCTTCGAGCCTACCAAGTATAGTCAGTGCCAGCTTGGCAGGTAGGGTGGAGGGCATTTTGGGGGCAAGTGGGTTGAAAGGGGTGGATTGGTAATTGGCCAGGTAGATGAGGACTGATGGCAAACAAGTAAGGGTTCGTGCATACCGCTTGATCAGGGTTGTCAAGTTCACCGAAGCTGCCATTATGGGAAAAGGAGAGAGTAAAGGCGATTCGCTGGAGTAAGAGTAAGTCTCACGGCTGGAATTATGAATTATGAGAGGGATAAGAAGCAAAGCTCTATTACAAAGAAATTCCTCACATGAACAGATGTGATATCTTTGCTTCTCGGGCAGCAGTTGAATTTGGCTTGACAAGACAACAAAGGTCATAATTTCATGCAAGATGCTTCATCGCCTTTGCCAAGCTCGCCAAGCTGCCAATCGAGATTCGATACTGTGGTGCTGGTACAATACCACTCCCAAGGTAACGAGCCGACCCGACATTCTACGGTACTCTAGTGTCAATAGGGTATAGGTGGATCAGGTGCTACACACGCTCGTCGGTATTTTAGTGGTGTTGTTCACTGGATGAATCTACGTAGTACATACGGATGGAATCCTGACCCAGCGTCTTCATGCATTAACATGGGATACTCAAAGCGTAGAGGCGTCTAACAGAAAAGCCAAGCTTTTGATATTGATGATAATGAGAGAGATCATGCCGGGAAAGCAGCCGGTAATCGAGAAGGAGCAAGTCAACTTCACGGGTGAGGATGAGAAGATTGAAACCCCGGCGGACTTTGTTACGCTTGGTAAATAATTGACCCTGCTACTTAATCTCATGACCTCGGGCTAAACATCTTGCAGGCATGTGCATCATTGGTATCTAAAATCTTCTGAATCCATTTCTATAAGTAAATGGACCATCTCTAATCTGTTGCCAGACGACATCTACCATGAATCGCCCCCCAAGTTGCTGTATTCCAATGTACTTGGAGGTGCCGGAATCTATGCCGCTCTTGGCGCGAGGATTTTTCGGGGAACAGACGACTGTAAATCTGTTGGTGTCATCATACACGAAGGTTGCGATTTTCCAGTGGAAGCAAAAGTTGAGCTTGAATCTTGGCAATTGAGCAGTGCTTTCATCAAGACACCGCAATTGACCACTCGCGGGAAAAATGTCTACTCTGAAGGAGGAGTCCGTGGTAAAGTAAAATTGCATGATCTTATAGAAGCGACGCCGAAACTTACTTGAACCAGACTTTGAGTTCCTTACTCCCAAGGTTCAGTACGTGCCTACATTTCTATATTTCCTCTTTTGGACTAGATCTTGAGTCTTGACGCATGTCTTACTCTTGAGAGTCTTTACTCTCGAATAGGTTCCTGGATCCCCTCAAATAGGTAACACTGACTGCGGAATCGTAATCCAGGGTCGACCACTCAATGCTCAGTGGTCATTTCTTGATGTCCAAGACCTTCCACCTCATCTGCACTCCCACTCGGTGCATGGAGCTTGTGAAAGGCATCTTGAGCCGACGAAGGGCTTTCATAAATGAATATCCACAGATGAACTTTGAAACATTTGAGACGCCATTCTTTGTGTGGGAGCCTATGGAGCACTGCTGTCGGCCTAACCAGTTACCATCAGTCCTTGAGGCAATGGATTTTGTGGATGTGTTTTCGCCCAACCACCGCGAACTCTTTGCCCTGTTCGAGGAAGAGGAGCACGGTGAAGGCACCATAGCTCAACAAGATCTCCAAAAGTACTGCAGAACACTCCTCGCACAGGGGTTTGGACCCAAGCCAAGCGCCGTTGTGGTCCGAATGGGGGAAGACGGTTGCTTCATAGCATCTCACACCCGAAATCTTGCGTTGCCAGCCTACCATACGCCGTTGAAGAACGTGAAACAGGAAGATCAAGCGTCCTGGAAGAACAAAGTTGCTGATCCGACCGGGGGCGGCAATGCATTCCTAGGAGGCTATTGCATAGGGTTACTGATGGACGAGTGGCACGATCTTGGGGCCGGCCTCACTGCATTTGAAGGTGCTGCATTACTCGGATCCATCAGCTCCAGCTTCGCCATCGAGCAGTCCGGAATGCCCCACTTAACTCATCATGAAGGGAAAGCTGAGCTGTGGAATGGTGAACGGAGTCTGGATCGCTTAGATGTGATGCGAAAGAGAGTCGAGCAACTAAATATTCCCAAAGTCTCTGGCGAGCTGTTTGAAAAGTTTTCACCATGGGAAGTCGCAAAGAGACCTGCGCCGGCTACCACGACGTCACAGCGTCTCGTGCATAGGCGAAATACAGTCCGAGACGCAAGGACGCGGATTTCATGAAGACAGAGGTTTGAGCAAGTGGAGGATGTACCAAAACTGGTCACAGCCTTGCCCTCGGCACCTTTCGAATAAGCTCATTGAAGATAGCAAAAGGGGATAGCGAACTATTCTACACTTTATGATACCCATAGGCTAGTCATTTATCGGTGACTCAGGCATTCATCAGCTGCATCTAGCTGTTATTATTGCTGCCCATTCGCAGCTACTTCTTTCGCAGCTTCTGCCCGTTCGTGCTCTATAATCTGCTTGCTCCAACTATACCAAACCAACATCAGTACGTGTGCACTCAACTTATAGAAAAGAGATTGTTCGTACTATCGACTTGGGAAGAATCTCCCTTTTTCGGGCATTCTTGGTCTGACCTCCCTCTCCGCACTAATGTTCCATGCAATTGCCGTAATCCCGATGACGACCACCCCCATTACCGCCGTGTTTGCTTTCCAATTGGCTGGCTGTGCATACCATCCTCCTGCCGGTGACCAGACATGCTTCGGATATCTAGAAACAGGTAAGCCAAGTGAGCAGAATGGAGTTTCACGAGCCATTTGATCCTCAAACGTTGCGTTACTTACGGTATCTTTCCTCCACTGGAATGTGAGACGGAAGCCCCTTTCGACTGGACCGACTTGGTCGAGTGGTCCTTCTCCATTACGCGTGGTAGATGGATCTCATTCAAAGATGAGGAAGTGCGGACGCTGTTCAAAGCCTTGGCATCGGAATTGATCGACAGGACCATTTTAGCTCAAGAATTTTACTCGTAGATGCAAAGATGCTCCTCTAACATCAACACTCGAGACATCCCCACGGAACAGCCGTTGAGCAATTGGGGGAAACTGAGGACCTAACGTCTTATCATATGCCTATATGAAAGGCTTGCGCCTCCTACGATGGAGCGGCTCAGTCCTCTCACCACGCACGAGACCATGCTGCTTTATTCACAAATATCAGAATCAATATCGAGCTCAACCCTTCAATCTGCTCCGGCTTCAATCTTCCGCTGCAGTACCAATAAGAACAATCTCAGAAACAGAAGATGACATAGAGCCACAAGACCCAACAGACTACACCCTCCTTCCATCTCCACTACCCTCACGCGCCCACTCCTCCGCTCGCCTCTCCGCCTTACATGCTCGACTCCTTCTTCCTCCCCGCCTTCCCCTGCAAACTCTTGCGCGCTGCCTTGTCCATCCTTCCGCCGATATAAACCCTAATTTCAACAATGCCTCCCTCTCCATACTCGGCTGCGACCTCTTAGGCTACTACACCTCCGAAGCCATCCTCTGCCGCTACCCTCGTCTCCCTACCGCAATCACGTTCGCCGCCATGTACGCCTACTGCGGGCCTAAAACGCTTGCGGCCCTTACACGAGAATGGGGCGTTGAAGTGGCGGCCGCGCCAGGAGGAGAAGTCGATCCGGGATTTCTACAATGCTCAAGGCAGGAAGCGGGCAATGCAAGCGTAGGCGGCACTGGTACTCAACTTAAGGATCTCCCAGAAGATGCCAAAGATCTCAGCACACGACATAATCCAGAGCAACAAATAAGGGGCTGGCGCAGAGGCGCGAGTAGCAAGACCGTCTTTGATGACTATTTTGGAGATGAAATTAGCCGCACTGAGACCGACAATGCAGAGCGGCCTGAGCTGCGAGAGGAAAACGCTCAGCGGAAGGCTGAGAGGGGGGTCACGCTCGAACAAGCATCCACCGATTTTGTGAGGGCGTTAATGGGTGCTGTGTATCTACATGCTGGAAAGAAGGCTGCTTATAACTTCTTCAAGGCGCATATGCTCAGTCGACATTTGGATGTAAGCAAATTATTCGAGTTTCGACAGCCGACAAGGGACCTCAGTAAACTATGTGCGAGAGAAGGGTTTGAGAGTCCTGTGGCGAGAATATTGAGTGAGACTGGGAGAAAGAGTCGACACCCTGTCTTCGTGGTTGGTGTCTTTGCAGGAAAGGATAAACTTGGAGAGGGATCCGGAGGCAGTCTGGATGAGGCCAGGACTCGAGCTGCCGTGAGTGCAATGAAGGGTTGGTACCTGTACAGTCCGTTAGAGGTGAGGGTGCCCAGCGAGGCTACCGAGGGGAAGCCTTGGGAGCCGGTACTCGTCGATGGTGGAGACGTGGTTGTATGAAATCTGGACGTGGACGCGGATGGACATACCTGACCATCATTTTGCCACTGTAAGACATAGGCACTTCCCAAAGAAATATTTTTTGTGCATCAGGAGGGCGGCGTCTGAGCTTGTATATCACATGTAGCTACATAAAGGAAAACGCCTTTCTCCAAAAGCTGTATTTGCTCGAAGTGCTTGGTGGTTGATTTTTGCCTCTGTACCTATACCCAAAATTGGTACCATGAATTCCTTCATACGCTGTATGCAACCGTTTCATTGCTGTTCTTCTCTTCATACGTTGAGAACTCCCAATTGCCAGGACTTGGGCCAGATTGTGACTCCAGGGATGTACGTAGATATTGACCCCATTCCTGAGTGTCGAGGTTCATCATGTCACCAATGTTATATATGGTTATCTTTGTAGACAAGGAATGGATTCAAGTACCAACTCGCACCCTTGATTTTCTCTCACACACGTAACAATATTATCGTATCAAAGCTACTTCTTGAGCCAAAAGCAGTATGTACAAGCAAGACTGGTATCTTGATAATTACCTGTTAGGAATAGGAAATTTGAAAGCCAATGCGGGTTTCCCTCTATGTATGCATGATCATTAGCAAACCGCTGCAGGATGAACCTCTTCCCTAATTGCGCAGTCCACGTCATGACTCCTCGATCTTTGCATCGACCTTTTTGGTGTTCCCCTGCTCCTCTGCTCCATCGTCGTCTTCCCGAGCACGCTTCTTCGAACCTGCATCGGCGGCAGCATGTGGAACATCTCCAGGTGATGCTATAGTCGCGTCCACTGCCTTCTCGTCTTTCTTCGAAGATATGTCTGTCGCCTCCTTGAAACCCTCGTTGGCCTTTGCTGGGTTTCCCCCTGGTTTTTCCACGCTTGGGCTACACTTGTCATCCGATCCAGGGCTTGAAGTCCTGACTTTGGGCACGCCGCTGTCGGATTGTTAGATTGAGTTTTGCATCAGGTGAATTGATGATGCCTTTCAAGAGCACATGAACATACCGCTCGTCTCTCTCTGTCTTCTCATCGTTTCTATTCCTAGATCTATCTCGGCCACCTCCTCGGCCGCGTCCAGAACCGCGGAAACCCTTGTGCTTTCCGCCATTTCTATCTTTGAAGCCGCTCTTGCGATCTTCCTCCCGACGAAACCTCCAATCGCGGTCATCCTGGTCATCTCTGTCACCTTTCTCCCCTCGCCTATCACGACCAGCCCAGTCGCGATCACCCTTCTGATGGGAGCGAACGTCTTCGTTAGGTCTCACACGGCCAGCTGCAATATCATCGACCTTGTCATCGCAGTACTGCTTCTTGCTCTTGATCTGGAGGTCGTTGCCTTGCCACTTGGGCTTGGGGTCTAGAGCGAGGAAAGCCCTTTGTGTCTCTTCCGAGTCAAATTCCACGAATACACTTCCTTTGAATGTACCGTCATAGGATCTTCGTAGACGCACAGAGTTAGTGAAGCCGTGCTGAGCAAAGAATGCCTCAATATCGAATTGGGAGCTTGGCTGCTCTTCTCCAAAACCCTTCGCGTAGACACTTCGAGCCATAGTTTTGTCTTCGTGAACTTTTTGTATCTCTACCATTGGCTTGCCTACCAGCCCTTCGGGTAACGGAGTCTTTCGCTGGATGGCCGTGTCATCTTCGACGACGTTTAAGATGGTACTCTCTTTGAGAGCGTTGACAACGGCAGACAGAGGCTGGAAGTGGCGCATACGCTTGAACGAGTGGATGGTACTGATTGGGACTGGTAGATTCTCATGGCCTTCGACTTTGGTAAATAGGAATTTGTCGGTCAGAAGATTGGAGTCTGAGAAGTAGAATTCGACCTTGGGTATTGTCGTTAGTTATCATGAAGCTGTAGAGCAAGTGAGAAGTACACACTTGTTTCCGAATGGCAACAGGATCGCTACTCTCTTGTTGAGAAACGAGATCCGACTTGTTATTGTACCTTTTGTGAGGACGATCATTTTGATTGCCATACTGTTTACGAGGTCTGTCGTTCCATTTCTGTCCTTCTCGAACTCTCTTAGAAGACCCATCCAGCCTTTGGCTCTCTTTCTCAGGATCCTTGCGCTTCTCGTTCTCCTGCTCCACCGGGTTCTTGGGGCTCTTTCCGTTCGACGCTGCTTCGGTACCATTCGTCTGACTACCCTGTTCAGACCCTTCAATCAATCTTCCAACTGCACCTTGCGACTGGTCAGACGATGGTGCTTCTGCTTGGTCACCGTTTGAAGGCATGGTTGCCTCTTCCACCTCCATATTGGGTGAGTTTTCTTTGAGTAATTGTCAGTCTCAGCCGATTTCTTTTCACGATTGACGGAAGAGAAAGTCCCTGAACATTTGGAGTGTTTATCAGACCGTGAGACGTGACATACAAAGCTTTATCTTTTCTTTAAAAGCCCGATTGGAGACTTATGTGCATACAAATCAAAGACTTAGCTGTCCAGTCACTCTAGTGGGTAGGATATGCAAGTCAAAGGGTAGATAGATGATGGCATACAATGACTAGGTCTCGAGCCAATGTCCTACTGTACCTTGGAGAATGATCTGCAAGAGATTTGTCGGAGTCTGTGAGACAGGAGAAGCTGATGGTGAGTCGAAGGAAGACTCAGAGATAGAGTCATGAAAAAGTGGGAGAGCTCTCTCAAACGAGCGGGGCAGTTTTTCCCGGCTCCGACTACGAGTAGAGTGACCTACTGCTTTTTGCAGAACCCTTGACGGGAGCGCAAAACTAGCACCCCGGCCCTGCCCCGCGATTTTTTGCCTCGGCCGCCGTCAAATATAAGCAAAACGCATTTTTGATATGTAAACGTTATAATAATTATTATAACTTTCTAATTAGACTAGATTTGAAGTTATTCAATTAACGATATAACATATACATAGAGAGAGACTCTCTTATCACGTTTATAAACTATATCGTCGTTATTATAATATCTAAAAAGCTCGTTGCGCTTAAGAAGTCTCTTATAAAAAAGAGACGTGTAAACACTCTACTTGATGGAATTCAGCCAATCATAGGCCGTTCCGCCCGCACTAGCGTGCCTTTTAGCGTGGCGCTAGTGGGCGACTCTTGTCTATCCTTCTCCTTCTCTTCCTTCTTATCCACTACATGTATTCTACATAGTCATGCAATAGAGTCGTTCTATTAGCCACCCAATACAAGACCTCATAGCTGTCATATATTCCAACAGGTTATGAGCCCGGATTTCCGCCATTGAGGTCTTCACACAGCAGAAAAATTAACCTGCTGTCCCCACCGTCTGTGGGAGAGCCGGTGTTATAATAACAGTGTTATCATAGCACCACACCACACCACATAGTCAATTCAAAATGACTACTCAATTGTCCCATGCTGCATTGACGCAGATATGGAATTTCCCAAAGCTGAAGGGTCAACAAAACTATCAGCCATGGGCCAAAAAGATGAAGAGTGCACTGGTGTACTCGGATTTATGGGACGTCGTCCAGAATGCAAACAAGGACTTTTCAACGAATCTATCAGTCACATCAGCACCTACGACTGCTCAGGCAACGGCCTATCAGACTCAATTGAAGACCTGAAAGCAGACGAACAATCAAGCGTCTGAGCTGATTTACTCCATGTGTGAAGATAAACCAGTCGAAGCCATTGAGAACGATGAGGTTGTCATGAACCGATGAATCAAGTTGAAGAACAATTATTTCGACTCAGGTTTCGTTCTTCGGTTCACCAAGTTACAAGAACTCTGAACAACATCAATGACAAGCAGTGACAACTTCATGAAGACGTACGTTGTCAACATACGAGCAAAGTCGAAGGATCTTAGTCGAATGGGGACTAGAATAGACGAGTGGATACTCGTCTCATTGCTGTTGAACAACCTTGACATCAAGTACAAGAATTTCGTGCATCGTATCATCACGTCGTTGAACGAAGTGTTCGACTTTGACAAAATTGTCACACTCCTTCATGAGGAAGAGCGTCTCCTGAAGAGAGACATCAAAGAACAAGTCATGACCGCCGTCATGAAGCGTTTCAAACAGAAGGAGGACGAGAAGAAGACCTCTGGTAGAGATAATAGCAATCGTGATCGAGGCTCAACGAGAGGCCGCGAGAGTAGGAACAACAACATCACTCAGCTAATTTCAAAGAACTCGAATAGTATCAACTATAAGGGCGATGGCGACCCTCCTAAGTGTCTTAAGTGTCATCTCAACAAGGATGATAACAAGAGACTACACTGGTCATACGACTGCTGAACCCTTCATGAGGATCGTATCTCAGACAGATTTCGTGACGTCTTTAAGAAGGCTAAGGCCAAGGCGAATGCCGTCAAAGAACGTGAACGACCAGACGATTTCGAAGATAATCACAGTACTCATATTTCGGCAATGATTCACTTGGTCATTGATCAAAACATCGTGGCAGACGAAGAGAATAAGATCTGAAACTTCTCGTTTAACGCGACTACATCGAAATCCTATAACGAGGATATATCGAAGGAGTCGATCATAGAGACTCTCGATTAGTCTCTATCTCAATTGACAGAAAAACAAGAGAGGGAATCTACATTGAAGATATCGCAAGAAGAATCGATGATTCAGCTTACGCATATATCAAACTTTGTCGAATACGCAAGCACACGACTGCTTCCCTCTTCGAGAGCACTTCTCGACATCGAATGTCAGAAGAAAGAAATCATAGTGAAGGCATTAAGCGCGCACTTCACGTCTCAGCTTCAATCTACGTCAAACTTTTGCGACGAGACAAGCCGGGAGACAGAGAAAAAGCTTGTCTCTCAGTTCGAAGTTGTCGATTTTGAAATAATTGATCAACTTTTACATAAGACGTTCTCATATTTTCGTGTATACTCCGCAGCGTTGAACAGTGATCTCACGACGTCACGAGACTAAATGATCGACTCAGAGTGTACTAATCACATGTTCTTCGACAAGAACGAGTTTATCGAGTATCGACCCTATCGTGAAGAAGTAATTGTTGTCAACGAAGTCACTGTCTGAACTCAAGGACGTGACACAGTCGAAATGAAATAACTATTGAAGAATAAAATCAGCAACATAGTTCGTGTTGAGAACGTGTTACATGTATCAGACTTTACATGCGAGCTATTTTCAATTAGTCAGATCATCAAGAAGGGATTTGAAATCGCCTTTCTCGATAATGATTGTCACATTTTAAAGAATGGTGTACTTGTAGAAAGTGCATCAAAGACTCGAAACATCTATATACTGAATGTGTCCCAGTCTACGACCAAAATTGTCGCCCTAATTCAGAAGAATACGAGAGCACTGTTTATCGCCCTAATGTTTAACGAAGACGCAGTCGAACTGTGACATCGTCGAATAAGACATCTAAACGAGGTAGATCTCAAGAGACTCGTTAACATGAGCAAGGGCATCATCTTAACACAAAAACCTCGAATCAAGCTTATTTGCGAGGCGTGTTCTAAGGCAAAGTCGTCTCGCAAGGTCTCAAGAAGACAACAGCGAGAGATACTCGAAAAACTCGATAAAGTCCATATCGACTTGAGGGGATCATTCAACGTGTCATCGGTCAATGAAGTCAAATACTATATGCTTCTAACGAATCAAGCGACCCTTCGAATCTAATACTTCACGTATAAGCATAAGGACGAAACGTTTAAGCTCTTTCGTGACTGGAAAACTCAAGTGGAAAACGAGTCAGGATGTAAACTCAAGATAGTACGCATTGACAATGATACTGAGTTCATCAACGACGACTTTAAGGTCTTACTCAAGGACTCAGAAGTTATAATGAAGTTTATCGTGATTTATACTCCAGAGCAGAATGAACTCAGCGAAGTTTAAAATCGCGTCGTTATGAACGACGTGAGAGCTATGTTGTTCGACTCGAAGCTAACACGTTATCTCTGATTTAAACTTCTTCACATCAAGGTCTATCAGAAGAACCGAAGTTCAACAATCAAGATACACGATATAATCTCTCATAAGACGTGAACTGACGAATAACCATTTCTCGGACACATGAGGATCATTAACTGCGTGGTCTGGGTTCACATACTCAAGGAAAAACGCAAGAAACTCGACGAGCGTAACAAGAAATGCTACTTGATAGACTATGACGATATATTCATATTTAGAGTATGAAACCCAGTCAGCAGAAAAGTCGAAAGATCGTCACACGTTGATTTTGACGAAACTCGTTTGATGACTTTAGCCGTGTAAGACACGGGCTACTAACTAGCTGACGTCACTAACGATGTAAGGGTCATGAGGTCTCTAGGCATGAGGCGGCCTGTCAGAAGTCCAGGAATCCAACATACATCTAGGCCAGATTCGGGAGACTATCCCTCTGGTGCAGCTGTGCGGCTGTGCGGCTATAGCAGTCGCATAGTAAGTTTGCTTGGCATGGGGGTGCACTCTCCTCTGCTAAATATGCTGCCTCTGAGGACTCCCACCGAGTTCCTCAGGATTCAGTCTATCTAGTAATCAATTCATCTGTTACTCACTCACGCATGCCTAGACCTCGTTACATTTCTGAATTCTTCAACTCTCGCTATCGTCGACACGGTAGTAAGGGGGGTGTGCTCGTTTGATAACAATACCACTTTCGTGACTCGCTGTCACCTCTATCTATCTCTTAATTGACGTCGGCGTCGGGTCAGTCAATTTCGAATTATTTAGATGACTTCTGCAGTAGGATTACGATCGAGACAGTAGATATCGGGTCCCGAAGAGAGACAAGGAGTATTATCGGATGACATCAACGCTGGCGAAGGAGGATCTAATGAGGTTACTTCAGAAACAAGCGAAGAAGATGGTCATGGCGATATTGGCTCACACACGGACGGGTCAGCAGGAACGATGTTAGACTCAAGGGAGCTTATAACATTTCGAGTCTATCAAGCGCACGCGGAGGAGTTTGCAGCATATCAGGCAAATCAAGCGTTGCCACGTCGTCGATAAGCGTTACTGAGTTACGAGACTCAGGGGATGTCAAAGAGACAGACATCAAATCTTAAAGCGAAAGATCCAGCGTTATACAAGAGAGTCAGCCCAGCGAAATTGAACGAGTTTATTTACGAGTGTGAGCGACAATTCGCTTTCAGAGGTTTTCAGAGTGAGGAGATTCAGAAAGGTGTCACATCAATGAGCCAGTCGCAATTGCGAGAGAAGACTATCAAGAAGGTCGTCTATGCTATCGGTTTTCTTAAGAGTACGTCTAGAACCGATTGAAGATTCTGATTGCTTCAGAATTCAGAGGGAGCGACGTCATGAACGCATTTTAAGACGCTATTGTTCGAATTTCTGAAGGGGGACAAGAAGGAAGCATATCTTGAGACGAATAAGAAGTTGTTAGCTGCGAAGCAGAGGAAAGACGACATTATCAATGCTTTTCATGAATATGCTTACAAGCTACACATTCGTCTTAGGGCTCTAGATTCGGCGCAGGCTATGACGGATCGATAGTTCTTTAACTTCATCCGAGCGCGAATACTATCGAATCATCGAGTCGAGCTAGATAAGCTCATGATTGGGTCAAGAACGATTCAAGAATTGTTAACTCAAATACGCAAATATGAGAGAGCTGCGAAAACTCATACAAAGCAGGATGGAGACAGCAGGTCTTATTCTGAGTTATCTTCGAAATCATAGAACTCGAAGAGGGACAACAAGTCGAGTCGGACAGGTAAATTAGATCAGAAGGGTCGTGACGAGATCTTAGGGTAGGCAAAGACCTCTCGCAAAAAGGAGAATGAGTCTACTTTTGTTATGTACAAAGACAAGCTGACAGATAAGGTCAGAGAACGTCGTTTCAAGAACAAGGCTTGTTACAAGTGTGATATGTCTGATTATCGAACTGCTGAATGCATCGTCAAGGAACAAGTCATGTTCGACTCGCTTAAGATGCTCGAGACGACAAAAAACTAGTGAGCGCAGTGATGACTTCGAACACTGTGTTTGTATGAGGAGTGAGAACAGCTCCCTTCGTCGATAAATTCGAATTAATGAACATCTCGTCGAATAATGACGATTCGAGTCGGACAGTCGAATTAGTTAAATCAAGCTTCGAGTCGAACGTCGAATCGAGTATCTCTCTACCTATCAAGACAGAGTTCATTGTTGACGTAAGAGTATGGGCGATCAAGGTTTAGGCTGTGCAGCAGCGGATCAAGGAACTATCAAAGATAAACAGTCTGTTCATTAAGAACATTCTAGTGCAGAACGCGAGGGGTAAGATCAACACTTTCAGTGCACTGGCTGATAGTGGTGCTGAAGTAAACATTATTAATCGTGTGACTGCAAGAAAGATGAGCTTATCGATGCTTAATATCAATATTGAGCTAAGTGCGATTCACGGCAAGGCAGTTAAGATCTACGAGATGCACTATATCGAATTCCAGTAGAAGGACGAACAAGGTCGAGTTCGTTACTTTCAGAACACCTTTTTCGCTGCGGACATCGACACACAAATGATTCTTGATATGCCATGGCTGACCATGGCGAATTTTAATATTGATTGAGTCAAGAGGTCTTTCCAGTGAAGAACTTACACTGCGGCAGTAGCTCTGATGACTACGTGTCGAGTGAACATTATTAAGTCAGAGAATTTTGCTGAGCTTGCTATTAACAAGAACGCAGACTGTTTCGCTATACACGCAAGTCAAGTGGTGAGCGCAAACGAATCTTCGATACATCAAGACCGTCAAGATCATATTGCTCGGGCAAACGTTGCTAGGACTGTGAATCTACCTCCTGAGTATATTGAGTACTTCGATATCTTTTCTGACAGTGATACTGCAGAGTTACCGAGTCACGAACCTGCGGACCATGTCATCGATCTCATAGACGAGAAACAATCGTCGTACGACCCTATCTACAGTCTGAACGAAGTAGAGCTGAACATCTTAAGAAGTTACATCGAGACCAATCTGACGAACGATTTTATACGGTCAAGCACGTTCTCGGCGGGATCTCTTATTCTTTTTGTGAAAAAGCCTGGCGGAGGTTTGCGCCTATGTGTGAACTATCGAGAACTGAATATAATTACGATAAAGAATCGTTATCCCCTTTCTCTTGTTGACGAGTCGATTGATCGTCTGACTATGATCAAAAGATACACACAGTTGAATCTCATCGCTACATATCATCGTCTTCGCATCAGAAAGGGTGATGAATGAAAGACTGCGTTCAGAACACGTTATGGTCACTTTGAGTATCAAGTCTTATCGTTTGGGCTGACAAATGTCTCTGCAACTTTTCAAGCGTATATCAATCAAGCATTAACTGAGAAGCTAGATGTCTTCTATATTGTTTACCTTGATGATATTCTTATTTACACGCAAGATATAGATGCGAAGCACGTCGAGGCTGTAAAGTGGGTTTTGAACAAATTGAAGCAACACGAGCTGTTCGTCAATCTTCAAAAATGTCGTTTCAGCACAGATGAGGTGCACTTTCTAAGATATGTTATCGCTTCGTCGAGGGTTAGCATAAAGAAAGATCGAATACAGTCAGTCAGGAACTAATCGAAGCTGAAGTCTGTACGAGACATTCAGATATTCGTGAGCTTTGCGAATTTTTATCGCAGGTTTATACGTGGGTTCAGTAAGATCGCTGCTCCACTTACGGAGTTGATCAAGGTCAACGTTTAAGAGAGATCGAGCTCTGATAGAGTAGTCTCTAACGCCTAGTAGGATACGCGAGTCGTATTCGAGCGTACGAAGCCAAATGAAAAAAACTCGCAGAGTTCATTTGTGCTTACATCTGAGATAAAGAAAGCTTTCGAGGAGTTGAAAATGGTCTTCACGATCGCATCGATTTTACGGCATTTTAATTCTGAGCTGTCAATAAGAATTGAGACTAATGCGTCGGGCTATGTTATTGGTGGTATTCTAAGCCAGTTGTATGGTGAATTGTGACACTCAGTAGTCTACTATTCACGTAAACAAATATCGACGGAGACGCGGTATGACGTTTATGATAAAGAGCTGTTAGCTATCATAAAGTCGTTTAAACACTGGCGTTACTACTGCGAGGGTAGTAGACATAAGATCAAGGTCTTAACAGATCATTATAATCTTAAGAGATTTATGAGTACTACGCGGCTGAATAGTCGTTAGATTCGTTGAGCGCAGAAGCTGAGTCGTTACGATTTTGTTATTGAATATCGTTAGAGAAAACACAATTTCGCGGATTTACTCAGTCGAATTCCTGACTACGAGCAAGATAATGATACTGCGAAACGCGAGAACTATCAATTGCTGAGCGAGCTGAAGCAGACGTTACGTGGTTTTCGTGCTGTGAGAAGATCGATCTTTATGGCTGATTGCTTTCAAATGCTTATCGCTGGGACTTATAGGGTGCCTGGTACATATAAGCAGTGGGCACGTATTCGTGCCACTGTTACAGTAGAAGACCTCGCAGAAAATATTATAAACGATCAGTCGTTCGACGATATGCTCGTGGAGCTGACTC
The DNA here is from genome assembly GCA_022315425.1 of Pseudevernia furfuracea. NCBI lineage: Eukaryota > Fungi > Ascomycota > Lecanoromycetes > Lecanorales > Parmeliaceae > Pseudevernia > Pseudevernia furfuracea. The sequence continues at coordinate 847,252 of JAIUPT010000010.1, forward strand.
GTGAAGATGATCATATAAAGAAGATATTAAAACAGCTGAAGCAGTCTGTTATCAACTCTCTGAGCGACCTGAGCGACCAATTCTACAGTTATGTCGATGGACGACTGTATCATGAAGGGAAGATCTATGTCTCTGCGGCGTTACGAGATGTGATCCTCGATCGGTATCACGATGCTTCTCTGACAGGTCATTTCGGTGTTGAAAAGACTCAGACACTAATTCAACGCAAGTACTTCTGGTCGAAGCTTGTAAGAGATGTGAGCGAGCACGTTACATCGTGTTCTGTGTGCGCTATGATCAAGTCGTCTAGATATAAGTCGTATGATAAGTTGATATCATTGTCGGCTTTTACTTATAAGTGAAAGAACATCTTATTGAACTTCGTCACTGAACTGCCGCCCTTCAAGGACTGGCGTGATCACATCTACGATTCGATTCTGATAATTGTGAATCGTCTCACGAAGATGTCACATTATATAGCAGTGAACAAGACGCTCGACGCGAAGTAGTTCGCACAAGTGCTGATCGAGAATCTGATAAAATATCATGAACTACCTGACTCAATAGTAACGAACCGTGAGTCGCTATTCACCTCTCAGTTCTGATCTAGCCTTACATACTTTCTGAGGGTGAAGCGGCGCTTGTCGACTGCATTTCACTCTCAGATCGATGGCCAGACTGAGCGACAAAATAGTATCATGAAATAATACTTACGGGCCTTCGTCTGCTGGGAGCAGGACGATTAAGTGACATGGTTATCAATCGCGGAGTTTGCGTATAATAACGCAAAGAACTCAGTTACTGGCATATCGCCTTTTGAGGCTAACTTGGGCTACAGCCTCAGAATGTCATGAGACGAGGACATCGATTCGAAATCTCGCTCGCAGGCTGCAGTTGACAACGCAAAGCATCTGTTTACACTTATAAGTGTCTGTAAAGATGCGATCTTAACTGCTTAGCAGTTATAGATCGAGTACGTGAATAAACATCGCAAGTCATAAGACTATAAAGTAGGTGACTTGATATAATTGAACATTAAATATCTCAAGACCAAGCGGAATAGGAAGCTGGAATTCAAAAACTTCGGTTTATTTCTTATCACAGACGTCATCGGTTTATAGTTCTATCGACTCGAGTTGCCGAGCGGCTAACGAATTCATAACGTCTTTTATGTGTTCTTGCTGAAAAAGAACTTCTCAAAACAGGGGGAGATAAGTCAAAGTCTAGAGAACATGAAATTCGACGAAGGCGATACACATGACTACGTGATCGCTGACGTTGTGAATAGTGTAGTTTTTGAATCAGGCGAGAATGGCAAGGTAGGAGGCCTATACTATTAAGTTCACTAAAAAGGATATTCTGACTCAGAGAATATATGGGAACCCTACGAGGGAGTCTCTCATTTACGGAAGTTGTTAGATAAGTTTTATAAGGAGCACTCTAACAAGTCTACAGTCGAATTAGTGATCATCGAAAGAAAGTCACAACGACGTGTTTCAAAGAGATCTGCGTCGAAGAACAAGGGCAAGAATATAGAAGAAAGCATTGAACATTCGTGACAGTGCTACAAACGATAGTACTCTTTTGTTCATTTTCCTACCTAACGAGAAGGTTTTATAATTTTAACGAGACTAGTCTAGACATTATATAAGACGAAAGGATAGAAGTTCGAACGATATCGATTCGACTGATTGACTCGGACTCTGAATCGGATGGATTTCAATTACTTGACGTTCGTCTGATGTTTGCTGACGCATTGTGGCATGGCTGCAATGGGGTATCGATATACGACATGCTGTTGTTCTTTTTTCGGGCTTGCTATCTCACAGGAGCTCGTCTTTGAAAAGGGGGGATAATTGTAAGGGCCATGAGGTCTCTAGGCATGAGGCGGCCTGTCAGAAGTCCAGGAATCCAACATACATCTAGGCCAGATCCGAGAGACTATCCCTCTGGTGCAGCTGTGCGGCTGTGCGGCTATAGCAGTCGCATAGTAAGTTTGCTTGGCATGGGGGTGCACTCTCCCCTGCTAAATATGCTGCCTCTGAGGACTCCCACCGAGTTCCTCAGGATTCAGTCTATCTAGTAACCAATCCATCTGTTACTCACTCACGCATGCCTAGACCCCGTTACAAACGACGACGATGACATACTCGATGCAGGGGATAATGCTTCTGAGCATTATCATACATTACACGACGTCGACGACGACCCTTAAGAAGGCTTCAGCTTGCAGCATATATAAGACGTTCTTGATAATGCTTCAAATGTTGTCGAAGATCTCGAAGATGTGAGAGCAGCATCGAAAGAAGAATTTTCGAAAGATGACGATAATCAGATACCTCAGAACGCTCTAAATGTACACCTAGATTCAAGTATCGACGTAACGTATACTTCGAGATCGAAGCGTGTTCTCGCTTCATCTCAAAAGATACTTCTAAATAAAAAATGAAGCGATATCAAGATGTGAGCCCAGCGAGCTATTGCCCATATCAAGTGTAACGCAACTCTACAGTCAGAACGAATGTACTGTAGACTTGCTATCGTCGACCATGAGAACTCTCAACATCATGACTTTGAGTCGAAATTCGATCTCGCTAACGCTGTTTAGAAGATAGCTAAAATGCGAAGAAATCAAGATATCGATAACGTCGATGACTACGAGTCATTGACTTATGAAGAAGCAATGATCGATCCCTATACTAAGCAATGAAGTGAGACTATGAACAAGCAAATGCAGTTCTTCGCTATTATGAATATCTGAAGACTAATCAAGAGATCAAAGAACGCCCTCGTTCTCAGCGACAAGTGAGTCTATAAGATCAAGAAGAGACTTGACGAGACGATACTCTATAAAGCACGCTGAGTAGTTCGAGAATTTGAACAAATCTACGATGTCAACTACGATCAAACATTTGTCTTCGTTGTCAAATTCATATCGTTTAAAGTGCTGTTTTTCATTATGACCTACTACGACCTAGACTGTGAACAAATAAACGTCATAATAGTCTTTCTCAACGCGTTGTTGAAGGAACGAATCTACGTGAAACAGCTCAAGGGGTATAAGAACGATGAACACGACATGATGTGTCTCTTGCTTAGGGCCCTGTATGGCCTCAAGCAATCCCCTCGTGAGTGATACGCTACTCTACGAGACTTTCTGATATCAAAAGGCTTCAAGCACATCGAATCGGATCACTCACTCTTTGTTAATGAGGAAACACGTCTAATTGTCAGCGTGTATGTGGACGATATTCAAATATATGACCCCCGGGGATCAAAACATATACCGGACCTCAAGGAAGAACTCAGCAAGCGCTTCGCAATGACCGATCTCGATTCATGCTCATATTATTTGAGCATGGAAATTCAGAGAAATCGCGCAAAGAGGAGCGTTCGAATCACTCAGAGCACTTATTTGAAGAAAGTTCTCGCCCGTTTTAACATGGCAAATTCCGCCCTCGTGTCAACATTAATGATAGTTGATACACAATTGAAAGAGGAATTAGTGAATCAAGCAACCTCGAACGTCGTTCGTGAGTATCAGTCAATGATAAGATCAATAATGTACGTCATGATATAAACGCGTCCTGATATTTGCTTCGCCATAATCATTCTTTCTCGATACAATCAAAATCCGAATTCCAAGCACATCGCTGCTGTCAAGCGTGTGCTCCGATACTTGAAAGATACAATCGATCACGATATTATCTATGGGACCGTCAATGATCTCGAGGGGTTTACCGATGCTGACTGGGCGTCGGATTCTGAGACTCGTAGATCTCTCGAAGTATACGTGTTCCTACTATATAAAGAGACTGTAAGCTGAACGTCGAAACGTCAGCAGTTCATTACATTGTCGTCTTACGAGACCGAATACATAGTTCAAACGCAAGCAGTCAAGGAAGCAATATAACTAATTCGTCTATTAAACGAGTTGAATATCGATCTAGAACTTTCATCCAAGCCTGTTCTGATCAAGGCAGACAACCAGAGTATCATAGCATTGACTTCAGACCCTAGATTTCATACACGTACCAAGCACATCGACATACAGTGACATTTTGTTCGAGACCAGATGGAAACTGGGACAGTGTTATTCGAGTGAGTATCTACGAGAGAAATGGCTGCTGACGGGCTTACAAAGGCTCTCAGCAAGAACAAATTTGATACATTTGTAGGCCAGTTAGGTCTCAAGAAGAGCGTCTAGAAGCAGGAGTTTAGTATAGACTCTGTGAGAGATACAGGCCCATTATTGCCTGTGTGGGAGTGATGGAATTCAGTTAATCATAGACCGTTCCGCCCGCACTAGCGTGCCTTTTAGCGTGGCGCTAGTGGGCGACTCTTATCTATTCTTCTTCTTCTCTTTCTTCTTATTCACTACATGTATTCTATATAGTTATGCAATAAAGTCGTTCTATTAGTCACTCAATATAAGATCTTATAGCTGTCATATATTTCAACACTACTAATCAATAATAATAAGCGATCTTCGTTCTCTTAAGTTATAATTACGAAAAATATAATAATAATAAATATCTCTATTACGTCTACGTTTAAGATACTTAGTCTAAAGCTAATTATACGATCTCGTAATACGATAACGCTCTTATTAAGATTAAATAAATCGAAGCCTTTTGAACGATAGCGTTTTAAGTCGATAACTAAGTCTTTATTAAATCTTTTAAAATCGAGTTTATTGACATTATTAGAAAATTAATTATTTAAGTTCTTAAATAGGAACGAGATGAGTCGAAAAATAATAGATAGCGAAGCGTTTGAGAAACGCAAGAAGAAGACAACTAAGGTAATAGTAGTAGACTATACTGTCGATGAGAGAGAGAAGCGTCGTCGACGCGAGGGCGGAGAAGAAGGGGGACACGGGGACGTGACGAAAAGGATATCGTCGTCACTAACAAATAACAACGAACGAAGAGTAAGTCTACACGTAAAAAACGCGAAAAAACAGGCAACTGCGACTATTGCGACCCTAAAGACTATAGAAAACACGTCGTACGAGGATCTAAACGCGTCAATTTGAAAGGTGCTTCAGAGAAGTATAGATCAGACTAAAGTATACATATAGAAAGCTGACGGAGAACGTCAGAGAAAGAGTAAGAAACAGAGTTCACGAGAGGACTGCGATAGCTGAGAAAGTATTCTCACGCGAAATAGATTTTCAGTAGAAAGCTAAGCATAGAGAAACTCGTTCGAATCAGCAGCAAACGAAGCAACGGAGTCAGCCTCACGTCTAATATCGTTCGAGATCGAGAACACGAGAAAGAAGCGTTAGATCTTAATAGTCATACATAGAGAGAAGAAAAGAATAACAATAAAGAAGATAAAGAGCGAGAGAATTCTCGTCGTCTTCAAGAATAAATAGAAGCATATCTCGTCAGAGTAGATCGTTATAATGAATAGACTTCGAAGCGAAGATCTATTACTGCAGACGACTACGTAAGAGATCAAAAAGACTCTCGAGAAAGACACGAGATAAGTGTTAGAGATATATAACTCGATAGTAGTAGTGAGAAAGTTCTTCTTAGTAATAATTCACGAGATAAGAATTTCGAAATTCGATATAGACAATTAGACTGTTATCAAGAAAAGAATAGAGATAGAGAATCGAAGTCTGCACTCAGAACTCGAGATAGTCAAGACACGATGATATCACGACGTTGACGCGATAGTAGAGAGAGAAAGAAAGCTATACTTCTCTCTGATACTGCACGTCGCGACGGCGGAGATGACTAACGATCTTATTAAAAAGCATCTAATCGAGACAAGTGAGATGAAGAGAGTGAAAAGATTTGATCAGATAATAACAGCTATACAGTGTTATAATTGTTAAAAACAGAGACATATGACTAAAGAGTGTTCAAACCCTACGCGCTGCGCAGAATACAGTCAAGATCATGACACACGCAGTCACCAGGAGAAGGCGTCAGGGATGTTAAAGGCCTGCGCTGACTGCGGAAACACAGGTCACGCAGCGTACGAGAAGACCTGCTCAGTAAGAGTCAAAGAAGCTCAGAGAACGCGTCAGAGAATAACGACTAAGCCCCTACTATATGAGTCGCTAAGAGAGAGATTATCTTCGACACTTCTAAAAAGGGATAACGAATTTATACTAATAAGCTCAAAGAAGAAGAGAAAGATAGTTTCAGAAATAATCGAGTTAAGAAAGACGTTAAAGACTTAGAGAAGAAGTTAAAATGTGTAGAGAGACAAGCAGAGAGTAGAGAGATTAACGATACGCTTTCAACTCTTTATTATCGCTGAAACGCTAAGACAGCAGACAATCGTAGCATCGAGTGCTTTCGAGAAGGTCACGCAATCTCCCCCTCAACAGAGGAGCCTTGTCAGCGAGATCTTCGTCTCTAGAGAGATAACGTATAACTCAACGTTGAAAGAGATAATAAGCGTTATACAGTTAGCACAGCAAGTAGAAGTAATCACAGATTAAGAAGATATAGAGATATCAAATAACGATAATCTATAAAGAATATCGCGACGCTGAGAATCTTATAGTATAATATAAGAAATAAACTGAGAACAATAACTGCCTTGCTAGCAGACGCAGGGATTCAAGATACTAACGTACTTGCGATTCAAGAATCAAGCTTCAACTCGCACATAGAATTCTCGTATAATTCAGAGACTAATTAGTTTCATCTAACATATCGCTCGAGAAAGAATACGAGAGTATACTTTTATATTAATAAGAGACTAAACTCGAAGAACTAAGATGTGAAGTTCGTGACAAAGAATATAAGTACGCTGAGAATTCGACTCAGACAGAAAGAGAAAGCGAATCGAATCGAGAGACTCTTAATTTATAATATCTACAATTCGAGTCCATCGCTATTCTCGACAGAGAATCTCTCTAGTCTATTATAGATTCTAGAGCTTCTGTAGAAGTCTAAGAAGTATCTCTTGCTCGAAGACTTCAATCTATATTATTCTAGCTGAAATAACTCTAATAGATTCTCGTATTATAAAGAGGCGAACGATCTAATTGCAGTAACTGCAGAGAGAAGAATAAATCTAGTTTTATTAAAGAAAGTAGTAACGTGAAGATCTCGAGAATAAAAGAGTGCGATCGATCTAGTCTTTATTACTTTAGAGACAACGAAGATAATAGTTCGTTATTAAGTAGAATCGAATCTATAGCATGACTCGAATTATCTCTTAATACTCACGAAGCTCGATCTGACAACGAAGAGCGTCTCGAAATAGCGACGTCGTACTTAAAAGATAACAAAATCAGAAGAGATAGCTAGAGAAGCTCAAGCATTAAACGCGACACTCTTATTAGACTCTCTAATAAATTCGAAGCAGATCGATAACTATATTAGTCTACTTTATAAAGAACTTGATAAGATAATAAAGAATATAATATCGTGAACTAAGTCGTTAAAAAAAGATAAGTTATTTTGAGACGAAGAGTGCAGTCTAGTAATAAAGAAAACGAAGACTAAGATATCTCAATATCGAGTTAGTCGTAACGAGCACGCAGAGTATATATAAAGAGCGACACTCAAGAAGAGAGATAAGATAATAAGTAAGATCAAGACTCTTCACTTTCGTAAGAAAATGTACGAGATGACGTAATCATTTAAAGAGATTTAGAGCATAGTCAGCTAGACGAGAAACGATAATATATGCTTTAAGCCCCTATCGAAGTTCTCGTCAATGAGAAGAATAGAAGAGAGCCTAGTTACTACGTTTAAAGAAAAAGTTAATGCTCTAAGAAAAACTTTCTTTCCTTCTTTTTCTTAGATAGATATCTTCGATATTCTAAAAGTAATCTATTCTTCTTCGTTGTTAATAAATAATTAGATCACGAAGAAAGAGATACGTAAGACTATCTTTAGATCAAAATCAGATAAAGCTTCAGAGGTAGATGATCTGTCAAATCGCTTTTTAAGACTAGTTACAGAGAAGCTGCTCTTCAAGTTTAGACACTTATTTCAGACATGCGTAGACGTGAACTATTATTCTAAGGAGTTTCGTAAGACTAATATTATTATGTTAAGAAAGTCAAAGAAGGAGAACTACTTCGAATCGAAGTCGTATAGATCAATAACACTCTTAAGTACACTGAGAAAGACACTAAAGATAGTAATTGCGCGCAGACTTAGTGACTGCGCAGAAGATAATGATCTTCTTTCGTTAAAATAGATAAAAGTTAAAAGAAAGAGATCTACGAAGACAGCTTTAAAAACGATAATAGATATAGTGCACACAGTCTAAAATTGTAAGAAGAACAAAGTTGTTAGTCTTCTCTTACTAGATATGACAGAGACTTTCGATAACGTCTTTTATCATCGTCTGCTTCACAATCTTAGATAGAAGAGGATTTCGAAGCTAATTATAAACTAAATAAGAAGCTTTCTTACTAACAGAGAAACCTCTCTCACTCTAGAAAGAATAACAAGCAGACTGAAGTCTACAGAGACGGGGATCTCACAGGGATCTTCGATGTCGTCTATTCTTTTTCTATTCTTCAACGCTTTCTTGATTGAGAGATGTGCGAAGATCAAGTTGAAACTACAAGTAAAAGAATTCGTTGACGATATTTATCTGCTAACATATGAAAAGAGCACTGAGGCAAACTGCGAGACTCTTAAAAAAGTATACGAAATCTATTTATAATGAGTAGGGACTTATGAAGCGACGTTCGCGTCAAAGAAATACGAGCTAATTTATCTGATAAGAAGTTCAGAGAAGTTCAATATGAGAATTAACGTCGATCTAGACTCTATAACGACAAAGTCAAAGACTAGTATTCGCGTGTTAGAATTACAGATCGACGACAAACTTCGTTGAGAATCTCATATTAGAGAAGTCAAGATCAAGATAAAATCGTAATGCAGAGCACTATCAATAACTGCAGTCTCAATATGAGACGTCACATTAAACAAAGCAAGATAAGTATATAACTCTATTATACGATCAGCGATAACATACGCAGCAGCAACGTAACACACATTACGAGATCTTCGAGATAATAAGCGATCTCACGTTAAGACTCTAGAGACTATATAGAATAAATATCTGCGAAGAGTAATCGAGATATATAAAGTTATTAATAAGAGAGTCGTCGAAGCGAAGATAGAGATTTCCTCTCTTTAGATTACGATAAATCAAGTAATACTTCGAAATCAAGCACTTAAAGATAGTTATCTCGTTACGAAGCTAGAAAATACGAGAATTCGAAGAAAGCTAAGAAAGAAACGAGATAAAAGACGAGTAATTCTTCAAATCTTAGTAAAAGATAAAGAAGAGTGAGCTCTAAGAACGCTTCGACTCGAAAATTAAGACTCTCTATAAATATCTAACGAAGAAAGAATATCAAGAAGAACTAGAGACCTTATTAAAGACTAATAAAAAGCAGTCTAAGAAGCAGTGTGAGCTTAGTATCAGACTGAGATTTCAGAAGAACGACGCAGTCTCGCACAAAGAGAAGATCTATAATCAAATAAAAGATCTCTTTATGAAGATCTAGTAAAAGCAGAGAGCTTCGCTTTAACTCAGCTACGAATAGAGAAGATTAATCTAACACACTTTTTATATATATATAAAGTTTCTAAAATACTCTCTTTCGTATACGAGTGTGACTAAAGAAAATAGAATATTAGACACGTTCTTCTATTCTGTTCAAGGCTGGAAAGCGAGAGACAAACTCTTCTAAAGAAGACTAAGACAGCTAATCTAAGAGAGATGTTAACAATCTCGCGAGGGGCAAAGGCCGCAGCGCGATGACTGATCTCGATTGACCTTTTAGAATAGTTCTCGCTGACTAAGAAGCAGTTATATAACAGGCAATAATAGAAGCAGCAACAAGTACTTCAAGAAGATATACGAATTCGTACGAATAGACTAGAGAACGCAGTGTGATAGAAAGACTATGCGACAAGAAGATGCGATAAGAAAGAATAGCGAGAGTTTTTACCCTGTTTCGACTAGTCGAAGAAAGATTTCTCTTATAATATAGTCTAAGCAGTAGCTCGTAATTACTCTTCGTAGCTTGAGTAGACACGAGTATAAAATCAAATCAAATCAAAGTTCTTAAATAATATATTATCGTTAAACGTCTTAAATAATAGACGACGTTCTATAGATCGAGAATCAAAGACGATTTATAATTAAATATTTATTGTTAGTCTGTTATTAGTATATATAAAAGAATAAGACAGGGCTGAGCTAAAAAAACCTTATATTTGTATGTGCAGCGGGCTGTAGCCAATGTAAACCTCGACAGATCTACGCTTTTTGATTAGACCCGCTTTGTTAGCCCGCTAGATCTCCCGAGCGCCCTCATCAAAAAATTTGATGAGACCTTTTCGCAACTTCAATTATTTTATGCCCTCTGCATATAATTTCTTCAAACTTTCATCAATTATAGAATTCAACTTGCGCATTCCAACGCTGCAAAAATTATCAAATTTGGTCTATTATTGATAAAGTAAAGTAGAATTCAAATATCGCTGCCCGATCGCTTACTTCTTGACGAATGCGCGGCCTCGAAAAAATTTGTGCGTACAAGTCTTATATTTTGAATAACTTTTTACTTTTCTATTACTTTTTTGAGATTTTTTTTTTAATTGTGAAGACTTATTTGCGCTATTCAGAGAATCAAGAATTTTTGAAATCGATCTTATAGTTATTAATAGATTGTAAGTTGAAGATTTTTAGCGTTGACGAACTAGATGTTCGATATATATTTTAGTAGTGAAATTTTTTCATGTAGTGATAAAATAATAAAACGATTAAATTTGTAAATTTGTAAATTGTAGAATTCGAATCCGAGCTGCGTCAAAAAAAAATACAAAAAATAAAATAAATAAATTAAATTAAATCGTAAATCGTATTATAATAATCTTAAAAAAAATAGTAGAAAAAAAGCTATTTAAAATATTAATCAAATTTAATATTTTCTAAAAGAGTTTTTTCTTTTTTTTACGACTTAAGTCTTAAGTTAATTTAGATTAATTTTAATATCGTATCACGAATTTAATTCGTGAGCCTATACTTGTATAATACTTTTATTAGATATATATAAGACAGACTAGGATTATGTAGCAATGTAAACTTAGCGAAGATATATATATTGCGTATAACATATCTAATAGTAAGACTAATTCTTAAGAAAGGAAAATGAGAAACTTCGAGGCATGACCCTCTTAAGCTTCTCACGCCAAGAATCCGCTTGACATGCGTATGTCAAGCGATTCGGTTACGCTCGGCAACTCTCGAGCTCATACGACAGCTGTCCTCTAGATCGAGAATCAAAGTCGATTTTTAATTAAATATTTATTAATAAAAGTCTATCGTTTATGAGAAGATTAAAAAGTTTATACTCTTTTCGCTCTTTTTAATAATTCAATTTTATTATCAAAATACGAGTATCGACGACGACTTAATTGAATTTTGATCTTAATTTATAAAGAATAATTAATAACGAGAAGAATAAAGAGAAGAGAAGACGTTAAATCGAGACTTTAAAGATTATAAATACTTGAGATAATTAGCGATCTCGTTTATAAAAGAAGAATAAAGAATTAATTAAATTAAAAATAAAAACAAAGTCGTCTTACTCTTTTATCGTTTAAAAAATGTTATTAATATCGACTCGTATAGTAAAGAAAAGAAAGTTATATTATATAAACTTAATATTAAATGCTTCTAAGAGAGCGAAAAGATTATATTAAATATCGAGATTTGAAAGCATTAATTGAGCGATAATCTTTTTTTATATATTATATTAGCTACTTAAAATAATAGAGCTCGCGAGTATATTATATCGCTTAAGCTATTACGAGCGTACTTCGTATTTCTTGATAACATCTATCTATATTAATATTTCTTTATTAATATACTATTTCTTTTAGACTTAACGTATCTTAATAGATTCACTTAGTTATATATATATAATCTTTTCTCTTAGTATATAGTTGTTCTATATTTAGTTATCTTATTTAAAATATCTATATAATATGACTCTATATTAATTCTAATATTACAATTAGATCACTCTTATTTTATTCGTGATAGCAATCGAATTCAAAGAAGTTAATTAATAGAAGCTTTGTTAAGAACTTAGTATTAACAAGATATCGTATTTCTAAATTAGTTTATTATATAGATAAAACGTTTTTAAGACGAAAAACGATTTCGTAAATAGTTAGAGAATAAAAAATAGTTAAAATATTCATAAGATTAACGAATTAAAAAGAAATCATCAAAATCAATTATTATAAAAAAAAAATTAATTACATATTCAAATCGAGTTCTAAACGTCTCATTTTAAGAATAAAACATTTTAATATAAGAGATTTAAACGACGCTTAATTCGATTAATAAACGTCTTTATACTATTCTTCGTAAGAAAATCTTTTTTAAGATTAATACTTCTTCTCTACTCGTAAATTCTATCTCGTCTGAGCTTCACATTTGAATTTGTTAATAAATTATCTCGTTAAAATAACATCTTTATAAAGAACACATTTTAAAGTATTCACATTCTTTGTTAGATATTAAACGATTAGTAAATAAAAATGTTATATAAGAAACGAAGAAAATCGAATTCTCGTAGCTTCTTAACACTTTTTCTTTCAATATTAAAATAAAAGTGAAAACACTTTAATCTTTTTTAATACTTTCTGTTTAATTGTTATCTTACTTTACGAAGTAACTTAATCGTTCTCTTCTTTCTTTCTTCTCTTTTTAACGAAATTATTTAATATAATAAAGAACGTTATTCAAGATTACGAAACTCTTAATAAGATAAGAAAATAATATAAGAGTAGACGTATTTTAGTGATACTCGAGCAGAACAATAATAGAGACATTATAGACGTCTGATAAATATTTAATATCAACTAGTTATAATTATAAACTTAAAATCGATTAATCGAGATCATGAAAATGTTAAAAGATCTTCGCTTTTAATAAGATTAATATCTTTATATAGTCGTCAAGTACGAGATTATAAGTGAAAAGAATTTCGATTTAAAACGCGAACGAAATCTTCTTAAGAACGATGTTATTCGTCTCGAAGACAATCTCATAAAGTGTTATAATATTATTCGCGACTATAAGAGAAAATATTTAGACGCATTATAGTAATAACTTAACTTTTTTAATTAGACTGTTAAGCGAGCTAAGTCTAAATTTATTTCTTTCGTTAAAGTTTCTTTTATAACATATAAAAAGAATAAAATCACTCGTATATTAGACTTAGCGATATTTATAAATAACGACGATTCTACTTAAGACGTCTAATTCAATGTTATATTAAATAAACTTATAATTAACGTAGATAATTATTTAATTAAGCGATCTCGAATTATTTATATAATTAATTATATCGAAAATAAGATAACGAAGATAGTAATACTACGTCGTTAACTCGAGTTATTTAATCTTTACTTGATAGTTAAAGACGTTATAAATAATCTCGCGAACGTCTATAAGAATATTGATTGTATCGAAAACGTAATATAAGAATATAACTTTCTGAAGTAAAACTTAGCGTAGTCTTTTCGTGATTTCTACTTAGATTTAAAATTATTAAACGAAGAACTCGCTTATAATAAGACTTATTTAATGTATAATCTCTTAAAGAAATTGAATTCTAAACTTTATATTAAATTTAGTGATGTTAATAATCTTAATAAATAATTTGTCTCACTTATAGTAATAAGAGACTATCTAATTAAGACGAATAACGCTATACGTGTCAAGGAACTTAATAAACAGATAAAGACTTTAAAGAAGATTTAAATATCTCGCTTCGATCTTTTTTTAATTTATATCGTCTTAGTAAGACGTATTACTCTCGTTATTACGTCGACTATATTAGTTATTTTTATTAATAAGATATCTTTCGTCTCTGTTGTTAAGATTAAGAAAAAATATATATGCTTTTAATATAAACGTTTAAATTATTAAAAGAAGAACTACTTAAATAAGCAAATTTATATAAAAAAAAAGGGATCACACTAAACGTTAAAATACACGTTATAAACGCTTACGATATTAAGAATCTTATTAACGACGACGAGAAGTATTACGATATTAATTCTTTCGACTCGAGAAACGTCTAGTCTCTTTTAAAGATACGAAAAGAAGTAACGACAAAGTGTGTCTAATGAATACTCTTAACGATTCATTAATACGTCGTTAATTTCGAATAGTGACTACATTATTCTCATAGAATAAGAAATGCGTTTTTAAAGATACTCTAATTAACAGCGACTGCACTAAAGTTAATATCGTTCTTAATAAGTCTCGCGTGACTTAAATATATAAAGAATTAAAACTCGAAGTAATCTCGTTATTTATATTTATATTATTGCGAGACTATAACGAAAAACTATTTAAAAGATTAATCACACATTGTCTTCTTTTTAAACTAAACGTTAATGATCATAAAGAAGAAATCTGTTTAATGTTAATCGCTCTTATATAATACGACTTGATATTAAGTAAATTATGAATAAACAAGCATAAAGTCTTATTAAATATATTAAAGAATAAGATTTTATTCGTGCTCGATTATTACGAGCACGATAAAAATCAAACGTTATTATTAGAAGATTTATTCTTCTTGTCTATATCAAGTTCATTAAGTTCATTAATATTTTTTTGATTTACTCTTAAGCGATCTTCGACTTCTATATGCGAAGACGAGAATTATAAAATCGTCTTTAAATTATTATTTTCTTTTAAATAGTCTTTTAGATCACGAAGAATTTCTAGTTTAAGAATTATTAAGAAATAGCAAATCTCGACGTTAAATACACTCGATATTATAGAAATCGAAGCATTCGCATTTTATATGCTGACGATTAATAAGACGAATAAGTTATTTAGTATAATATCAAGCGAGATTTATAACTTTATATCGTTATCGATTGTTCGAAACTCGCGAATATTAATTAATAAATTATGTTTATATAATTTCAAACTTAAATATAAGAAATGTTATAATTTTATATTATCGTTTAAGTTAATAATATAAAGAAATTAACTCTCGAGAACGTCAAAAAGAAGTTATTAAAGAAATATTATAACTTCTTAAACGTATTCGATAGATCTAAGATAGACGAATTGTCTTCTTATCGAGAATATAATTATAAATTAAAATTTATAGACGAGACTAATAAGATAAAATTTTCTCACAGTCGCATTTATTTTATTTCGAGCTCAAAGTTGAAATAGATTAAGAAGTATTTGAATAAGCATTTAAAGAATATTACGAGCGTACCTCGCATCCCTTGATGACATCTACCTGTGTTAGCATTCCTTTGTTGACACACTATCCCTTTTAGACTTAGCGTGCCTTGGCAGATTCACTCAGCCATACATATATGACCCTCTCTCCCAGTACATAGTTGTTCTGTATCTAGTTGTCTTATTTAAAACATCTACATGATATGACTCTGTACTAATCCTTTAAAGAAAGACTTTATAGTTCTCAGTTAAGCATTATTTGTCTTTCTTATATTATTCGCTGAGAAGTTAAATAATAATCTACGATTTTATATCGATTATAAAAGACTTAATCAAATAATTAAAAGAAATCGTTATCTTATTTCTCTTATAGACGAAGTTCTAATTAGAATTTAAGATTATAAATATATAATACGTCTAAATATTATAGTAATATTTAATAAACTTCGAATATATTCGAATAGCGAAGATTTTATTACGTTTATTACGTCTCTTAAAACATATAAGTATCGAATATTATTATTCGAACTAATTAATGAGTTCGTTAATTAATAATAATATATGAAATGACTGCCTTGCTAGCAGACGCAGGGATTCAAGATACTAACGTACTTGCGATTCAAGAACCAAGCTTCAACTCGCACACAGGATCCTCGTACAACTCAGGGACTAGTTAGTTTCACCTAGCACACCGCTCGAAAAAGGATACGAGAGTGTGCTTCTATATCAATAAGAGACTGGACTCGAAGAATTGAGATGTGAAGTTCGTGACAAAGAATATAAGTACGTTGAGAATTCGACTCAGACAGGGAGAGCAAGCGAATCGAATCGAGAGACTCTCAATTTATAATATCTACAATTCGAGCTCATCGCTATCCTCGGTAGAGAACCTCTCTAGTCTATCACAGATTCTAGAGCTTCTATAGAAGTCTGAGAAGTATCTCTTGCTCGAGAACTTCAATCTATATTATTCTAGCTGAAATAACTCTAACAGATTCTCGTATCATAAAGAGGCGAACGATCTGATTGCAGTAACTGCAGAGAGAAGAATAAATCTAGTTCTATTAAAGAGAGTAGTAACGTGAAGATCTCGAGAATAGAAGAGTGCGATCGATCTAGTCTTTATTACTTTAGGGGCAACGAAGATAATAGTTCGTTATCAAGTAGAATCGAATCTGTAGCATGACTCGAATTATCTCTTAATACTTACGAAGCTCGATCTGATAACGAAGAGCGTCTCGAAATAGCGACGTCGTGCTTGAAAGATAACAAAATCAGAAGAGATAGCTAGAGAAGCTCAAGCACTAGACGCGACACTCTTATTAGACTCCTTAACAAATTCGAAGCAGATCGATAACTATGTTAGTCTGCTCTATAGAGAACTTAATAAGATAGTGAAGAACATAGTATCGTGAACTAAGTCGTTAAAGAAAGATAAGTTATTTTAAGACGAAGAGTGCAGTCTAGCAACAAAGAAAGCGAAGACTAAGATATTTCGATATCGAGTTAGTCGTAGCGAGCACGCAGAGTATACATAAAGAGCGACACTTAAGAAGAGAGATAAGATAATAAGCAAGATTAAGACTCTTCACTTTCGCAGAGAAGTATACGAGATAACGCAATCACCTAGAGAGATCTAAGACATAGTTAGCTGAGCGAGAAACGATAGCATATGCTTTAAGTCTCTATCGAAGTTCTCGTCAATAAGAAGAATAGAAAAGAGTCTAGTCACTACGTTTAAAGAAAAAGTTAATGCTCTAAGAAAGACTTTCTTTCCTTCTCTCTCTTAAATAGATATCTTTGATATTCTAGAAGCAGTCTATTCTTCTTCGCTGTTAATAAATAGTTAGATCACGAAAAAAGAGATACGCAAGACTATCTTTAGATCAAAATCAGACAAAGCTTTAGAGATAGATGATCTATCAAATCGCTTTCTAAGACTAGTTATAGAGAAGCTGCTCTTCAAGTTTAGACACTTATTTCAGATATGCGTAGACGTGGATTATCACTCTAAGAAGTTTCGTAAGACTAATATTATTATATTAAGAAAGTCAAAGAAGAAGAACTACTTCGAATCGAAGTCGTATAGATCAATAACACTCTTAAGTACACTGAAAAAGGCACTAAAGATAGTAATTGCGCGTAGACTTAATAACTGCGCAGAAGATAATGATCTTCTTTCGTTAAAATAAATAAGAGTTAAAAGAAAGAGATTTACGAAGACAGTTCTGAAAACGATAATAGATGCAATACACACAGTCTAGGATTGCGAGAAGAATAAAGTTGTTAGTCTTCTCTCATTAGATATAATAAAGACTTTCGATAACGTCTCTTATTATCGTCTGCTTCACAATCTTAGATAAAAGAAGATTTCGAAGTTAATTGTGAATTAAATAAGAAGCTTTCTTACTAACAGAGAAACCTCTCTCACTCTAGAAAGAATAACAAGCAGACTGAAGCCTACAGAGACGAAGATTCCATAGGGATCTTCGATGTCGTCTATTCTTTTTTTATTCTTCAACGCTCTCTTAATTAAGAGATGTGCGAAGACCAAGTTGAAACTGCAAGTAAAAGAATTCGTTAACGATATTCATCTGCTGATATATGAGAAGAGCACTGAGACAAACTACGAGACTCTTAAAAAAGCACACGAAATCTGTCTACAATGAGTAGGAACTCATAAAGCGACGTTCGCGTCAAAGAAATACGAGCTAATTTATCTAATAAGGAGTTCAGAGAAGTTCAATATGAGAGTCAGCGTCGACCTAGACTCTGTAACGATAAAGTCAAAGATTAATATTCGCGTGCTAGAACTATAGATCGACGATAAACTTCGTTGAGAATCTCATATTAGAGAAGTCAAGACTAAGATGAAATCGCAATGCAGAGCACTATCAATAACTGCAGTCTCAACATGAAACGTTATATTAAACAAAGTAAGACAAGTGTATAGCTCTGTCGTACGATCAACGATAATATACGTAGCAGCAACGTGACACACATTACGAGATTTTCGAGATAATAAGCGATCTCACGTTAAGATTTTAGAGACTATATAGAATGGATGTCTGCGAAGAGTAGTCGAGATATACAAAGTTATTAATAAGAGAGTCGTCGAAGCGAAGATAGAGATTCTCTCTCTTTAGATCACGATAAATCAAGCAGTACTTCGAAATCAAGCACTTAGAGATAATCACCTCGTTACGAAGCTAGGAAATGCGAGAATTCGAAGAAAGCTAAGAGAGAAACGAGATAAAAGACGAGTAGTTCTTTAGATCTCAACAGAAGATAAAGAAGAGTGAGCTCTAAGAACGCTTCAACTCGAAAATTAAAATTTTTTGTAAATATCTGACGGAGAAAGAATATTAAGAAGAGCTAAAGACCTTGTTGAAGACTAATAGAAAGCAGTCTGAGAAGCAGTGTGAGCTTAGTATCAGACTGAGATTTCAGAAGAACGACGCAGCCTCGCACAAAGAGGAGATCTATGATCAAATAAAAGATCTCTTTATGAAGGTCTAGTAAAAGCAGAGAGCTTCGTTCTAACTCAGCTACGAACAGAGAAGATTGATCTAACACACTTTCTGCATATGTGTAAAGTCTCTAAGATACTCTCTTTCGTATGCGAGTGTGACTAAAGAAAATAAAATATTAGACACGTTCTTTTATTCTGCTCAAGGCTGAGAAGCGAGAGATAAACTCTTCTAAAGAAGACTGAGACAGCTGATCTAAGAGAGATACTAATAATCTCGCGAGGGACAAAGATCGCAGCGCGATGACTAATCTCGATTGATCTTTTAGAACAGTTCTCGCTGACTAAGGAGCAGCTATATGACAGGCAATAATAAAAGCAGCAACAAGTACTTCAAGAAGATACACGAATTCGTACGAATAGACTAAAGAACGCAGTGTGATAGAAAGACTATGCGACAAGAAGATACGATAAGAAAGAATAGCGAGAGTTTTTACCCTGTTTCGACTAGTCGAAGAAAGGTTTCTCTTATAATACAGTCTAAGCAGTAGTCCGTAATTACTCTTCGTAGCTTGAGTAGACACGAGTATAAAATGAAATAAATAATAATATATGAATAATATTCTTTTCGACTATCTTAATGACTTCTATTAGATATATTTGAACGATATTTTTATTTATAATAAGATTAAGAAGAAACACGTTAAATATATTTAACTTATTCTTTAGAAACTACGAGAGATCGATCTATAAATAAATATTTTCAAATACGAATTTTACGTTTAAGAAATCGGATTCTTAAGACTTCTTATATCTATTAAAGATTTATGAATAAACTCGAGTAAAGTTAACGTAGTGATCGATTAACGTATATCAATTAATCTTAAGAAAACTCAGTTATTCGTCGACTTTTATAACTTTTATAAACGATTTATTAAAGACTTTTTAAAGATTATTAAATCGTTAATTCGTCTTATACGTAAGAATATTATATTTGAATAATCTATTATATATTAGCAAGTATTTAATCAACTTAAAATAATAGTTACTTAGATCTTAGCTTTATATTATTTTGATAAATTTAAAGAAGTTATATTCGAGATCGACTCTTTCGATTATTTTAACGATAACGTTCTTTCTTAATATAACGACGAAGAGATTTTATACTTGATTGCTTTTTATAATAAAAATCTCATATTAATAAAATATAATTATTAAATCTACGATGAGAAGTTATTAATTATTATTCTTTATCTCGAGCACTAACGACTCGAATTGAAATGCACGAACATATTAATTAAGATCTTTATTAATTATAAAGATCTAATGTACTTCGTCGAGAGAAGAGATCTTAATCGTCGATAGATTCATTATTTAGATATACTTTTCGAATATAATATTAAAATCGTCTATAAATCTAATTTATAAAACGTTAAGATAGACGCTCTTATTAGAATAATTAAATTAAAATTAAGTAGTCTCAGCGACGAAAGAATTCGATAATAATATTAAATTATTTTAATTTCGAATCGTCTGAAACTCGACGATACGAAATACGTTATTAGTATAATTAATGATCTCATTTATTGTCAGGACCAGTACAGAGTCAAGTCATGTAGGTGTATTGAATAAGACAACTAGATGCA
The DNA here is from genome assembly GCA_022315425.1 of Pseudevernia furfuracea. Taxonomy (NCBI): domain Eukaryota; kingdom Fungi; phylum Ascomycota; class Lecanoromycetes; order Lecanorales; family Parmeliaceae; genus Pseudevernia; species Pseudevernia furfuracea. Next base: position 867,607 of record JAIUPT010000010.1, read on the forward strand.
GAACAACTATGTACTGGGAGGGCAGGCCATATATGTATGGCGGAGTGAACCTGCCAAGACACGCTAAGTCTAAAGGGGGAAGGCGTGTCAACAAAGAAAGGTGTGTCACAAAGGGATACGAGGTACGCTCGTAACATTTATTATAAAATAGTTATTATTAATAAGAATAACGAAAAGTGCTTTAAAATTCGTAACGCTATTGTCGAAGATAAGAAGAAACTAAATAATATTACTCTAATTAAATACTCGATAAACGACGATATATTATATTATAAGAACAGACTATAAGTTTCTTAATAAATATATATCGATCTCATTATCGAGATTTATGATTAATTCGCTTACGATCACTTAAAAGTTAATTGAATATACGAGTTACTTCGACGCGAATATTACTAACGAGATATAAAGAATATCGTGATTACTTATATTCGTAATTATTATAAATGTTAGAGATCTAAGATCTTTAAAGATCGCGAATACGATTTAATTTAGTCTCTCTCAATCTCATAGAAACGTTAATAAAATATATTTATAAATTTTATCGTCGAACTATTATAATCGAAAGAATATAATATTATTTTTATTGTAGTAAATCGACTAATCAAGAAACGTTATTATATTTTATATATTATTATTAACGAAGATATCTTAGTCGAATATATTACGAAAATACTCGTTAATTATATCTTTCGACTTTACGAACTATCGTTATTAATAATATCGAATCGAGATTCTTAATTTATTATTACTATGTAAAAGTCTTTTTACACACGTCTCGACATTATAATAAAACTATTTATCGCATTTTATTCTTAAATAGACGATTAGACGAAACGTAGCAATTAAGATCTTAAATATTATTTACGAATTTATTATAATTATATATAAGACGACTAAGTTAAGTGAATATTTATAACGAAATTCGCAGATAACGACGAAGTCTTATCGTTTATCGAAGTTATTTCGTTCTATGTTATTAAAGAATTTTATTTACGTGTAAACTTTAATAAGAACTTTACGATTTACGCTATCACTCGAAAACGTCTAAACGTTATTAAGATCGAAAACATTGTTAATAACATATAAAAGATCTTAAAATATATTCGAGACAATATAAATAGAGCTTAGAGAGTCATAATTACTTAAATAAATTAATATAGACTAAACGTCAAATTTATTAATAATAAAAATATTATTAATATTCGATCTTTTAAGAAACTTGACGATAAGAAATATAATTTATTTAAGATTAAGATTTTAATAGATTCGTTTTATAGACTAAAGCTACTTAAAATTATACGAATATATAACGCTTTTAGTCTTAAATTACTTAGTCTAGTCGTTATAGATCTCTTATTAGATTAAAAGAATTCTCTCTCGAAATTAATAATAATAAACGACTTAAAAGAATAAGTGATAAACGATATTCTCGCTTTCAAAAAGTCTTAAAATCGACTTAAATCTTAAGTCAATTAAGAAGACTTTAATAAAGATCTTATTTAATATAACGTCGATAGAGACGAGTTCGATAATGTAAGGATCGTACTGTGGTGATAATCGTAGTGTAGTATGTAACGAAGATAACAAGCTAAGGAGGGAAGGTCTATGTATAGGGAGGGAAGCCATATATGTATGGCTGAGTGAACCTGTCAAGACACTAGACTCGATAGGGCTAGCGTAGGTGTCAAGGGTACGAGGTGTCAAGGGATGCAGGGTACGCTCGTATTTAATATAACGTCGATAGAGACGAGTTCGATAACGTCAAGAACGTAATCGAAGAATTTTATAAGAAATATTTTAAGATTCTTCGCTAGACGATTAAACGTCTATAAATATTATAAAACTTAGTCTTAGATCTGCGTTTATCTCTTAAAACTCTTTCGCTTATTACTCGATTGAATATCTATTTTATAAATCTCTCTAATCTTATAATTCTTTCTAAAACTTTTTAAATTCTATTACATCTTTAACAATAACTTTAAAATATCTAATTAGATTAATAATGTTATAATAGAAAACAAATATTATGTCGAAATCGAGAAAACAACGACATAACGTCTTTAACGCGCGACTATCGATTCGAGTCGTCTATCGATTAATAAGAGATCTTTATTTAACGATTTTCTTCTTCGATTGTAAATCGATTTTCGTATAAATTAGCTATATCAAAAATCATTAATAATTATTATTTCTTTAACTCTTTATTAATGAAGATTATTTTAACATCTCTATTATTATATAACGTTATGTTAACGACGTAATATTGTCAAGACGTTATCGAAGTAATTAAGAATTAATATCATAATAAAAAAGAATAGCGTCAGACTCTTAATATTATATTTTCTGATTTTTATCTTCTCTACACTTATATATATAGCGAACGACTCTAATATAGTTATAAGAATATGTCTTTTCGAAGGAGAGAAGTAGTATTATGAGCGTATCTCGTATCTCTTAATAATATCTATCTGTGTTAACATTTCTTTGTTAACACACTATTTCTTTTAGACTTAGCGTGCCTTGATAGATTCACTTAGTTATACATATATAATCTTCTTTCTTAGTATATAATTATTTAATATCTAGTTATCTTATTTAAAACATCTACATAATATGACTCTATATTAATTCTAACAATACTCTAAGTTCGTTAGCTCATCGTTAGCGAACCTAGTCTCTCACAATTATAGAATATTCTTAGAGATCGTTTCGAAGTGCTTATACTCTCGATATATTTACGTTTAATTAAGAGATCTATAATTTCTCGAATTTAGTTACGCAAAAAGATATTAAAAAAAGAGCTTTTAATAAGAAATAGTATATTAGAGATATTAATACGATCTTTTGCTTTATATTTATATATTATATTAAATACTCGATTATAATAAAATATAAGAGTTTCACTCGATTTCTAACGTAGTTTAATTAGATTAACATCGAAAATAATAATAAAGATAATCTTAATAAGCTTCTTAAAGAATCTCTGCTTTAATAATAAAATAAAAGATATAATAATCTCTTATATAGATATCTTAACGACTAATAAATTAATAATATCGATATATATCTCGACTCACTTAGCTGCATCTTTTAATAATAATAAATTTATATATTATAAATATAGCTAAGATGATATCTTATCGATAACATTATAATATAATCGAAACTCGATCTCGAAGACTCTTAGTTAACGAAATGCTATCGTCTTTTTAATAAACTTATTATAGAACATAAATATAAAGTTCGATATAACGATCGAAATTACTTTTAAGAAAGCTAAGCTAAATGTAACAGACGACTCGAACGAGTCTAAAGATATATATTCTAAAGAGAGAATATCTTTCTAAAAAGAAGTATTCTTCTAAGATTCGAAGCTTTCGAAAATAAAGAAGTCGATAATAAGATCTTATAAGAAATCTAAATAATCGAGTTTATAATAATAGACGAGTTTCTTAAAGAGACTTCGACAATATTATTAAGAGAGACTTAAGAATATCAGAGTTAACTTAATAAAAGATGAAAAAAGACTTTAAAAAAATAATATTATTATAGACTATAAAGGTCTTAGAAAACGACTTTTATAAAAGACTTTTAGAAGTAAAAATCGATTTATAAATAAATAATAAAAGAAGAAGCTTCTTATAATATATCTTAATAAATTAAAACGAATCAGTGTATATAATATCATAAGATAGGGCTGAGCTAAAATATCTTAAATTTATATGTGCAGTCAATTAAAAAATCGTTAGTTGTACGCTTTTTGACTAGATCCGCTTTGTCAGCCCGCTAGGCCTCTCGAGCGCCCTTATCAAAAATTTAAGTGACACCTTCTTACAATCTCAAATACTCTATTTTCTCTACATATGATCTCTTTAAATTTTCGTCAATTATAAAGCTTAGTTTGCGCATTTCAACGCTGCAAGAATTATCAAATTCGATCTCTTATTGATAAAGTAAAGTCGAATTTCAATATCGCTGCTTGACCTCGAAGCAAATCTTCTCGAGGATACGCGACCGAGAAATCAACCCTCGGAATTCAAGAACACGTTTCACGAATTTAATTCGTGAGTCTATACTTGTTAACTTATAAAAGAAAAGAACGAGAATAAGCTATAAAACAAAAGTTATAGAAGTAAAAATTATTTATAAAAGACTTTTAGAATAGTAATAACGTAGAAGAAACGAGATAAAAGATTCTTCAAGATCGCAGAAGAAGTATCTAAGCAAGATCTTTAATTTATAAATAATACACGAACATAAGAAAATAAGACAACCCCAGTTAGCTATAGGTAGAAGAATAATTAATCCATTGAATAATATAAGTACTATTAACTGTATTGACTAGACTAAAGATCTATAGATAGTATCTACAGAAGAGTAGATGTTATACTAGTGTCAAGTCACTAGTTCGAGTAGGGCTAACTATTATGATTTTCAACACTCTTTCTCAGACTAATTCTATTCACAATTAAGACAATAAGAATATCGATATATTCGTCACAGTCGATGTCTAACATAATGTCAAAGACGAAGCGAAGAAAGGGCCGAAGCGAAATAATCGTGTGATTGTAATATTTTAATTCTTTAAGCAAATTCAACGTAATGTATTTCAACTGAGATCATCACTCTCTGTGATTAGATATCACAAACAGTCGAATTGTCTTATATAGTTATATAGACTCATTTGAAGTAAAAGTAGACGTAGTTCTCAGTCGCGTAACTAGTTTTACGTATAAGATTCAAATTTTGAGTAAAATCTCTAATTTTAAAGCATAAGAAGAAATTTCTCTTATTTTCGAATTATAACAGTGAAACTCTATAACTATACTCTCTGCACATAATATAATAAATCGTTAAATAGTGTTAGAAATAGATCTTCTTGCGACTTATTAATAGATCTTTACACGCGAGACTTATTTAAAAGCGTTAATCGTTAAGAAGAAAGAAGATAAGAATAAAAATAATAAAAACGAGAAAGATAAGTGTTAAAGAGATTTAATCGTAATTTCATCTCTTTTTAATATATTATATATAAAGAATAATTATATAATATAAGTATAGAATTAAATATAGTTAAGAACTATGATAAGAGTTGATATAAGAACTTAGCTAAGCGAAAGTAATAAAAGAAATAAAAAGTCGAAGAAGTAATTTAAAAATAATAAAATCGAGATTTAGTCGAATCGTATATTAATTAAAAGAATATAAATTCTTTTATATCTATAAATTTCAAAAAACGCTAAAACTTCTACTTAGTTAGTGATTTCGTAAGATCGTCGATCTTTATATCGATCGTAGACATATAGTTAATATTGATTCTTTTAAGCTTTTAAAGGTCTCGAATATAGTAATAAACGATATTAATATACTTAGATCTCTCGCTGACTTGACGATTCTTGATCAAAGCAATAACATTATTATTATTTCTCTTGAGTTTTAATATAGCTTCAGAGTTGTCTATAACATTAATACTTATCTTGTTATAAAGATCAATAATTTTAAAATAGTCGAGTTTCGTGAATAAAACAATCAGTCAAATAACTTATCTTAAGCACTTTAAAAGAATCATATATTTCGCTTCTATTGTCGATATAGAGACTAATCGTTGTTTTCTATTTATCTATAAGATTAAATTATTATCAAGCATAAAGATCTATCTTATCGTCGACTTTCGATCTCTTATATCAGCAGTATAGTCTGTATCGAAGTAATTAATAAGACGTATAGTGCTCTTATCGCCTTCTCGATAAACAATAGATATATTCGCATTGAATCTCAAATATCTCAATAACGTTTTTATTTCATGATTACGACGAACAGCGATATTACTTATAAATTAATTAAGCTTTTCGAGAGCGAAAGCAATATCAGATCGCGTATATATTATTATATATATGAGCTTCTTAATGACTCAAGAATAATCGATACTATCAATTTTCTGCTCATCTGAATTAGTTAACGATATATTATCGTAATTATTAAGTAAGATATCGATCTTGTTACGATATTTATTCTTCTTCATATTTAGCTCTTAAAGTATCTTTTTAATATATATGATTTAACTTAATCGAATAACTCTATTCGCTCGATCTCTTTCGATTTCAATTTTAAATATTTTCTTTAACTCTCTCAAATTCTTAATCTTGAACGCTTTAACGAATTAAGTCTTAAATTATTACACTTAATCTTTAAATAACGAAACGATAATAATGTCGTCTATATAGACGAGAACGATTAATTATTTATCTTTATAAATATATATATAGAGATTCGATTTCGATAACACGAATTCAAATTTGATTAGCTTCGTATTATATATAAAGTATTAGTCGTAAGCTGCTTATTTGAGATCGTATAGACTCTAAAGCAACTTTAAATACTCTTCTTAATTGATAATCACCTCGAGAGATGCATTTATGTATATAAGATGCTTTAGTGTTAACTCGATAAAGACATTATTAACATCAACTTGTTTAGTCTCTAAATTCTTGATAGCTATCAATACAAGCATAGCACGTATGTCATGAATCCAGGTCCGCAGTCCGATACTGTGGCCTAATATCATTGCCATCAAGGTTCAGCCCTATGGCTCAGCCCTACATTAGCGCGTTAAGCCACGGTCTTCTACTTCTACGAATACATGCATGCACTTGTACATAGAATTCCCATAGTTAGAATTCTATTCAAATCACATTCAAATACTATTTTAGTTCTACATGTAGTCCCTGACAACGTAGAATGTTTATTCGTACAGTGAAAGCAAATATCTCGTTGTAGTCGATATTATATATTTATAAGAATTCTCTCGCTATTAGTCTCGCCTTGAATCTCTGTACTATATTATTCTCATTATATTTGACAGAAAATACTCACTTATATGTGACGATATTGACTCCTTCTAATGAGATCTCGATAATATAGATATTATTATCTTTTAATTAAGAAATCTCGTTCTTTGCAGCATAAAGTCAATATCGATTATACACGAGATCATTAATAGCCTCTTTATACGATTTCGAAATGAGTATAAAACTCATTACATCGTTCTGAACTTCAACAGTCTTTATAACTAATAAGATCTTGACGTGCTTTAAAATTCGCTCGTCTTCGTTTATCTTATTGTCTCTTTCGCGATATTGTTAGCAGCGGAATCAAGAGGACAGCTGTCGCATAAGCTCGAGAGTTGCCGAGCGTAATCGGATCGCTTGACATACGTATGTCAAGCGGATCCTTGGCGTGAGAAGCTTAAGAGAGTTATGTCTCGAAGTTTCTTATTTTTCTTCCTTAAGAATTAGTCTTACTATTAGATATACTATACGCAATATATATATCTTCGCTAAGTTCACATTGCTACACAATCCTAGTCTGCCTATATATATCTATATTATATAAGTCAGTCTAACAATTCTAATTCTTCTTCTCATCGAGAGGTAGCGATTCGAACTTAGTATAATAACAATCACTCGCTCGCAATCGCAACGTATCGGAAACGGAGCAGATTCATTCAACTCGCACATTATGTCTGAAGAATAGTCACAGACAGTGAATCTAAACGAATCAGATCATGTCTCTGACGTGAAATTCGAGGGTCAAAGACAATCGACATCTACTTCGAGAGACGATGTTGTCGATCTAACTTTGAACGAGCGATTGACTCAGGCAACTCAACGCCGAGATCAGCTACTAAAAAGACGACAACTGAATAACATCAACGAAGAGATCAATGCCCTTCAACGAGAGAAATCGTCAGGTGAACGAGATCAAGACGATGTCGAATCGAACACGTCGAATATTCGTCGTGACTCTTCTAATGCCCGAGCAGGGTCAAAACGTTATTCAGATATTGAATTAACATATGTCACAAAACGACGAAGTGTTAAATCAAAGAATCTTAACGATTATCATGACAAATCGAGACGAGAGCATCGTGACTGAATACGAGACGTCGAAGTTGCATTTATGAATGCTTCAGCGTATTTCTTGAACGATTACGATAAAATTGTTTGATGTATATAATTTCTAGCGGGAGACTCTAAGAAACAGTGACATAACGAACGAGAAAAGAATTCGATCAAGATAGAAAGCTAAAATCACTTCGTCTCTTTTCTGCTTAACAAAATATAGAATTTAATCAATCGATAGCTAAAGATAAACATGATCTATACGAATGCGCGACAAAGATTATCTCAATTAGTAACTCAATTTAAGATCTATCTTTTCAGCCTTGAGACACAGTTATCGTCGTCGAACGAAATTCAACGAGTTACGACGTTGATAACGAGACTTCTTTCGAAACTTCAAGACGACATTACTCGCACGAGACAAATAGCCTCGACGCGAGAAGATCTTATCGCTCAGACTATTCGTCTAGAGAATACGAATAAGAGAGTTAACGCACGCTCATCACATAATAGACGAGACACAAACGATATCGACTCGAATACGAATCAAAGACGAAACAAAGAAAATAAGAAAGAAAACAAACTCAATAACAATAAACGAGCGACGCAATCTCGCAAGAATAAGAAAGCGAATGCTTCGCGTCGCTCAAACGAAGATGAATCTCGAGACAAAACGTCGAAAAGCAAGAAATATCTAAAGATAGTCGAATATTATAACTGTTATAAGAAGAGATATTACGTAAACGAATATCGACAATTCAAGATAGACGACGTCAATCGTGTGTCTATCGATAATGTTAAAAACATTAATGCTTATGTTATCGAGTCATCTTCGTCGAGAAAAGAAAGACTCTCGTCGAAGACTTCTTAACGACGAGAGCAAAATAAGAAGTTATTTCGATATTTAATATAATTTTCTTAGAGAAAGTGATTACAGAAGATCGAGAAGTAATTCTAATATCGACTTCGACATAATTTAACAACGGGATCGAAGTCAATGTAATTGATTAGCGCTTTGTTCTTGAACATAATCTCGAATTAGTCGAAGCGTCTTTATCAAGTGTCAAATAAATAAATAACAATACGATCTTTTGCTATGTCGTCTATCTTATATACTATAAGTTATAAGATAGTTAAAGTTATATAAAGCGATATTCGTATATCTTTTATGTTATCGCAAAAGAAGATAATTCACTCTTTATATTAAGACTATTAGCATTAACAGATAAAGATATTATGATTAACATTATTAAGAGAATCTAACGCTTTAATTTTTGTTAACGCATTAAAGAAAGAAAAGTTAGTGTATACTTTAGTAATTATAGATATTTTTGATGCGTCAGCAAGAAAACATCACATTAACGAAGTCTTAGCGAATATATTACAATCGCAGCTCGCAGACGCTATCTCAAAATTGTCAGAGAAGTTACGCGAATACGAAGACGTATTTTTAATCGAAGAAGTCGATCGACTTTCGTCGCACGAAGAACGTGATTATGTCATTAAGACTATAGCGAAATCATTATTTGATTCACTATATAATCTATCTAATATCGAGTTAGCGACACTAAGAATATATGTAGACGATGTCTTAGCGAAAGACTGAATTCAGTATTTAACGAGCTTAGTAGAGTCTCTTATTCTTTTCGTATCAAAAAAGAATAACGACTTGCGACTATATGTCGACTATCGAGAGTTAAACAAAGTCACGATAAAAAATCGTTATTCTTTATCTTTGATTAGTGAGACTCTAAATCGTCTAAATGAAGTCAAGAGATTCACAAAATTGAATCTCAAGGATACGTATCATCGTATTCGAATTCGTAAGGGCGATGAGTGAAAGACTGCGTTTCGTACGCGTTATGATCACTTTGAGTACTTGATAATGTCATTTGATCTAATTAACGCCCTCGCGACCTTTTAGACTTACATTAACAAGTCGTTAACGAATCTAATTAACAATTTTTGCGTTGTTTATCTTGATAATATTCTAATTTATTCGAGTTCGCAAGAAGAATATTTAGATCATATCAAGCAAGTGCTTAAGAGACTAAGACGTTTTAGTCTATATATAAGTTTGAAGAAATGTGAGTTCTTCATCACAGAAGTCGAATTTCTAGACTTTATAATGTTTATCGATAACGTCGCAATGAACAAACGCAGAGTGAAAGCAATTTAGAAGTAATCGAGATCTAAGTTCTTTCATAAGATACAGATCTTTTTGAACTTTGTGAATTTCTATCGAAGATTCATTTATTATTACTTTTAAATTGTCGAATTACTTACAAACTTGCTTAAGAAAAGTATCAAGAAAATCAAGATAGAATCTTTTGATTGATCTGTTGAGACGAAGAAGACATTTCGACGACTTCGCGAAGTCTTTACGAAAGCGCCTCTTCTATATCACTTTGATTCAGAACTTCTTATTAGAGTGAAAACGAATACTTTAGATTTCGACTTAATAGACATTTTAACTCAGTTATAAAATAATAATAAGCAATAACACTTAGTTATATTTTATTCTCGAAAAATAATTTCTGTAGAGCGAAATTATAAGATTCATAATTAAAAGCTACTCGTTATCGTAACGATCTTCAAATAGTGACGTTATTATTTAAAAGAGAGTTTTCATTCTGTGAAAGTACTTACGAATTATAACAATCTAAAGTACTTTATAAAAATAACGAGTTTGAATAAGCGACAAGTCAGATGAGCAATGAAGTTATCAATGTTTGATTTTTTTATTATATATAGATCAGAAAAGACAAACTCAGTCGATGCGTTATCAAGGCGGTCTAATTATAAGAGTGAAAAAGAGTCGCTAAATCGACTGTTGTTAACGTTGTAACAGAAATTAATAGCGATAGAAGATCTAATAAGTTTCATATTTGTTGTTATTCGAATAGCGTATAAGTAAGATAAGAGTTATAAGCATACGAAGCGCAGCTCAAACGTTGAATCTCTCTTTGCGATATATAGTCTAGACGTGAATATATAATATAATCTAGTGACTAATAATAGAGAAGAAGTGACTGCTTAGAAGATAACACTTATAAATTTGATAATAGCTACAATTCAAGAGACTTATCTTGATGTTATATATTCTTCGAGACTTAGAGAATCTTTAACTGCGAGAGTAGAGAGTTCAAGCGAGATGCTTACTTAAAGTATACGCAACGTAGCTGTCGTGTAGCTTAACCCTATTATTGAAACTATTAATTGTAAACAGCTCGTCTCACGCTTAGTAGTTCACATTGCGACAATAAGCGAAACGATATATAATCTCAGTAACAAGTTCATCTTCGAGCTTATTAAAGCACTTCAGCTGAAAGACTCTTATATTCAATAGCGAAGAGAAGGCGAAGCGCAGAACAAGCGAAAGAGTGACGTCGAAGCTTGAACATGAGATAGTTAGAGACTGTTAAGGTATAAGAACATGTTATACGTTCTCGAAGAGACTTTCGTCCGCGAAGAGCTATTGAGACGTCATCATAATAATTTCTTGACGGGACATTTCGATGTCGATAAGACACTAAAACTGATAACTAGAAAATACTATTAAAATAGTATTAAGACAGACGTGAAATCATATGTGAATATATGTGATGTCTGTCAGAGAATAAAGGTGAAGCGATATCGTTTATATAACGAGCTGAGTGCGCTTTCTTAATCAAGTCGTCCTTGAAAGAAAATCACGATGAATTTCATCACGAATCTTTCTTCAAGTCGACGCAGAGACTGCGTTTACGATGCGATTCTTATAATCGTCGATAGATACATTAAAATGATAAGATATCTATCAATCACAAAGAAAATCAATGTCTTCGATCTCGAACAGCTGCTCATAAAAGAAATCTTTCTTCGATTTAACTCATTAGAAGATATAGTCACTAATCGTGATTCTGTGTTTACGAGTGCGTTTTGATCGCAAGTCTGTTATCAAATGAAGATAAAACGTAGACTAAGCACTATCTTTTATTCTCAAACTAATAATCAAATCGAACGACAAAATCAAATCTTGAAACACTATCTTCGAGTTTTTTGTAACGAATAACAAAACGACTAGGCGAATCTCTTATTTATAGTCGAGTATATCTATTAACAAAGTCAATATAAGACGTTAAATTGCAGTTCATTCTATATAATGTACGACTACAATCTCGACTTTGAATTGAGAATCGAGAACGATTCTTTTTAAGAGAAGATATCAACAGCGAAAGAACGTGTGAAAGAAATTTATGCGTTACGAGAAGAGCTTGCGAAACGTTAATAAAAAGTATTCGAATCGTAAGCGAAAACGTATAACAAAAAGCATCAAGCATAATTCTTTCAGAAAGAAGACTTAATAATGTTATCAATCAAGAATCTCAAACAAAAACGATCAAATAAGAAGCTTTCGAACAAGACAATTGACTTATTCATTATTCGAAATGTCGTAGACAAGCAAGCTTATCGATTAGCGCTTTCGTCAATCTATCGCATACATAACGTTTTTTATATGTCACTGTTAGAACTCTATCGTCGTAGAGATAATAGTACGATGTTAGTATACACAGCAGCGAAATTGATAGATGATAAAGAAGAATAAGAGATCGAAAAGATCTTAAACAAGCGAAAGCGTAAGAGTGAGATAAAATATCTTATTCGTTGAGCTAAATACTCTTATAAGTATAATTAATGAATATTAGAGAAAGATATAAAACATTCATAGAAGTTACGAGACGCTTTCGAGAAGTCAAAGAAGCGAAGACGAAGAGCACGATAGATGTATAAAAGATAATATCTCGAAGAATAACGATTTTAAAATTGCTCGAAGATATCGTAATAAAAAAAGGTGTTTAAAGATCAAAGAGAATCGAAAAAACACAATTCACAAGCAGCGCAGAGTATATCTATTATATCTAACTCGAAGATTAGACGCATTAAAGATATCGACGTAAGGTCAGATTACTTCGTCTCTTACATTATCTCGTTCTTATTCTCTTAATCTCTCTCGTTATTATTCTTATTCTCGTTCTTCTCGTCGTCCGCATTAACTCTCTAAATAATGATATTTATATTCAGTTTCTTCAACTCCCTAGCCCTAGCTGCGACGAATTCGATAAAAGAGGCGACGAAAGACGTCGAGAAAGCGAGAGTCTCGTCAAGGAAAGACGATTCGAAGACGTCGACCTCGTCGACGAGAGCCTCGTTCTCTCAGTCATTATCGTTATTGTTTTTATTATTGTGATCGTCGTTATCTTCGTTGTCGTTACGATTGTTATCGTCTTCGTTATTACTATCGTTAAAAGACGACGAAGAGAAGTCTAATGAAGAAGAGAGAGAGATTAAATTAAGCGACGAAAGATTCGTTTAAAAGTAACGTTAACATGATTAGAGCGTGATGTTAACGAACTCGAAGCACATATCGAAAAGCGTATAATATTATATATATCTTGAAGGGTCTTCGACAAATTGCGTAGGATCCTAGTCTGATCTAGAATCGTCGTCAACATGTCGAGCTTCTTATGCTCATCTAAACGATTTTGCACTCGTTAATGCGCTGAGAACAACTTATCGAATCGTTTAACTTGACGTATTAACGTCGCACGACTGACGTAGTTATAATAATACGAGTCTCAGCGACGTCGTATCGATCGAGCGTATCTGACTCGAAGACGAAACACGTTATTCGCGAACGTTCGAACCGCGGCAATTGCTGAAATCTATCAGTACTTCGATTAACTCATATTTTGTTTACGCTATTAATGCGTTTCGAATAGAAATATATATAGTCACGCAGTTGACTTTCCCCTTCGCATAATTATTATATCGTGTCAAATTATTGTCTTCGCTATCGAACTTGTTATTATATAATTCTACGTCGTGCTCTTAAGCATAACGCGCACAACGACAACACGAATTTTTTAAGAGACGCTTCACTATACGAGTGAATCGTACGACAAGCGTCGCGAAGACGGGCTGAAAGCGTGTTAATAACGTATACGAAAATCGAGAAGCTTAGACTTACGACTAATAATGTAAGAATCGAGAGAACAATTGAAGCTGTTATAATCAAATAGATAATACGATAATATTTAGTGTATGTGTAAGAAGTATAATATCTACGTTTAATAACTGTGAATTAAAATAGAGAGAAGTGTGTTTTATAGAAAACAAAAAGTTTAAAAAAACAAACTTATACACAACTTACGGCTAGCGCATAGCAATTATTCACGTCGCGCATTTATAACGACGACGACGCGATCACGCGACTCACGACTCAAACAATAAGGGACATTAATAACGTCGACAAACTTCACGTCGTTTACGATTATACGAACATTTTTATTCTTATGCGTAAGGCGCAGAGATATCACAATCTACGCATTTCAAATTGAGATTTATAATGTTAGCGCGAAGCTGATCTGAAAGAACTCTTTTTCTTATGTTCTCTCTGAGATTTAAAGAATTTTAATGAGTCTATTTAGAGCAATAAATTCGAGAACGAATTCTTAAAGAGAGAAGATCATGTTAACAGCGAGATCAAGAGAATAGCTATCGTATAAGTTCGAGAATTGTCGAGCGTAATCGAATCGCTTGATATACGCATGTCAAGCGAATTCTTGACGTGAGAAGCTTAAGAGGGTCATGTCTCGAAGTTTCTTATTTTTCTTTCTTAAGAATTAGTCTTACTATTAGATATACTATACGCAATATATATATCTTCGCTAAGTTCACATTGCTACACAATTCTAGTCTGTCTATATATATCTATATTATATAAGTCAGTCTAACAGATATATTCTTAATAGAGCCTCTTCTTAATATCGATTATATTCTTATTAACATCTTTCTTATTAGTTAATTAATCTTTTATCTTCGATATAGTAGCAATAGACTATTCTATTACTTTCGATATATTTATAATAAACTATTCTATCGTTGAAAAAACTTAATATCTTAATAAACTTAAGAAAGATTCAATAAGAAACTTGCTTGATATTCACGTAAGCATATATACTCTCTCTTTGTGATTTGCTTTGAGTATATTCTTTTTATTAACATAAAGATAAATGAAGTTAATATCAAATCGATCTTTGAGTTTTAATATATAAAGTCTTGTATATAATAGTAAATTCGCTTCTAAATTAGAAACATAATAGACACGCTTGATATCTATAAGTCTTTCTTTTCGACTTCGTAAGACTATCGTTCTTATTTAATCTATATATAATTCTTTTTCTTCAATCTTGATTATACGTCTTCTTATTCGAGTGAGTCATTAAAGAGATTAAATTTATTAATTATATAAAATGACGCGTCTATATTAGTTATTCACGTAAAGAGTTTAAGCTTACTTGTTACTTTCTAAGTAATATAAGCAATTTTCTCGTTCTTATTAATCGAAGTATTAGAGATATTCGACTTCGCTTCGTAGATCTTTTGAGATCTCTTTTTCTTAAAATTCGAGTTTTTGACGAAAGAGACTTTCTTCTTTATAGTCTTTTTATTCTTTAAAATTTAAATAATCTTCTTTATCTTTTTAAAGATCTCATATTCTTAAAATAAGTAATTCTCGTTATTATATATAAAGTATTAACGTAGCTTGCGAAAAGACGTTCGATTATATTAAGACTTCGAGAATCGATTTATCGAACGTGATAAAGAAGAACGATTGATCTTGAATATAATTAACTGCGAAGTTGATCGCTAACGACTGTTTTATGAACGACGAGCATATATATCTATTTCGTAATAATTTCTCAACGTATCTTTTATCTCTTATAGAATTCGAAGTGTCTTATTCTCGTTCTTTTTCTTATTCGACTTTAAAACTATAACGATAATATTATATTTAGTTAAAAGATAATCGTAAAGTCTGTATAGTAGTTCTTCGATATTATAGACTTCGATCAACGATAACTTAATTATAATAATATAGTTGCGAATTTTATGTAGTGCGATTCATATATCTTATATAGATTAATCTTTCTTCTTTTCGTAATTAATAAACTTCTTCTACTTGATAGTCACTATCTACTTTCGACTATTCTTATATTTAATAAATAATGTATCTTACTGATCTTTTATAGTGACCTTGTTAATAATAAGTATCAAGTCGATTTGATTCGTCTCAAGAAGAAGAATTTTCTTGATTAATTCGTTAAGCTTATCAAATTCAGCTCTATTCTTCGAATATAATTATAGATGTTAATATCTAATTTGTTTAATAATGTAGATTTCGTCTTTTACTTGCAATTTGATCTTAATAAAAACGAATTATTTTTCGTAATTGATAAAGAAGAGAATTAGAATCTTATTAAATTTATAAAAAAAATTTATAATAATTATATACGTATAATTATTTAATATGAGTCATATATTATTCTCGATAGACTTATAACACGATGTTATTATCTTGATAGACTTTCGATATTATCTCAGATAGACTTCTCTTTGTTCTCGATAAATTATAGATGTTAATAACGACGTGTAGAAGTGTAGACAGTGACACAATAACGATAGACACTATTGAACTCATAACCTGTTGAATAATATAGATACTATTAACTGTATTGGCTAGACTGAAGACCTATAGATAGTATCTACAGGAGAGTAGATGTCACACTAGTGCCAAGCCACTAGTCCGAATAGGGCTGACTGCCATGGTTTTCAACATAATCCATAGAAGCCTTCTGCAGAAGGGTATACCCCTCCGTGCCAAGGAGCTATGCTATATATGGCTAGTCGCAACATCAGGCCACACCTTCCCACTCAGGGTACTGCCTCGCGTCCCCCTCCTCCCCTCCAGCTCTCTGAACCCTCTCACTTCCTTCCGGTGCACTGGATTTTAAATGGAGTCCAAAGGCTTCTGGTCTCTTCGTTTCCATCCTCTTGTGTCCTTTCTCCTCTGCCCTGCTCTTAGTGCCCACCTTCAACGATAGGCCTTTCTGCAAACCAGGATGTGTATCTCTGAAATATGTGAATGCCCAATGGCTGAATGCTACGACGGATATGCCGACTTTGGCATTGACTCCGACGCTTTCGATGCGGACACGTCGGACCTGAAGTAGGAGCAGCTCGAATGAGGACCTGAGGAGGCACAATCAGATCTAGTATCTATTCAAATGCTACAACCGGTTGGGTTATTCCATTGTTTCATACAGCGAATAGTTGATGTATGCACAGAGTCAGTACGTTCCATCATATCTAGACAAGGCACTCTAGTAACCACACCATGATCTTCCCAAATACATGGTTTCAACACTTGTGCCACCCCCCAAGCTTGAATTTCTACCTCCTACTCATTCGAACATAACTATCGTCACATCCATCCACACACAACCTGTCCATGTATCATTCCAACCATCAATCATGAATCATTACTTCATCGATGCCAGCGATGTTAGAAAGTGTTGCAAATCGAAGATGTTGTGGCATGTCCCTGTCGTTTTGGAACAACATAAGATAGCAGCCGCTAGATTATTTAGGTCGGATCATCATCGTACCAGTCGTTGAGAGCACCTAGCAGCTGCTTCCAGACGTTGCCACTCCAGTAGGTATGATCCACGATATCCCTTAATTTCGCAAACAGCTTGTCAGTCAATCGACAATGGAAGCAGATATATAGTCAACTTACATGCCAATGGCCTTAAGACCAAGACCGTGGTCTAGTTCATCAAGCTTATTTATATTCGCTTGGTCATTTCCAAACCGGATGAATTGGATAGCAACATGTTCCTTGGGACAACTTTTGGCAATCATTTTTTGAACCAGGTCCTTGAGGAATCCTCCAACATCAGTGGGTTGCCATTTAGCGTCCGTCAAAACATAAACGCTCAGTGGCCTTTGCGCTTGGGGATGAGGTTGACGTCCAAATAGCGGCTTCGGTGGGTAAATCAATGTACCAAATTTGTTTATATGCTCTTGCAATACATTCTGTAGCCTTCCTCGCATGTCTGATATCCCTACGTAGGGCATTTGGTATATCGAGCTCGAGAGTTTCGAAGATTTCTGCGAATTGACCTTAGTCAAAGTCTGGGTATAATAGATGTCGAGGCCGTCTTCGTCTGACTTCTTTAACATGTATGCCAACAATGAAATGACGCGTTCTACATCTTTTTTGTACTGCCCCATCGTGGCTGAGTTGTCAATCAGAAAGATCTAGAGCCATCTGTTAGCGAGCCCCAGTCTGGGAAGGACATTACACACATGATCTCTCTGATTTACAGAGGTCAGATTTTCTTCTCCAGGCAAAATGGCCAGTCCACCTTTTTTCTTCTTCTTTTTCCATTCATGACCTTGATCGATGGATAGAGCGGGTCGTACCGGCTCCTCTTGACGCTCTAGTACATGCTGCTGCGGAGAATTCTCATGAGTGTTGGCAGCGGTTGAAGGAGGGGTTGATGGTTGAGACACGACATATGCGCCTTGTCCACCGTTTTGTGAGCTTTCTATAGCATCAATGCTGCGGGGTTTACTGCTTTGGCTTGTTGACTTATGGTGATTCCTATAGGGAGACGATTGCTGTCTCGAAGACGGAGACAACGGCGGAGAGTCGTCATTGGGTGGGGGAGGTCCCCGCAGTGACCATTCTCTCTCCGCTCGTGAGCGGTGATGTTCGTTTGGGACTTTAGGGGGGCTCCTAGTCCTAATCGTGGCTTCGTTGGAATTGATAAGCTCGCCGTTAGTGTTCCCCACAAGCCCAGCCACAGAGACACCGAATCTCTTTTCGGCGTCTTTTATGATTCGCTTTGACTTTTCGAAAATCAACTTAGCGGTGGGCCGAGTTTCATGCTGTAGCATGTCAACAACAAGTCGGTCCAATACTGATCGAGTGACATGGTCCTTGGTAAAAAATTTCCCGAGGATGTCTTGATGTACGCCGTCGACAGCATCGAGAAGATTGCCATCAAAGTGAAAGGTGCGTTCACCCTCATCACCTCCTTTGTCTTCTATTTCCACGCTTCGCTGACGCCTGTATTCGACAACTCTCTTCCAGCCGTGATGAGCCCAAACCGATACTTCGCTAAACACACAGCCAACGGACCATATGTCGACGGCGGGTGTGACTTGTAAGGGGGAAGATTCAGTATCTACATGAGATCTGAAGGTCTCCGGTGCACCTAAGCACTCGTCAGTCAAGTTTGAGAAGGCAAGTTCGAATGTTCCAGGTACCATATGCGCGAGTACCAAAGGCATCCAAGTCTGAGGGATCATCAGCTTGGGAGACGCTGGGTTTGAAGTGAGTGAGTCCCAGGTCTGCGATCTTGAAATCACAGTCATATGGTGATGATGAGTTGCCACTAAATACTAATATATTGGCTGGTTTAACGTCTTGATGCCATCTGTTACCAAAAATGTTAGCCACGGTTCATATCAAAGTGGGCACAGTGCAAACCCATTTAGGATTTGGGATGCCGAGCTGTCATTCCCGATCTTGCCATGAATTGTCATTATACCATGGGTGATATCAAAAAGCCTATCCCAGAAGAGTAAGCTATCTTCAATTGTTGAAGGCGAATCCGTGTTTCTCATGAAAGTCTCTAGCGTTCCTTGATCTGCATAATCTAAGATGATGTTGTATGAGTTGCCATGAATGAAGCCACCATAGTAGGCGATGATGTGAGGAGATGGCTTCCCCGCCCATCTCAGTTTCATGTATGCGTCACGCTCAGCTTTGTAGTTTTCTTCAGCCTCTGCAGGTCGATAAGTCTTCAGGACAAATGTGTTCTTGTGCTGGCGGCGGCAAATCTGCTCCAATTCAGCTGATTGAGAGGTTATTGTGCATAAAAATTGAGCGTACCGGTATGACATGACCCCGTGGTCGTAGCGAATTGTATTCCTCATCAACTACAATTCTGTATATAATGGCGCTTCCCCCTTCTCCTATCTTCTTTTTACGTGTTATAGGTAGGATGTCCTCCTCTTTGAAGCCCTCATTCATGTTGTATTCGAGGTTCGAGGCGCAAAATTGCCATTGAGCCTTCTTGAATTCCTCGAATATGTCCGGCTTCGTGAAAGGAAAATCATCTGGCCGGGTGCGATATGGCAATTTTGTGTCCCGTAAGGATTTGTGTCGCTGGAAATGGTGAATCATTCCTCCTTCATTAATGCACAGAAGTGTTGCGAAAGATTGCAGATAATGTTCCCGCACGTAACTCGCCTCTACGGCCGGTCTCTCGTGGCTAGCGAGCACGGCGTCCAGTAGGTTCTCAACTTGACGAGGTCTCTCGAAGTATTTTTCTAGATTCGATCGGGATACAAAGGGGCATATCGTCTCAAAATCAGGGCCCCCAATACCTGGCAATTGCGCTTCTGAAGACTGCCTCCATGTATGGAAGGCTTGGAGGACATCGTTGTGTTGGGCGTGTGGGTCAACCATGATACGAGTACGGGCGCAAGATCGGCAGGCGATGGCATCGTCGAGTGGCACAAGGGGGCAGTATTTATGTAGGGATGGGTCGCAACTTGGTCATTGGATATACGCAAAACGGGTGCGACGGATAAAAAGAAGTTATTGGAATAAGAAGGCAACAGGAGAAGGCGAAGCAGCTCAAGGCTGTGCATCTCCCCCCCTCCCAGCCCTCCTCGCTCTCGCTGGTCGAGGATTCTTGCCTACCGGGCTAATACTGAAAGGGATCTGACTCATTTCCTTAATACTGAACATTCACGAGTACCTATGCCCGTGGACCGAACAGAACCGAAAGGAACCCCGCCATCGAGGCTGACCCTGCAAGCCCCACCCTTAGTGCCACTTTTAGTTGCCAATCTTGGAAGGCGGGAAGGGTCGAACCTTCGATTTGCACACTTGAGAGGCTGGCGTGGCTGTCAAAAAAATCTTATTAATTAATATGTAGGGGTGTAGGTAGGTAAACTTCCTTCGGCCTTTTGCCTACCTTACCTTACCTAACGCGCGCCGCAATTTGATTGTGAGCACGTGTAACGCTTGCGATGCATGAGCCGAATACTCCCAGGCTTTCCAGGATTTTGTGCGGCTCGTGGAATTTGTAGCCCCATACCTACTGTAATAATTGTAATAATGTAGTGTACGATACCTTAGGTACGAGTATGGTAGATGACAAGTTGTCGAGTCTGAGATCTCCAAGATAAGGTGCCTTATCTGCTAGGTACAAGTATTTAGGCACGCCCCATCTCTCTTGTTTCATTTCCACTTCCCACACACCCACTTCTCCCAATTCTGCATTTTCTTCCCCAAGGCAGATCTTCTTCGCTGACCAGCCCCACGTACTCTAACGGAAATATTTATTCGGCAAAGGCGTACTTTAAGCCTCAACCATGCCTGACTCGGTTTCTGCCAATGCCAAGTGGCAGTACGATTACGTCGATCATTATCGACTTGATGAGAAAATCATCAATAGCTTCCTTTGCCAAAAATGGGGTAACTACAAATATTATGTCAAGGCACGTGGCTTTCATGCGAGTTCATGCCCATGGACGATCCACTGACTGGGCGCAGCTCAAGGGCGACGATTTTAGGTTCTGGGTGCCTCGGGCCCTCCACGACGTTGGCTTCATTCGATCCTCGAGAGCAGTCCTCCTTTTGACCATTGACGCAGGATGAGAAGAACGAGCTGATAAAGCTACGCAAGCCAAAAACATAGCCTAGCGAAATGACCCAGTACTCCGAAATGCCTCGGCTGAGCGTCTGAGCTTACCGATACCAAGCGAAGCTGCGCATGACCTTGTTTGTGAGCCTTTGGATGGCGAGGTACGTTGGTGCGAAAGGCGTTTGATTGGAGTTTGGTGGTAGGAGCGAGCACAGGCGCACAGCCTTATGATTTGATTAGGCCGTGATCCCAGTCATCCGGCATTTTTGGGGTTATCAGCCCCTGTCTTGGGCTGCGCTGCGTCGAAGCCTGCCTTTACGGCCGATGAACATATAATAATGTGGAAGATGCTCTCTTCAGCCATGACGCTTTGAATTCTCTAGACATCCTCTCTTAGACATGGCACCAATGGAAATCTCGCTGGCCTCGTACAATGACGCCAAAAATTACCCTCAAAATGTAACTGATCGCACTCTTACCCCTTACGTCTTGGACGCCATTCGCCACCAATTAGATACGCAGGCGCCCCGATTATTTACTGATGAGGCCCAATCAGCATTGGATTTTTTGGACTTAGGAAACGGCGCGGAAGGTGTGTCTAATGTCATCTTGAGGTGAAATGGCCTCAGCCTTAAATGGGTTTCCAGATTTTTGGCCAAAGCGTATCAAAAATACTGAGCGCTTGAGAGCGCATTTGGGGATCCCTCCATCCCCAAAATCCAGTAGTCATCGATGCAGATTCCTGTGAGTAATATCTGAACTTCGGTCTCAAACCATTGCGACTGATAACGTGACTGTAGCTTTGTACATGCAGCTCATTCGAGGGACAAGCTGAAAATCTCTCGAGAGATGCTTATGTTGTGCTTCACACACTTCCACGTTATGCCCGAATTCGTGGATTTCCTCTTTCCGTTTGGCTTTCAGTCATACGCACAAGACTTCTACTTCAGTGGATTTCGTCAGAGAACAGAAATGGCAGAGCACATGCCAAGCACTGGCCTTAACGCTAGGCCGGCAGGAAAGAGGCTTCAACTCTGCTACAATCTGAAGTCGGTCGAGCCATCAGATTCCGATGGCTGGTCCATCCGCCATTGTGCTCTTCATCATTCGTTTGACTTTAAGGAGGTGCGGACAAGTTGGATCGTCATCAAAGGTGATGAGCTTATGAAACGACGGATAGAATCCGCGACCAGCGATAGGGGTCCTCACGGACCGTTAGACTTCAAGTCCATGGGCGGAGCCTTTAAGACATCATTGGAGACGCATCTAATCTTCTGCGACTGGTCAGCGGAGAATTGGCGATGGTACATTAATTTTCTTGAAGATAGATTCCAAAGCATGACACGAAGGACTTTCTCCGCGCCTGTTCATGTGCCATTTCTTCCTGCGGCGGTAGCCACGGACCAATTGACCTTAAAACCGCGGACCAATACTCAGAGAACCGACAGATCCACATTCCCAATGTTCTCGCGGACGTCGACACATAAGACCGAAAACGGGTCCCTTAAACCGGCTATGAAGCATCGAGCATCCGCTCCTCAAACGTACGAGAATCCAGATACTGGCGTTTCTCAGCCCTTGCCCCCAGATGAAGATGATGATGATGACGATGACGAGCCAGAGAGTCCGGCAAATCCGGACGACGTCAAAATCGAAGACGAAAACCGAGACTTTTCCTTTGGCAAATTGCGAAAAGTTCACAAAATTGCAGAGAAGGCCAATGAGGCTGCCTTGGTACTAAAACAAAACGCCATTGTTCTTGCTCAATTGAAACAATACTACAGATCGATCTCAAGGCGCAATTATTTTCCAACAAACTCAGCAGAGAGCTGCCAGGACGCTCTTGATGAGTTCGAGCTACGTATCGATGGACTAAAAAATGACATGCAGACGCAGATCTTGAGGCTTGAGACACTGCTCCGTCTCCTTGAAGACCGCAAGACTTTGGTAAAGCAGATCATGCACTCCAAATAATGAGCAAAGCTAAGAAAAGACTAGCTTCACAGTATTCTCGACTACCAAAACACTCAAACGAACAAATACTCAACAAAAAGCATGTTCACGATGACACAAGACATGAATGACATCGCCCGCAAAACGAAGATCGAGACCGTTTCAATGAAGGTCATCACCCTTGTGACTTTATTCTTCTTGCCTGGAACCTTCATATCTGTTAGTCACACTATTCCGTCGGTAAGCCTCGTGTTGCACAGCACGACAATAACTCGTCCCTTTTGTCCTCGTCGTTCCTCAGCAAAAATCAAGACGCATTTGAAGCTGACTGCAAGGTTTCCCACTTTAGACGCTCATGAGCACCGAAATCTTCCAGTCAGACTATACAGGGCCCCAGAGGCCCAATCCCTACGCCTATCTCAATCCTGTACAAATATACTTCGCCCTGAGCTTACCTCTTACCATCGTCACGCTGCTCTTCTGGGCTGGCTTCCACTTCTGGGAGATGCGTAATGAGAAGCAGAAGAAGAGGGACCATGAAGCTGCTGGTTGGCAGGTCTGATGTTCTGATACCGAATTCCTCGATGATCTGCGCCTATGCGTATCTTTGCCACACTTCAATTGTCGCGTTGCTGCGATCTGCGAATATGGAAACACAAAACTGTATGGGTACTTCTTCATAGGATGGAGAAGGGATCTGGTGCGTATGAAAGAATGACACTACAAGGCTCTTACACGTTGGGATCTGCTGCGCATTGCACTTTGTGTCTTGACAATTGTAATCTAAATGATCGCCGTCTGCTCGAATGTCCCTTCCTTGTATGGATAAGAGGAAGAAAATACAATCCATCCGAGCAACATGGAGGTGATGAGAAAAATACCGATCAAGCCTTGGTGACACGAAGTATGTGTATACCTGATTGGGACAGTGGGAATCGGATAGTAAGGACATATAAGGTTCAGGGACTCAACATGCTGTTTCATCGAGTCCTACCCGCATTATTCTTTGTCGAAACAATGTCAACACCAACACTTGACAGCGCTAGTACTAATTGGGTTTAGTCCCATCGACATGTGAAGATTAATTTCTGTACATAGAATTCTCCTTCTTTAGACATCACATAGATATATAAATATTAGTGATAGATCTCATAGCAGTAACTATATATTAGAATATTTATTAATATTGATTAGTGTACTTCAATATTAGTATATAGATTAGCTAGACTATACTTGAAGAAAGCTCGTTACGACGTCGTCGCGATATCTTTATACGATTCTATAATTACTTAATCGATTTCGCTCTCTTGATGATACGATTAAATAAAACTATAATTTCTATATTAAAATATATTCTTTTAGATTAGGGTGACGCTTAAGAAATATCTTAATAGACGTTCTTTTAATAGGGTGACGTCTAGAAAACATCTTAATATTATTAAACTTCATATATATCAAAAATAAAGTTTAAAACTTTTATTAAGATATCTATAGATATTATAATTAAGAATAAATTATATAATATACTATTAAATAAAATTAAATTAACGAATAACATTAAAGAGAGACTCGAATAATTTGTTTATTAAAGAACACAGTTATATATATTACACAAATAAGAGACTCTTTTAAATATCTTTATTAACAAATTTTAATTATTCGATAAAGAGAGTTTTATGTTAACAACTTAGTTAAAAAAGCTGATTCCGAGGGTGTCTGCGCTTGACAGTCTCAGACACTCTATTTAGATATTAATTCTAACAATTATCTTCTTCTTTATAGGGCTCGTTCTCGAGTCTCAAAGACAAAAATCGCAATGTTTCTTAGAGGATCTTTGACCCGCATCAACGATTTTTAAGGGTATTCTTTGCCCGATCTCAAATTCTTTAGAAATTTCGTGTTCGATACTTTCGAGTAGGGCGTCTCGTTCGAATTCTTGCTCAAATTCTTTAGGAACTTCTCGCGGGAATGAGGTTTCTTCACCCATTCCAGGTCTGTGACCCCGTCATAGCGCATTACAGCTGACCTCATTTTAAGAACTTCTGTTCGAATTCTTCGAAGCTTTCAGAGCTTCTTGCTCGACCTGAATGCTTTAGATTCATATCATTCGATTTCGACATTTCAAGGGGATCATTCAGAGTCTCGTGTCCGTGCCCGATGCTTTCGAGACTTCTTGCCCGTGACGAATCTTTTATATAAGACATTTTGCTCGAAAGATTTATTTAAATAGAGCGTTCTATTCGAAATTATTTATTTTTGCCTCGATAATAAAATTCTTCGAATCGTTTTTGACTTCGAAGCTCTCTGAAATTTCAATTTTTTCTCTCTAAAAAAGTTCATTTCTAATCTTCTAAGGTTTCGAACCTCGACTCTTATAGACTAAGCGTTTCACTTTCGACTAATTATTTAAATTAGACTTTCTTAATTGCGCTTCGCAGTAATCGATAAGATCGATTCGAAAATCAAAGCGCAGATACTATTATTAGCAACTTAGTTAAAAAAGCTAATCTCGAGAGTGTCTGCGCTTGACATTAGACACTCTATTTAGATACTAATTCTAACACTTTAAGACTACTAATCGAAAAGATATAATATATTTTATAAGATATTCTATCTTAATCGATCTCATATCATAATATAACATAAAATTAAGAGAGATTATATATCATATCTTTATGAAGATATGATATGAAATTTATATAAGATATTTTATAAGACGATATGAATCTAAGATATTATATATTATATTCTAGATAAGATATCTTAGTGACGAATAAGATAAGAATATTATTAAAAGCACTACTAAAAGCACTGCTAACTAGAATAATGATTAAAATAGTTATGTTAAAAGTATTACTAATTAGAATCATAATATCGAAAGCATTGCTGACTAGAATAATAACTAGAATAGTAATGTTAAACTATTAATTAAAAAATAATAATGAGATGTCAAAATTCGGGACACGTGACATGGTCACGTGATGCGCTAAGACGCATCCTCATAGTCGCTCTTTACTCTCGTAGTATTCTATAGTTAACAACTAAGTGTCCTATCATCTATTCTTGACAGGTTATGAGCCCGGACTTGCTCGGCGACTGTTTCACTTATACCCTATGCTTACCAGAGTCACAGTGATCTCTAAGCATCACGAGTTCATCGCAATGAATGCCGCGACAGCTATAAGACTCTGGTTTTTAATCTTCTTGAGATGGGCATTGTCTCTCTACAAAATGATCGTCTTTGAAATTCGAGAGACTGAGAGCCCTACCGCAAATCGACCCGCGGCATACCGAATCTAACCGAACGCCGAACTTGCCATACGATCGAATTTCACTAAGGCCTCTGAAACATTGTTAGCTTCCCTGCGTGGGACACGCTAAACACGCCCAACGAGGACATTCCCCTCGCGATATACACCGCTTCAGCGTTGATAAAGCGTTTACGTGAATCGAATCAATTGTGACGACTCAAGAGACTGAACTTCAGCATCAAATCGTCTGATCACACTTCAGAGTTGATCAGTCATCGACAAACCTTCACTCAGAGCGCTATCCCACGGATTGACGCCGTGAACACAAAATGTTTTGACATCCCTCATCAAAAATCTATGTATATGATATTGCTTTCAAATGCTCCTTCCAACACGCAATATGATTACATATATGAATATCACATAGTTTACAGCCATGAATACTTCTAGAGGCTCGCTGTCGTCGTTTCCTTTTGTTCAAATCCCGTGATCTAACTGAATTATTTGATAATTTCAATAATGGCTTTTTAATTTTGACTGGATTTGATACTTTTCTCCTCACATATGAGCATGATACGTAGTATTTAGACTTGTCCCTTATACGTTCTAGTCTATCATGGTTACGAGCGGGTGTCGGATGTACTCGTGTTAACAGAGACTCTTTGACTGAGTTAGAAAGACCTATTAATCGCTTAGAATTTTCGAATAATTGATTAAAAAGTTTGACACGGAACTTTCTGTGACTCCGATGCTTTCAGGACTCAGCACGAGGTCTCTTCGAAGTACAATAAGCTATTTTATAGCTGTTGACGACGATGATATTCAATAGAAAATGTCACAGTGACTTTCAGTTCTTGAAATGTACTCGTTATGTATTGTAATAATAACGCAATTGATTCGCATTGTCAATTTCGTTCATGTAATGATTATACATGTTAATAAACTCGGGGATAGAAAGCTCTTTTCGAGCCTGATCTCCAAACATAGCTCTAGAAGTACGTATATTTGTGACTATTTTTGTTGATCTTCGACGGAGACGTTTTACTGTTTTCTAATTATTTGAGACAGTGATCATAAATAACATCATATTTTGATCTTTTTAGTCAAATTGCATGACTTTCTCATTCTCTGATAGACTCTCATACAATTTGCCCCATTTCAGAGTCGAGTTCCACTTGATTCTGAGCTCCAGAATCCTCTCTTCCAGGCCTCGACGTGACTCTACCTATTCCCGTTGTGCCTTGATACCCTCCGTGATCTCTAGATCCTCGCTTTTCGTAGTTGTGACACGCACAGTCTCAGCTGCTTCGAATTCTTCATAATTAAGCTATGAGAATAATCGACCTTTCGAGAACAGATTGTCTAGTCATAAAATATGAAAATAATCTCTAGCAATATCGTCCTGAGTCATCAAGTCTAGAACAACAGTCTGAGTTCGATTGAATTTCAAGTCATCAGTTCAATAATCGTTCAAATTCTGAGAGTCCCTCGCCCCTTTTCTGACCCTTGACATGATACATTTAGTCTAATACATAGTTTTGATTGATCAGAACTCAAATCTTGAAGCCCTCTGATGTTGATTTGCTGAGAATATTTACAATCTCTTTGACACGTCTCATAAATCGCTGTATTGTCTCATCAACAGCTAGATGTGTGCTCGCTTTTCAGTACTTTTTGAAGATCTATCGAAGCGTATCGCTTAGAGATTTCAATTTGTCAAATGTATCTTTCTTTTGATTAGAAAATATGAGCTTTAAGACATAAAGAAATCTGTCTATTTGTTGTCATCTTTTGAGACTAATATGCTTTAAAATCTGCTCATAAACGACTCTCTTAAGAGAATCCGTATTTTAGAATTCTTTGATATCAGACTTCGAATGTAAATTTATTCAAATGAACACCCCTAAGTAGACTCGAAATTCTTTGACTGTAGTGGGAAATCAAGTACGTGTCTCAGACTTTTCAGGCTTCGAATATAAGAAAGTATACTCATTTGTATACTGCACGAGTACTTTTAGAGTCTCTTCGCTAAAAAACAAGCTGAAAATAGCATAGAGATTATTAAGAGCAACGATAACTAACAATTAACCTTGACCATCAGAATATGACTTGATGATTTTCGTAGAGATAAACTTAGACAATGATCATGACTTTGAGAGAGATTCTTTTGAGACCTTTGTGAGCTTTAAATTCTATCTTATATGATCTAAATCATTTGACACCTTATTGCGAGACATAATAGTGTTATTAAATAGTGTTATTTGACTATTTAAAAGACGCGTTGTTTTGATGGTTTTTGATAGTGAGACTATAAGACTGAATCTCTAAATTTTATGCCCTGTCAATTCGTAAGATACGTCTATTAAGAGTCAAAATAATAAGAAATTCTTATTGAGATAGACCTTTCGACCTCACAAGTTCTCTAAAGAAGAGGGCTGAGGCTCAGTCATCGAATTCTTTTCATCGTTATTCGACTTTATTCTGTCATCGAATATGTCATCGAATATGACTTCATCTCACGGCGACAGCCATCGAAGCGACTATTCTGAATTCGAGTCCCTGTCGAAGACTCAGTATAAGAAGGACGTTATTCCCCTTCGAAGATCTACACGTCTTCAGCAATTGTCTTCGATATAGTCTCAGCGAAAATCAGATCAATTTAAATCTTCCTTGCCCCTAAGTATCTTTTATCTCAATAACATCGTTCGTATCTATCGAAGATTTAAGTATAAGCACTTTTTATTTCTCGTGTAAGAACTCGAAGATCAGCAGCAAAAGTTGTCAGGTATCGATAAGACTCTTAAGAACTCTGACGAAGATCAGAGCATCTATTTCACTCTCACTGCTTCCGCGAATGTTAGTAGTGTCGACTTTCAATTCGAAGTCAACGAAGACACTCTTAGTGTCTTAAGTGACACTGAGTTATTCGATCTTCGTGTCAAAAGCTCTCTGAATCTCACTTCTTCGACTTTGACTCCTTCGACTTTAAGATCTTCGTTCTCTATCGCCTCTCT
This sequence comes from Pseudevernia furfuracea, assembly GCA_022315425.1. NCBI lineage: Eukaryota > Fungi > Ascomycota > Lecanoromycetes > Lecanorales > Parmeliaceae > Pseudevernia > Pseudevernia furfuracea. Next base: position 897,282 of record JAIUPT010000010.1, read on the forward strand.
CGTCTCAGTCGTCTCTTAAGTTAAATCTTTCGTTTGAGCATCATCGTCGTCACTATTCATATCGTACGTGTCGTTCTCAGAAACCTCTTTAGTAATTCTTAGCATTTATGATCGACGAAGAATTAAGCGCATAAGACGTCGTAAGAAACATGTTAGTCTTAGTAGTTTTAACAACTGACTCTCTCGAAGAGAAAAGCGCTTTTCTCTTAAACTTCATTATTATTTTGAAGTTCAATCTGAGATATCGTCGATAAAAGCAGAATATCAATAATTGATTGATACTCAATAATCTTGTTTTCTTTAATGCGATTATTAGTTATAGAGTCTATATCGCTATATTTCATCGTCTTAAGAATAGCGATCGCGAACTCGTCGAAGTCGAATTCGACGATAAAGACTCTTAGATCATGCTCGATGCCCTAATCAAGAACTATTAATCTAAGAATACGAGTCTCTACAGAAAACTAATACGTCGAATATTCGATCTCATTCTTAAAGAAGAGAAAGTTCGTTAATACGAAAAGAACTTTCGTAAGATTATCTTCGACATTATTAGTCTTTATAAATCTCTCGTCATTTCGAAGCCTCTGCGAATTCTAATTTTTCTTATAAGACTTGACAACTCTTACGACATGTTCGAGTCAAGTTACACTCAAAATCATGATCTCTTTGAGAACAAGTTCGTCAAATTTTAAGAGATTATCGTGATCGTCGTGAACGAAGAAGTTAGAATCTTCTTCAAAGAAGAAGAACTAATTATGTATATCGCTCGCAACGATAAGAGCAAAGATAAACAAGCTGCTTTTAACAATCTCGACGACTCTAACATTAATCGTGAGATCTATCTCTCGTGTAAGACAGCTAATCGCAAATTTAGATATCTCTCTGTCAAATACTAAATCAAGTTTTCTTATCTTAAGTCTAAGAAATTCATAACGAAAGAGAAAAAGAAGAAGAAGATAAAGATCTTTAACTTCGAAAATGAATTCTCAAGCAACAAACGTAAGCGCATCGAAGAGACGTCTTTTAATGCCTCTGCTTCAGAGAAGAACGATTATCTCAATATTAATTATGTCTTTCTAAAGAAACTAAACTTCATTATACACTATTCGAATGTCAATTCGAACGACTTCAATATCCTCAGTGCGACTGATGATCAAGTCATCAATCTGATCGTCACGAAAGCTCTCGAATATAGTCTCATAACTACGAATTTCGTGAATCTCCTCACTCGAGTCGTCGTAGATTTAGATTACTCTTGTTATTCTTTCGCGAATCGTTCGATGTTCATTATCTACGAAAAGATTTATTCTCGATCGATCAAGGACATCGAGAGAAGCGAAGTGCAGTCTCAAGACTGTGACATTATTAGTCTTGACTGTGTGATCAGAAGAGAGTGTGTGACAGTCACTCTACGAAATGTCTTATATGTGCTTAATATAGACGTTAACCTTCTCTCGATCGACAAACTTCTGAACTCTGACATCGCTGTCTTCTTTTATAAGACAAGATGCACTCTTATCAAGAACGATCTGAAGCTTATCGATACTCGCAATCGTGATCTCTTTTTTTTGAATCTCTGATAGAGTCGAAACAGTGCTCTAATCGCCTACAGTGTGCTCTCGAATCTTATTTATCAACTCTGACATACTCGTATGAGTTATTTGAATCAGAACAATCTAAATAAGCTCTCAAATATGATCGTTGAGATGAACTTCATCAAGAACATTGCGAAGAAGTATATCTGCGAATATTATATCATAAGACGTTAGAAGACTATCTCTTATGATAGTCTCATAGAGTTAGAAACGCAGTCTAACGAATTTGTTTATAGTGATCTCGTAGAGTCTCTGTCCTCTACTAAATTTAATAACTATAAATACTTTATAACATTTAAGAATAATTTTATCTCCTATTCTAAAGTATACTATATTCGTCATAAGAGTGAAACGTTTATCATATTCTTACGTTTCAAAGTCTTTCTAGAGTCACGAAACTATAAGATCTATCGCATTCACCTCGACAATAAGAAAGAGTATATATTCAAGATCTTCTTAAATTATCTTCTTCAGTGCGAAATCAGATAGGAGCTCACTGTATCTAAGAATTTCGAAATGAACGAAGCGATCGAACCTTTTAAGCAGATCTTATTATATAAGATACATTTTATACTACTAAGTTCTCAGCTCAACAAGTCTTTCTAATTCGAAATCGTGATCATCATTAATTATTTGATGTTACGATCCCTCAACGTTCGAATCATTGTAACGTCATTTGAGACTTTTTATTATCGAAAGCTCATTTTATCTTATCTGCGAACGATTAATTTCATCGTCTATGCGTTAAAGCGTATTTAAAAGAAACTCGTAAATAAAAGCGAAAAGTATATTCTTCTGAGATATGAAAAGGAGTTTATTTTTCGTCTATATAATCTCATCAAGAAGAAGATTATTCGAGTTAATCATATTTACTTCGTTGAGAAGCGTTTCTTGATTGTAAATCTCGAAGAAAAGACGAACGTTTATAAGTTCTCGATCAAGCGATAACGTCTTCATATATTAGTATTCGCTGTAGAGAAGACACTTGATAAATAGCGTATTACTAACATTTCGAAAGACATTATCTTTATTATGAAGTCCTCAACGACTATATCTATATCTGCAATAATTGTTTTTATTATAAAGCTCTCAACGACTGTATCTGTATCTATAATAAATAGATTAAGATCAAATTTTCTATAATCAGCTAAAAAGTAGACGTCTACATCAAAGCTCTCGTTTCTCGCACGAGCCGTATTATCGATCGCGTCTGCGCGAGTCTCTCGATCAATTACTGCATTATTAGCTATCGAAAGAATAACTCGTTCTCTCACTGTCGTCGAAATGATTCGCGAAGATCTCGAGCTAAGTGCGATTCAAAGAGTACTTCTTGATTATCTCGATATTACGATTTCGAATCTGCGAGATCTATTATCTGACTCTCTCTCGAGAACATTCGCGATCTTTGCGTTACTAACGAATCATATTAATAAGTCGAATATTTTCGAGCCGACGACCTATTAATAGATCATTTTCAATTAACTCTTTCGTATACACTGAGAGCTCGCCATGCAAGACGAATATAAATCTCTTATAAACAACAATACTTGATATCTAATTCAGACGCCTTCAGATATTTATATTCTAAGAGATCGCTGAGTCTACATCGTGAAGCGAGATCTCGCTGAGAAAGTCACTCGTTATAAGACTCGTTGAATAATTCGAGAATTCGAACAGCAGAAGGGTCGTGATTATCATAACACGTTCGTCTCAGTAATTAAGTCTATAAGTTATAAGACGATCTTTGCTCTGACAGCGACTCTAAACTAAGACGTAAAACAAATAAACGTCAAAATCGCCTTTCTCTACGATAACGTTCAAGAGACGATTTATATGCGACAGTTCGATGATTTTAATAAGAACGATATCAAAGTTTACAAGCTGAATAAGACTCTCTATGAACTTAAGCAATCTCTCAGAATTTGATATCAACACTTTTCGAAGTATATAAAGAAACTCGAATTAATATTTATCGAATCGAACGAGAGTGTCTTTATGAACGTTGTCATGGATCCAGGTCCGCAGTCCGGTACTGTGGCCTAATACCATTGCCACCAAGGTTCAGCCCTATGGCTCAGCCCTACATTAGCGCGCCAAGCCACGGCCTTCTACTTCTACGAATACATGCATGCACTTGTACATAGAATTCCCATAGTTAGAATTCTATTCAAACCACATTCAAATACTATTTCAGTTCTACATGTAGTCCCTGACAAACGTCAAGAAGAGTATTATTATAGTTTTCTATGTGAATAATATATTAATCATCGATCTCAGTAAAATCGATATTCAGCGCATTAAAAAGGCCCTCAATGACAAGTTTCACATGTTCGACTTGGGATCTTACGTCTATTATTTAGACATAATCGTTAAAAGAGATCGTGTCGTCGATATTCTTCGTCTGGGACAAGCAGTCTATGTCACTCGTTTCTTAAAGCATTTCAACTACTAAAGTCTTAATCCAGTCTTCACGTCTCTAAAAACCAGTCGTAAGCTACAATCTGCGAAAGAGAACTATATTGCTTCGAGAAAGCTATGCGAGAATTATCAATCCGTCGTGAAATCCCTCATATATGTCATGTTAAAAACTCGTTCTGATATCGTCTATACTATCTCTCTTATCAGTCGCTATTCAGTCAACTCGACTTAGACACACTGAAATGCAGTGATTCGAATCTTTCAATACCTTAGAGACACGATACACTACGAACTCGTGTACAAAGAATTCCTTCAAGCCCTCATCGAGTACATCGATTTCGATTGAGCTGACGACTCGACTCGAAGATCTATCTTCGACTATCTATTCAACGTCGATAGCGACGTCATCAGCTGATCATTAAAGCGCCAAGTCATCGTCGCGTTATTCACGTACGAAGCCGAGTATATCGATCAAACGTTGATTATCAAAGAAGTTATTTGACTAAAAACTCTTCTCAATCAACTTCTGCGGCCTCGAAACTCTGATTCGAAGATCATCATAATCTTCGACGACAATTAGAGCGTAATTGCTCTCGTCAAGAACGCTTAGTTTTATACTCGCATTAAGCACATTAATATCGCTTATTATTTCGTGCGTGAAAAAGTCAATAACGACATCGTGAATATGCAATTCGTACTCACGAATAAATAAATAATCGACGATCTCATCAAAGTTCTCTGTCTCGACAAATTCGTTGTCTTTTGCGATGCTCTTGAGATGAAATCAGTCTTAGAACATCCTCTCAGCGTCAAAGACTAATTCTCAGCGCTCTTGCTTTTAATCTGAAGTAGTTAGTTTCAGAGAAGTGACGCTATTCACCTTATCTGTGAACGTTAGATCTTTAGTATTCTTTCGATGTCTCTTGTCTCAAATTCTCAGCATCTTTTCGACGTCTTATTTTAGCGTCTTCTTACTTCAATTCGAAGTTATCAACTTCAGAGAAGACGTCTATCAAATCTCAGCCTCTTTCGAATCTCATACACTCATTCTTGATAGTCGCAACTGCCGTCGACGCATCACCGCCATTGTCATCATGGCCTCTGAATAAATATCATACTCTCGGACCTCGTTTAGATCTCGCTCGGCGTCTCAGCGTTGAATTTCGTCGCTATCACACGCTCGATCGCTACTGCAGTTAGTTATGAGATTTTCTTTCACTGCTTTTTGTTTCACTCTCTCATGTATTCACCGACCTCGTTTTGATAGAAATTTAATATATATCAGATCTATTTTAAAGAAAACTTTCAAAAAATCGCCTTTTCTCGAAAAATAAAAGATTTGTATAAAGAATTAGAACGAATTTCTATATGTCTTCGAATTTGACATAGTCGTTTTCAGAATTTGATTTCTTCACTTTTGTCATCTGGATTTCAATCATAAGAGTGAGAGAGGGGTGTTTTTCACTCTAGCAACCCGGCGCAGAACTTTTCTCGCTCGATTATCTTCTTTTCACTTTTGTGAACCGAATTTCGCGCTAACCCGATTGGGGTTTTTTGCGTCGCGAAGTGCGAAAATCGTATTTTCGTATTTTTGAGTATGCGAGCGAAGAGAAGTGTCAAAATTCGAATCACGTGACATGGTCACGTGATGCGCTAAGGCGTATCCTCATAGTCGCTCTTTACTCTCGTAGCATTTTATAGTTAATAACTAAGTATTCTATTATCTATTCTTGACAAAGAGAACGTAAATCGAGAAATTAATCGTCGAAAAAATTTAAATTATTATAATAATAGATAATACGATAATATTTAATATAAGTATAAGAGATATAATATTTACGTTTAATAGCTATGAATCAAAAAAAAGAGAAATGTATTTTACTAAAAGAAAAAGTTTAAAAAAACAAACTTATATATAACTTACGACTAGCGTATAACAATTATTCACGTCGCGTATTTATAACGACGACGACGCGACGACGTAATTCACGATTTAAATAACAAACTTCACGTTATCTACGATTATACGAATATTTTTATTTTTATGCGTAAGGTGTAGAAGTATTATAGTCTACGTATTTTAAATTAAGATTTATAATGTTAGCGCGAAGCTAATTTAAAAGAACTCTTTTTCTTATATTCTCTTTGAGATTTAAAGAATTTTAATAAGTCTATTTAGAGCAATAAATTCGAAAACGAATTCTTAAAGAGAGAAGATTATATTAACAACGAAATTAAAAGAATAATTATTATATAAGTTCGAGAATTGTTAAGCGTAATCGAATCGCTTGATATACGTATATTAAGCGAATTCTTGACGTGAGAAGCTTAAGAGAATCATATCTCGAAGTTTTTTATTTTTCTTTTTTAAGAATTAGTCTTATTATTAGATATATTCTATATAATAGATATATCTTTATTAAGTTTATATTACTATATAACTCTAGTCTATCTTATATATATTTATATTATATAAGTTAGTCTAACATAAAATCAAATCTTAAAATACTATCTTCGAGTTTTTTATAACGAGTAATAAAACGACTAAGCGAATCTCTTATTTATAGTCGAATATGTCTATTAATAAAGTTAATATAAGACATTAAATTATAGTTTATTCTATGCAATATACGATTATAATCTCGACTTCGAATTAAGAATCGAGAATAATTCTTTTTAAGAAAAGATATCAATAGCGAAAGAATATATAAAAGAAATTTATACGCTATAAGAAGAGTTTACGAAACGTTAATAAAAAGTATTCGAATCGTAAGCGAAGATATATAATAAAAGATATTAAGCACAATTCTTTTAAAAAGAAGACTTAATAATATTATTAATTAAGAATCTTAAACAAAAACGATCAACTAAGAAGCTTTCGAACAAGATAATTAATTTATTTATTATTCGAAATGTCGTAGATAAGTAAGCTTATCGATTAACGCTTTCGTTAATTTATCGCATATATAACGTTTTTTATATATTACTATTAAAACTCTATCGTCGTAAAAATAATAATACGATATTAATATATATAATAGCGAAATTAATAGATAACGAAAAAGAATAAAAGATCGAAAAGATCTTAAATAAGTGAAAGCGTAAGAGTGAGATAAAATATCTTATTCGTTAAGCTAAGTATTCTTATAAATATAATTAATAAATATTAAAGAAAGATATAAAATATTTATAAAAGTTATAAAACGCTTTTAAAAAGTTAAAGAAGCGAAGACGAAGAGCACGATAGATATATAAGAAATAATATCTCGAAGAATAACGATTTTAAAATTGCTCGAAGATATCGTAATAAAAAAAGATATTTAAAGATTAAAGAGAATCGAAAAAACATAATCTATAAACAGCGCAGAGTATATCTATTATATCTAACTCGAAGATTAGATATATCAAAGATATCGACGTAAGATCAGATTACTCAGTCTCTTATATTATCTCGTCTTCGTTTACTTAATTTCTCTCGTTATTATTTTTATTCTCGTTCTTCTTCTCGTTATTCGCATTAATTCTCTAAATAATAATATTTATATTTAATTTCTTTAACTTTTTAACTTTAATAGCGACGAAATTAAAGAAAGAAATAACGAGAGACGTAAAAAAGACGATTCGAAGACGTTAATCTCGTCGATAAAGATCTCGTTCTTATCGTTATTATCGTTATTAACTTCGCGATTACGATTATTATTATTATGATTACTACTATTATTACTACTGCTACTGTTACTACTACCATTAATATCGTCGTTAATATTATTCTTCGTCAACGAGAGAGAATCGTCGAGCGTCTAAGACGTCTTTGAATTTATAAGAAGTAGACTCGTCTAGCGAATCGTTAACGCGACTATTACGTGCTTAAAACGTCTATTAAACGTGAGAAAAAAATATTCTTAATCGAAAAATATCATAGATATTCTTTAAAATCGTGTTAATTCGTCGAAGCGACTTAACTTAATTCAATTAAATTATTAATGCGTTCGACTTTTTCTTTTTTTTAAGACGATTCTAAACTCGCTTATTATAAGATAATTCGATATTAAATATCTTCACACAGATAGTTAAAAACGACTCGTTAACATATTATAAATACTTATATACTTATTCGCGACGAATAATGCGCTCGCGATAAACGCGACGTCGTAATAAATTATTCGTCAAATATCTAATTTCTCACGCAGATAAGATCTTAAATTAAGATCAATAGACGCTTCAGCTATATTTAAATTATAAATTATATATGTTTATATATAAATTTATAATCGATTCGCAGATCGACGTAGTAAACGTATTTTCGTAATATCTTTTTTATCTTCACGAAGATAGTATTATAATTACTCGAGATATGTTAATTCGTTATTTAAAGATAATCATAATAGAAGTTCTTAATTAACATCTTCACTCGTACGAAGAATCGATTAGTAATGTTATAAAAATAGAATTATAAACGTGTTAAAAACGCACGCGAAATTATAATTAATTTAATTTATCGTAGAGCGAAAGAGAACGTAAATCGAGAAATTGATCGTTAAAAAGATTTAAATTATTATAATAATAATTAATACGATAATATTTAATATAAGTGTAAGAGATATAATATTTACGTTTAATAACTATAAATTAAAAAAAAGAGAAATATATTTTACTAAAAGTGTAAGGATCGTACTGTGATGATAATCGTAGTGTAGTATATAACGAAGATAACAAGCTGAGGAGCAACTATGGACTGTGTTACGGTCGTACTCTGCATTCCTTGACACCGGCTAGGCGCTAGATCCATGAGAGCCTAGTCTAGCCTTGACGGAGGCCTTGTCTTCTACATATACAGAGCCTCCCTTCTAGATAGTTCGATAGACTCTTTATCCTCGTCTACTCATATCTCTATAATTCTTTTAGATCTGATTCTGACATTGTAAAGAGTCTTCTTCGTACGTCACCCGGCGAAGAGAATTAACGAACTTATTTCTTTCTGCTCGGAGCAAGTAACCGAGCCTAATAAAGAATACACTGAGTATTTCTATTATACAGACATCACATTACATTACAAATTATTTACATTATTCGAAAGAACCTCTCTTACACCTTCATTACGCCTTCACAGTATCTTTATAAGAAATTCTTCTCCGCTCCGCGCTATCGAATTTCCTTACAACAAGTCTACAACAAGACAATCAATTAACGTCGAACCTTGAAACCCTCGAAAGAATACACATTTCACTATTCGTATTCTTAACGACACTCAATTTGATCAACGGACGTCTTCACAGTACCCTCCGCAAGAAAACCTTCTCTGTGTTAATATCCCTTCTCTGCTCGCAAATTCTGCCCCGCCTGAGCTTCACATCTGAATTTGTTAACAAATCACCCCCTCAAGATAACATTATCACAAATAACATTTATCAAAGTATTCACATTCTTTGCGAGGTGTCAAACGATTCATAAATAAAAAAGTTACGTGAGAAACAAAGAAAATCGGCATCTCGCAGCTCAAAAACTCTACAATGACTTCTTTCTCCACTCAGCCATTTTCCTCTATCAAATATATTTCGTCTCATCGACGTCGAAATTCTTCTTCTTCTTCTAAGTCTAATTCGCGATTAAACTCCTCTACATATCGTCGCGGTTAGCTCTATCTTATATTCGAAGATCTACATATCAAATTCTCATCATCAAATTCGTCTCCGCTTCGAATGTCAAGAGTATAGCGATTCTTGTCTGCTGAGGATCTCTATCAGCGATATTATACTCAGCAGTCTGACATCTCGAGATCTTCATATCTCTCTCGATCACGAGATTTTAGATCGCTGAGACAGCGATCTCCCTCGTCTCCTAGACAGTCATCAAGATCGACACTTAGTTTAAGACTATCGAATTCACCTATTTTCACCGACATTAATACTTACGTTCAATTTGATGACTAAAAAATGAGAATACTGAACAAACTGAATCACAATGATGATCACTATCCTCTCGAGTCATTCAAGATTGCGTACATTATTGCCCGTCTCGAAGGAGAGACAAGTCAGCACGTATCTATCAGACGACAATATCGTTCTTATTCTATCGTCAACGAACTTGTAAATCATCTTGTCGATTTATACGAAGTATCTTTATTTATTGTTCAAGACACAAATTAACGTGCTTTCGAGAAAATAACGTAAGGCAATTAACCCTTTTCAGACTTCTATAGAGTCTTAATAAAATACGTCAGTCGCTATGCTTTCGAAGCTGATCTTATAAAACATCTCGCAATGAAATCAGAGCTTCGTTCTATTAATCAAGACGATATTCTGAACACTTACATAATGAAGACGAAATCTCAGCTAAAGACGTACATAATAATAAGATAACTCTATTATTAACAATTCGTTAAAGATCTAACTGAGAGAAAAGCAGCAAAGTTCGTCGAGCAATACGCTAAAGTAAAGACTGAGGCTGACACAAAAAAGGGCAAATACGTTATTATTTCTCGCCCAGACCCTGCTCTCGATCTTGATGAAAATCTACGTATGGACGAAGATAAGAAACTTGCTATGATAAACTGAATCTATACTCAGAAGCACGATAAATCGTCAGTCGCTGAACTGAGTCGTCAGAAGTATTACGACTTGAAATGTCAGGATCATATATGACAACAGTGTTAGAAACAGTGACATGTAGTCGACAAGCATCGAAATCAGCGACAAGCACGAATACTTGTCATTTGAACTGCTGCGGGCATGGACAACGAGACAAGTGACTACAGCAGGCATGAGATTTCCATGGGCGCCAAATCGGGTTTAGCGCAATCAAATCAACATGCGATCCGGTCAAACCTCGGACATGGTGTTTTTCAGCGACTCCAGGCCATTCCAGAAGAGCGCCAAGACTCCATTTTTTCACCATGGCAAAAAACGGGTGCTCAGCGACTTGATATTCAACAACAACATCATATGACAGCTACCATCTTCGCCTCACCCCGAGATATGGTCTATGACTATCGACGACGCCATTGCAGAAGACCCGAAGCGTGTTGTTGATGACGTCGTCGCCCTCGGTGGATTTGGCCTCAAGGAGAAGACTGCGCCAAAACCATTTGATATTGGATTAAGGTTTAAGGTTCGGGCGGTTCGGAAGGCCTCAGCCAATCACAGGCCTTCATTTCTGGATTTCTTCTCCGCCCGAAAATCGAATATCAAATGGCTGCTGCATGGCAAAACACGTCCTTGGCCACCATTTCTTCAATTCTTCACCAATGGAGGCCATTCCTGGACCCCTGTCACCGCATGACGTCATGCTAGCGACATGGCATCGCCAAGACGTCACCGAATTAAATTGGGATCAACATCATCGCCGCAAGGAGAAAGCGAGCGCTAGGGCCAAAAGTTCTTTGTTTTTTATGATTTTTCAGCGACCAAGCATGCATGGCGTTTGTTTTTCTTCTTCTTTTCTTCTTTTCTTCCGCACTGGGGACCAGCGCTTCTTCCGGGGGGGGGGGTAGTGTTACGGCCGTACCCTGTATCCCTTTGACACATGCCTTCCTTTAACACTTCCCTTTTAGGCTTAGCGTGTCTTGGCAGGTTCACTCCGCCATACATATATGGTCTTCCCTCCCAGTACATAGTTGCTCTCTATCTAGTTGTCTTATTCTATACACCTACATGACTTGACTCTATACTGATTCTGAGAATTGTTAAGCATAATCGAATCGCTTGATATACGTATATTAAGCGAATTCTTGACGTGAGAAGCTTAAGAGAATCATATCTCGAAGTTTTTTATTTTTCTTTTTTAAGAATTAGTCTTATTATTAGATATATTCTATATAATAGATATATCTTTATTAAGTTTATATTACTATATAACTCTAGTCTATCTTATATATATTTATATTATATAAGTTAGTCTAATAACTTTATCCTTTAATCGCTTAAACTTCTTATTAACTTATAATATTATATTTAAAGATATTTATTTATATTTTTTATCGTCTAAAGATCTTAACTTTTAATTAATAAAAGTAATAAAATACTAATTTATTTATTTATAGACGATCGATTTATTTAAAAAGATTAGTTAATTAACTCGTAAGTTAATTAATATAGCAAATAAGCTTTCTCGTAAAAATTTGTTACGTTAATTAATAAATCTTCTTATTCGCTTATAAGATTAATTAAGACGATATAAAGTTCTTTAGACGATGCTCTCTTCGACGATAAGATCAAACTAATCGAATAATATATATATTAACTCGTTTAGATATAACATAGAGCGCTCTTTAAGATAGATAAGTAACTATTGCTTCGCGTATTAATTAATAACTCGAGATTATTCGTTAGAATTGTTATACGAAATAAAGACGATATTATATTAACGTTAATAAGATCTTATTCTCTATAAAGATCTTATATTAATATCGTACGAATTAGTTAAAATAATATTGTTATTATAATCTAGCTCGAATTCGTTTTAAATAAAAATTCGAATAGACTCTAAGATAGACGATAATATAACGATAACACTCTATAGACTTTCTATAAAGAGACTTTTAAATAGTCTCTAATTCGACTAAATTTCGAATATTATATTTTTTAAATTATTTGAAATAAATTTCTTTTATTAATTATTAATAACTCTTAATCGATTATCTTTTATTATTATATACTTATATACTCTATTAATTATTATTATATTATCGTTCTTTTTATCGTTTTTATCGTTTTTATCGTTTTCATTATTTTTATCTTTCTTATCTCGCTCTTAAACGATATTAATTAATAAGAGCTTAATATATATTACGAAGTTTTATCACGAGATAATAATCTTATTTTTGTATTATATTTTTCTAAATAAGACTCGCGCGCAAAGATCTATTAATAAGTCGATCGATAACGTGTTTTTAACACACTTTAGTCGTCTATATTATCACGTGCAAAGAATATAATTATAAAGCATTATTATCATCAAAAAATTTTTATTTGACTTTAAGATTTGAAGTTTTATTCGATTTTTGACTACTTTACTATAATAGCTACTTGTCTATAACGACTATAGTGACTATTTGATTATAATAATTACTTGATTATAATTTTATATCTATATGACGCGAAATGTCTTCTGCTTGCATTTGGCGATGATCGAGGCAAAAAATCGCGAGGCAGGGTGTTAGTTTTGCGCTCCCGCCAAGGGTTCTGCAAAAAGCAGTATAGTACGGTGAACGACAAATACCCTGCCGTGAAGAAGAACGCGAAATTTATAAGAGTATTGGCCTCGGCGACAGCTCTGACTGCCATTCATACCAGATCGATTGATCATGCGCAAAAGGTTTCATGGTCTCAAGAGAATAGTAAGTCCTCGTATGCGCCATTTTAATGTTCAATACTAAGGTATTTACCGACTAACACTTCTCGTAGAAACTTCGACAGTCATGGAATAAATACAATCTGTTCAATCTCTCTCGAGTCGAAGCTCCCAAAACCGGAGAAAGAACCTTTTTCCAGCAGAAATGGACCGCCAAAGCGTTGACAAGAGCATACCATGGCGAAACTGTCAGGGAGAAGCAGTGGACCAGGATGTTCCGACGAACAATCCGCTCTGTTGTGCCAATGGATTATAAAATGCTGGCAGAGAAGGATGGCTCAGAACAGGCTGAAGGGAGGGGATCAGGCCTTGAGCCACCTCCTGATCAAAAACCTAAGCCATTCCCACGGACACCATATCTCAACATGACATATGCGCCAACTGAGCGGAGGCTAGACACGGCAATCTTCAGGGCTCTGTTCGCAAGTAGTACGAGGCAGGCCCGCCAGTTTGTGGTACATGGATATGTCAGAGTTAATGGAAAGAAGGTTCTCATTGCTCTCAATCTGTTTGCTGACATATAGCTAACGTCACGGTCGGCAGATGATCTACCCAGGCTACCAATTGAATCCGGGCGACATGTTCCAAGTGGAGCCTGATCGCGTGCTTTATGCCACCGGCGCGCCAAAAGATAAATTCGAGCGTCGCGCTGGTCGCAGAATACGGGCCAAATATTCCAAAAAAGCGTCTACCTCTGAAGGGTCTGATGATGCCGGGCCCCAGACGCCCAAGTCAGATCCACCCCCTGAACCCATCTCCAACGACATATCCCCCAAAGAAACCCTTCTGTCTCTCCTCAGCCAAGCGAAAGAACTTCTCGCAATTCCTTCAACTTCTCTGACGGCGAAACGGAAGCAAGATCTCCGCGCTTTTCAAAGAACTGTAAAACGCACCTTAGGCCGCCCCAAGACCCTAACAGCGACCTCCCTCGATGGTCAACTGGCAGAGATAGTAGCCCGCATGACTACAGCACCAAAGACCCTACCAGCATCACCGTCATCCTCAACACCAGAAGTACCTGAACTCTCAACGCCCGAACTCCAAGCGGAAGCCGCCACCTTCGACTCTAACCAGCTGAGGACTCTCCGCGATGCTCTCAAAGACGCGCGCGAGAACCCCGTGGATCCATCAAAACCGTATGCTACCCCTTGGCGGCCTAGAGAGTGGATGTCAGCATTTGCATTTGTGCCCCGATACCTAGAGGTGCATCAGAGAATATGCGCGGCGGTATATCTGAGGCATCCGGTTGCAAGACCAGGCTTAGCGGAGGTGCCGACACCTTACGGAACTGAGGTGAATATTCTGGCTCATAATTGGTATCTACGGAGGAGGTGAAGTAGTGTATGATAGGGGCTGCCAGATGTAAGCATCTGCATATAGATCCGTAGCTTAGCATGGCACAGTGCATAGACGCACTCAAACCGTACTTGTGCCGTCGGAGTAATTGCAATGTTATATCCACACGAATGTATCTCTGGGTATCTGTGCGTTATGTATACACATACAAGCCTCAGATTACGTGAGCAAAATTATTTCTACTGCCACCCACGCTGTTTCAGATCCACCTCCTTTTCGGGCTCTTCAGAGCCATCTTTCCAATAGTCTTCGATCAGACCGTCCACTTTCCATTTCGGAAGCTTTCTATCTTCCCCGTTGCTGACAAGCCTCCAGATCCTCTGATCGCCTCTCTCGCAGGCTCTCCTTGCCAATGCCGTTACAGTGCCATCTCTAGGCCACCACCCCAAGTCGCACATCTCCTCAAAATACCGCCAGGCATCGTCAATGCTATTCTCGCTATTCAGGCATACCAACACGAGTCTGTCGTACGTGAGTCTATCCGGCTCGACCTTTAGCGCCACCATCTCAGAAGCCAGGAACATGGCAAGGTCTTTGCGAGCAGCTTGTGTGCAGCCGCGAAAGAGAAGGTCAAATGTTGCAGTATTGGGGTTAAGAGAGTCTCCAAACTTGTGCAAGGTTTTATAGATTGAAAGAGCAGAGGCGAGGTCACGGTGAAATATGTGCCCTTCCATTATCACGTTGAGAGCCTGTAACGGGATTTGACGATCCTGCGCGCAGAGTTCTTCGAGGATTGAGACGGCTGTAGCAACCAGACCGGGAGACTGTCTTAGATAAGTGAAAATGGGTCGAGTAGACGCTTCTGTGGGAGGATGGCCCGCGGCCGCCATGATAGTAAGGAGAGTGAATGATGTGCGGATGTCTTTGGCGGTCATATAGGTTTCTAGTAAAGCTTCGTAGTGGTGGAGCTGGACAGGGTTGCCCGATCGGCGGCCTAGGATACGTAGGACGGACGTTGCGAGGTAAACGTCTCCGTGACGAGCTGCAGTAGAGAGTATATTGATGCAAATGCCAGCAGGAGGATTGAGATATGAGCTCTCAACCCTCGCCCTGTAAGCAAAGAGGGTACCTCGATGGTGGAGGGCGCGTGAGGCGGTATCGAGCAGGTAGTACCAAAGGGTCGCTGAGATGTAGAGCTCGCCTGATGAAATGCGGTGCTGCATCAGGTTGACTGCTGAGTCAATTTCTTCAGCAGAGCAGAGCGTATATATCATCAGGTCAGAAAGCCAAGAGTCAACTTGAGTTCCTTCTTTCTGCATTTGGTCCAAAGTATCGAGCGCAAGCTCTAGCTGTCGATCTCTGATTAGGCCCGCAACCACGTCATGCCAGCCATCTTTGGTCAAAGAAAACCATCGTTGGCGTAGTTCTTCGAGTATGCGTTGTCTCAACAGATAGTCTGGATGCACAGCAAGAACCTATACGGTGTAAGCCAAAGACTATCTGACTTCTCTAAGGCGATTCCTCACCCTCAAAGCAGCGTGATATGTCGCGGAGTCCGGGATAAGACCTTGCACGGCAATCTCATCTAATATCTGAGCAACTTCTCTTGCGGAGCCATTCTCACTGTCTGTGTTGGCAAGCAGCAATGCGTCGTATAATCTCAGATTCGGCTTCTGACCGCGTTCTTTCACCAATATCTTTACCATATCTCGAACATGGGCATAGTCGACATTTCGTGCAGTTGCCCACCGCAACTCTTGATATGCAAGTGTAATGTCAAAGTCTCTTATACGGGCTTGATCACGAACATCCTGGCCAACAAGGAAGGGCTTCCGATGAGCGCATCGCTGAGCTTGAAGGGCTAATAGCTGGCGTAATGAGCGCGAGCCCAGTCGAGGTCTTGTGGAGAAGCTTTGTGTATGGATCTGGCGCTGTTGAAATCTTGGACATGCTATAAAACTTCCCGCACCTGGCCATGAGATCACATTGGAGCCTTTCTTCGGTACTGTATTCAACGATGGACACAGACATCGCCATAACCCATCAACTATTATTCTCGCCGATGGCATTGATTTTAATTGAAAGCATGCCGTCTCAAGGTCTTACAGTCCTCAGACGCTGCTCCACACCCAAGCTATCCCTTTCGGGTAAAGGCTCAACTATTTTATCCGAAGCCTTACCATTTTGGGTATAGAGTAGAGGATTTCCCGCGTTGAGATGAGAGCGCCCTGAGTTTAAACCCACGTATTTTTTGAGGTCAAGAGTTGTGAGTTGACGTGGTCCGTTATCCCGGATGTCGGATGCAAAGTTCTATGATCTATCATTAGCACCGGTCTGTCCGTATTTGAATCGGGTTTTGGATAAGTAGTCTCGGTGAAACCTCGGCTATCCTGCTGAATAATATAAGTTATACGGAGGTTGACACGTAAAGTCCCGCACATGCGCTAGTAGTAGCCCTAACCCTACATTCGGAAGGCAGCCCTATAGCTGGGGACCTTAGAAATTTTCTCTTGGGGACGCATAGGTGGAACATATCGGCTTCTTTCGGGCCTGATAGGGGGGCATAGGCCCAAATTGGGCTCAGGCCGGGGGCATCTCCAAACCAGTTCTAAGCGCCATCGTCTAGGCAACGCTCGGGGTGGGGCGATATCCGACGGTTGGACCCTTGTCGTATTAGGTTCGATTCCTAGTGGTGTTGTGGTGCTTCCTATTTTCTGCTTTAGGGACAATCGCTTAATGACCAGATCGAGGTTTTAAAATTTGTGTTGTGCGGGTAACGCACCGTATTTGCGTGATTGCTGTGAAGAGCGAAGCCAGTCATCTCTTCGTATTCACAGAGAGCGTCGCGCAGCAGACGAGTGGCCTAATAAGACGGGTCATGGATGTATGTACCTTAGGTATACATTCTACATTCACCTTGAGCAAGATTCTCGGGCAAGGAAAACTCATCAGTGACACCGGTTTCAGGATTCAGTGCAAGGTCTGAGTCCTCGTTGCTCTCCTCTATCTCCATGATAGGCATGATGGTCTTCTTAATAGCAAACTGTCCATCAGCACAAAGTCCAATCTTATCAACGAAACAGCTCAAGTCTGGCACGAGAGCAAGCTTTCAGGGTCTTTGATCTTTGAGCATGAAACCCGTTTTCGCTGTTTCATCATTGCTGCAGGTTCTGCGGTACACGCTGTGGTCTGGCGGCAGAGCATATGCATTCTTGTAACCCCTGCCAAGAAATGTCACAGCGCTCGAAGGTCTTTCATGCACATTGTCAGGGTCTTATAGGGACATTTGGAAACCAATCGCTTCATCTCCACAACCACTAAATTGTTTCTTCATCTTCTTCCCAAGCAATTTATATGTTGGGGTCGTCTTATTCGTATACGCGATAGCCCACTGCCTTCCAACACGGTTCAAGTATGTGTGACGAGCTGTGTATATCTTAATAATGACTATCGCCATCAGGCTGTTCAGAGCGTCCGCATACCAAGGCTCTTGAGTCGATCTTCCCAAGTACAATAACAAATCGGTGCAGACAGCGAGAAGACCCCTCGCTATTGATCAGTATGCGCTTATTCAAGGTGTCATATTTACCGCATCTGCTACTTCTGCTCCTCGGCTTTGCGTTTCTGTCCACGACTAGTCCAACACCATATGCAACAAATATACACACCAACACCGCTCAAGGCAGACCACGACTCGTGACATTCACGCGAACGAGGAGCAGTCTTCAATATGCTCCAAAGCGTTCTCCTATCGCTAGAGATCTGTATGAGTTACCGAATGGATGGGTTCGTAGATTTTGGGATATCTTCCCCTTCCTTTCCAAGATCTTGATTTCCAGACATGCTTGGGAACAAGTAATTCAATTTCCTAAGACTAGATCAAGTCAAGTTTCTGCGTTGAGAAAGATATACTCATGCTAAAACTTGTGTAGATCGGTCGAGTCGACAAATACCTCTCTTTACTACCTATACAGATCGCCGCATCGGTTCTTGAAAGCTTTTATAACGTCGTAATAGACAACGTGAGGCATAAATGGATTCAGCAGCCGCCTGTGAACAGCTTCACCATCACATGGGGGAACATTGAGCTGGAATTCTTTTCTGCTACAAGAACAATACCCGTAAGACACTTTCAGCGTCGCTTTCTCCGATTCAGTGTTACAACTCGAGTCGCAAGACATATTGCAGACGCCGAATGCTCATTTCGACACCCTTTTGCTCCCTTGGCACTGTCACATGACCCGAGACCATCCTCAGAATGGAAACGCTGACCGCGAAATGTGCTAGTGGAGTTTCGTTTTGGCATTCGCACAGCGGTGCGTACTTTTCGCAGATGTCCCTTCCTATTTGTTACTGAAAATGTGGTCTAAGACATCTTTCGAGAGCAAAGTGACCTTTTCTGACCTTGAATCTACCTTAACGAGGCAATGCTGACACTGGAATGTGCGAAGACTGGTTGGCTTGACACAGCGAGGTTATGTTGGAAAATATAATGTATGACAGCGTACGATCGTAGAAACGAAGTGGCTAACAACAATAGGTCTACTATGTTCACTTGCCAACCGGAGAAGAAATTTCCGTACAGTTGTTGATACGTAAGTCATGTCTTCGAAGTCTTTTTGCCCTATTAAGTTTACTTTTTGAGCCGCAAGATATGTTGCGAGAGCAAGCCACTCCAAAGACTGGTCGCACGACTCAAGCTGTAGCCTAAAAGATATGTGCTGACTCCGAAATCATTAAGCCTTGATAGCTGCGGGAGCATGATAAGTCGCGAATCGGCCCTGGCAGATGCCTGCTTTGTGTTGCCACACTGCAAACAGTATAGGATTGTGATCTGTAGCTGTGGCAAGAGCTTGAATAGAGGATATTCAGGTGCCGCAGGAATGGAACAGGGGTATTTGTTTCAAGGGAAAGGAAGTCGCATCATGCAGACTGGACTTTCCAACCTCGTTCGAGTGATAGGGGTGCAGGGCTTGACCCTAAATTCGGGTCGATGGACCAGATATTTGGATTGGAGCACACTTCGCACCCTCAACCTCTGCCTCTTCCTCTTCCACGAGCGCCCCTTGCCCCACCCCGTCCTCTATCTCCTCTTCCTACATGATCGCCTCTCTGGACACCGCCACCTCTGCTACGACTCGATGCCTGGTTTTGCTGTTGGTCTTTGACTAGATCGATAATCTCGTCCGGGACTCGCAAGTACTTGATCTACCACGGGAGTCAGCCCACATTGTTTTTTCACATCAACGAGGGAAATGGTGTACATTATTCCCCCTCACGTAGACCTCCGGTAGTCTAAAGAACTTGTCACCCTCTGGGCTTGTTTGGACCACCTCCTTGAGCGTAAGATTCATCCACGTATCACAACTAATCAAGTGGCCGTTGAGTGTTTCTCCATTCTTTAGCTCCACGAGCATAGGATGCCCTTGGGCTGCATTGAGGAGACCGAGTGGCAGCTGAGTCACAAAGAGGTCAGCATATAGTACCAATGTTTCCAATATTGAGCTTTCATTTACCATGGTTACACCTGAATCTAATGTGTGAAAGGCGAAACTACATGAGCAAGTTGTACTGGACTCCCTTACTTTACTTGAGAGTGCGGTTGAAACTCCGCGCTAGCGGCGGTTAGACACAGTCCGATCAGCCCTGCCAAGAAGCCAAGCAGGGCTTAGCTCTTGGCAAGGTGGTGCAGCTGAGTTGTTGCCTGCTGACTTCAAGGACAAGAATACTACAACCCCCTTCTAAAGGCGACTTCGAGTCTTAGTCGCCACCAACATGCGCGGCTTCACCAAGGCGGCAGCTTTGCTATCATCGACTTGGGCTTCGGCTTTGATCATTCCTGAATCGGGTTCCCTAAGTACTCCGTCATCAGATGCCGTGATCGAATATCGTAAGGCAACCTCTGAAAGTTCTGAGGTTTCTGATTTACTCAGCATCTAATTTGCCTCCAGATCCTTACGAAGCTCTATTGGAGTTTACCCTCAAAACTGGCGAACCAATTGATCCAGTATGATGTTCAATGCACCGACCCTAAGAGCAATTACCAATAGCATATAGATCATCAAGTTCCAGGTCGAGCGTACGGAAAAGGCATGTGGAGAGAGCAACATCAAGGTCAATGGTCAAGAGCTAGAAACCAGGTGGGACGGGACGACGGCCAAAGGCCACGATTACCTCGACATCTACGGTGGAAGCGAAGCCGAATGGCACATCAGCTGTCTTTACGATGCTGTGCCAACTGATGGAAGTAATTCCGTTGGGGACGATGTTGTACATGTCCTCAGTATTCATTTCGTCAACTCGGTCCGACGTGGGTTCACGGTCTCGTACAAACAGATTGGCCAACCGGCCATACTGCGTTTCTTTCCGCGATACCACCCAGATAATCTTGCCCTTGACCCGGTCCTCGCGAATCAATGGCGGAGGCCGTCCATAGAATTCGATCCGGATGTCACGGCAAATGCACGCAAAGATGGTTCAGTCCTGTATGACATTTCGAGGCAAGGCCAAAAAAGCCTCGGGGCTGAGCTATCTGCCATCAAAAGTTCTTTGACAAAGGGCATAAAGAAGGTAGCTGGTATCTGGTGTCACAAGAGCAAGGAAAAAACTAGCGAAGTGAATCCCGCCTCGATAGAAATTCCTAAGATTCCCTCTGACAGACTACTGGAGCCATCGCCCCAATCCTCCGAGGAATCAGTTTCTACAACCGAGGCTTCCGATTCAACAAGCACCTCACCCAATCTTTCCGCAGCGGAAACACGATCTTTATCGACAGGAGCTCTGCAGACATCGACAAGCCCCACAACAATAACTCTTCCCTCTCCAACCAATATTAACATTCACATAGTGAAAACATTTGGCTTGGGACTCATAGTCCTATCGTGTCTTGCATGGCTCCTCCTACGTTGTCGAGACCCTCGTCGCCGTGTCGACTATGCCGCTCGCAGGGAGGAACGGAGGACCAAGCGAATGTATCGTAGGGCTGCGCAGAAACAAGCATTCGAGAATTGGCTCCGAAGCGTTCATCTCAAGTTCAGAGCTCTTCGTTTTAGGTACGGCTTTGCACCTCAAACAGCAATTAGCTGGGATGAGAAACGGACACGTGTGATTGCACAGGAGGCCGTTCTGGAAGATGCAATGGCGGACGATATCAGGGCACTCAGAAACGCCCACCGAGTCGTGAGTAGCATTACGGCTGCCGAAGAAGGGAGGCATGACTTCGTATACGGAGCCGAAGGCTCCGAACGGCGGAGGAGCGTCTCCACTCTCCCAGGGTACGAGAGCGAAGGTAGCCTACCACCCTCATATGACGACGCAGGCAACAGGTTGGAGGGACCGACTGTGGTCAACAGATTTCAGTATAACCTTGTCGACGCCGAGTTCACCTCTGACAGCAGCGTCATCTCGACCAGTCCACGAATCAGCCGAGACGGCACAAACAGCGAATTTGACGAGAAGTTTGAGCAGATATCATTGGAAGCAGGCAGCCCGGCTGGTTCCGGTCAATGATCTGTGAGGGACCGATGAATGGAGCAAATGGCTATAGTTAAGGGGAGTTTGGCTGTTGGCCGTCAACTGTACATTATTTGGAGTTCTGGATGGACAGGTGGCGTCCATTTTACGTCTTCATGCCAATGTTCGCACATATGCGTGCCTCTTCTCAGTAATTACAAGCGTGTGTAGTCAATACCATTCGTCAATGTTGTTTCGATCTCCGTGCTTGAAAACCATCATCGTGTATGGTTTGTAGCAATTGAAATGAAATACAATGCTCGACATGGGTATCCAAATCGAAGTGGATCCAATTCACGACTTATTCTAGCACTGGTAGACTGCGTTCGAGAACGCGACAAAGGATTTACTACGTGACTACAGTACACAACGCAAAACTTCCCACAGCTCAGTGTCCTGAGTTAATAGAGCGCCATGGACGGCCTGCGAAGATGCCTCATATTCGACAGTCTCGGATGGCCATGTTGATTCACCGCTCCACGATTTGCCGGGATCTCTACAAAAGTCCAAACCCGTACAGATCGAGCCGGACAACGCTTCACCTCTCTGGATCCTCGCCACGTCACCGTTGCATTTTCACGTCCCGCACACATGTCCATCCCAAGGCCTTTTCGCCGTTCCACGTCGGCACCTCATACGAGCATCTATGCGCCACGACTCTCCCTCGCCTCGATTTCCAAGACCTGACCCACACAGGCGGTCGCGCTGACAAGGGTATCGATCTACTGGGCAAATGGCTGCCGTTTTCTCTACGAAACACCAAGTCTCCGGCCCTAAACGTGGTGGTGCAGTGCAAAGCTCTAGCGCGAAAAGCTGGACCAGAGATGATCAGGGAGCTTGAAGGGGCCCTTGCTGGTGCACCGGGCGAATGGAGTGGAGAAGAAACGATTGGGGTGCTATGTGCGAAAAGGGAAGTTACGGCTGGTGTGAGGGATGCTCTGAGGAGGTCGAAGAGGGGCGTTGTCTGGGTCATGGTTGAGGAACTTGATGATGCCGAGAAGGACGGCAAGAAGGGAAATGAAAAGGAGGTAGGAAAAGGGGCTGGACACAGCAAGGAAAATCGGGAGGCAAGAAAAGGAAGAATCAAGCAGGTCTTGTGGAATGATCGGGTACAGAAGCTGGTAGGGGAGTTTACAGGCACCGGCGTGATCCACATACCTGGAGAGGATGGAGGGCCAATGGAATCGGAAGTGCTCATGTCATGGAACGGCATATTGGCGGTATCTAAGTATGGCCAACGGAGATTGGTGGACAACTTTTCAGATTCCTCGCATCTATGACAGGTTTGTTGAACAGACACGCGATATTCCTAGGACTCATCCAGCTGCGCTACGACTGTTATCTTTTCTGGCAGCGCGCTTGGGAATCTTTTCTCGGGTTAACAATGAATCTGTCTTACGTTCAAGGTCCTCAGGCACAAATAGCGGAAGCCATCAAGATGCATCTGAACGTCAGATTATCATCTATCGTTATCTTTGCCATATAATCACGCGATCTATATTGGAGGGCCTTGATCAAGCCTCACGTGCTCTGTCCGTACCTTTACGCTTCTTCAACTTTGCGACCCAATCGTGATGTATACTCCATAAGCTTATTAACACGCCAACCAAGCTTGCCCCCAGCGTGACAAAGTACGCGTCACGATAGCAGTACAAACCGTCCTTGCAATCTCGCTGCCCGTCAGGCAAGATTATCGAATGCCGGTCAAAGATATGGCCATAGATCAGATTGAAAATGTTACCGAAGACAATAGGCGCAAGCGTCATGCTGCCCCAGTTTTGACTCAGGCCATTCACTCCGAAGGTCTCAGCAACGAGTGCTGGGTAGACGCCGAAGAGGAAACCGTAGGCTAGGCCGGTCAAACCAGACAAGAAGCCCAGAACGTGAGGATTATCAATTTGGGTCCCGCAAACTTGGGCGAAAAGGAAAATCATGCTGGATATGAAGAGGCACCAAAAGCGGCTCATTTCCAGCTTCCTGACAATAATGTCTGAGCCAATACCTAGGCAGACAGAGTTAGCGTTAGGTTTGCGAGTATGCAGAGCATCGACATACCGCTTATGAGCCGTCCAGCAAAGCTCATGAAGGAGAGGATCTCGACATGCATCAGTTGTCGTTCTTGGATGAATTCTGAGGAGGCACTGTCGTCGTAATGGTGCCATATTGCTCGGGCCTGGGAAACAGGTAAGAAGGGTCAACAATGAAACCGAAGATAGGAAGAATTACATTGCTTCCAATATTGCTAAGCAGCTTGTTAGACTAACGTCCTTCTGTGAAAGGGATAGCGAATGAACTCACTTAATTGTCATGAGTCCTAGGCCAGTCAGTAGGCCCAGTAATAACCATAGTAGGTAGAACTTCATGTGTGAAAGCAATGCTAAACCTCGTATATCTACATCGTGTGAGTCATGATCCTTTGCATTTTTTGCCTCGTCTTCTTCATAAGGTACATCGCCCGGACACGACCCAGAAGACTTAGACAACAAGGAAGAGGTCTCTTCTGTGCCTTGGCTAGGGGCTTCGTGTTGATGGAAACTTGAAGAGTCCTTGGGTGCATCTTCATGAAACTTGATGGACTCAGGTTGCATACCTGGTTCATGAGACAAGCGACGGACGCTGTGCCTGCTGTCTCCGGATTTGGTACGTTGGAGTAAGGTCGAGGCGTCGGAGCTGCTTCGTTCAAGTGAGCCCGGCAGAAGATCATAAGACTGCGGGACTGGCACAATGCGAAGCAGGAAGCTTCCGACGAAAGGGATCGTGAATGTTGCGATAGCTAGCAAGAGGAGCAGATCTAGCGTATTGTCCGGGAATGCTATGGAGGATATCGATGCGAAGAAGAAGGCACTCAGGCCAAATGCTGATAGGGGAAAGGCCGTTGCAGTACCACGATGATCCGGCCAATTCAAAGCGGCTTGAAATTGTGAGCTTCTGGCGACCGTGTTGATGTAGTGAGTCTTACATGTCTTGACAGCACCTGCGAAAGAAGCGCAACCCCCCACGCCTGTCAGGAAAGCGAACAGACATAGCCACGGCATCGATATTGAACCAGGACCTCCATCATATGCTGTGGGGAAGTCAGAAACCAGATTCTCGGGCCGCATAGGGCTCCATGCCTCGGTACAGCGAGAAGTAGCCCACTCCCAACAACACGGCACCCAAGAGCGCGCCTGGCCTAGGACCTCTTGTATCAACCAATAGGCCTATTGGGACACCAGCGGTGTACATCCCCAAGTTGCCGAACGTGCCCTGCCATACATGAGATACCCGTCCAATGCTCTTTCAAAGAAGATAGCCCACAATCAAGTTACTCTGGGTTGAGGAGAGCTTCAATTTTTCTGCAAATGCTGGTGCCCATGCCGAGTATGCATACTATCCATGCGGTCAGCGTATTACACAAAGACAGAAGTCGCTGGCATATCCACATTGGTCCCACATGCCAGAGATATGACAGTGGCTGCAATCACTGATAGTACTCTCGCTGTCCTCAACCTATTTCCAGACATTGTAGTAGTGATTTGGGGGCCGAAGGGTTTTGAGAGAAGGTGATCACTCGTCACCGTGTCTTCATGACGACGAAGCGACCAACTCCATATCCACACATAAATAGGAAATAGTTGATGCGGACAGACACACCGCGGATACAAAGCAAGTTTTGGTATCAACAATATCAACAACAATTGCGCTCCGACTTACTCTTCTTATCAGGGTCAAAAAGAGTGATATCATAATGCCAAGGCTTCTAGCTCCCAATCGCTCCGACTTTAGCGCCCGCCTACGCTAGAGTGCATCAATGATCAAGCACGATCCTCTGGCCGCAGCAACCCCGTATATTATATTGAACACCTCCGCCATACCGCCTTGGACCTCAAAACGCAAAAAGAAAGCACCTTGGTGGACACCATGGGGGCTTTACTCTCGCTTCCGCTCTTAGCTGTCCCGAGTCTAGGGACCGTGAGTTCGCCCCCGCTCCTGTTGCTCTAGACGGCGTTGCCTCACCACTCTTCTTACTGACATACTTGTAGCTGATAACCTTTGGAGCCTCATGTTGCGGAGCCGCCACTTGTTCTGCTGTATGCAGGTCTTGCGGGAAATTTCAGAGCAGGTAGAGATTCGTTAGGCCGTTGCGAGGCTGTATAGCTAACAGGCAGTAAGCATGGCCACTCGCATCGCCTACGCAGTCATACTCCTACTCAACTCGATCATATCTTGGCTCATGCTCACACCATGGGCGCTCAAGAAGCTGGAACGCCTGACGTTGGATTACATGGCGATAACTTGCCAAGGAAAGCAATGCTATGGTTTCGTTGCTGTCCAGCGGGTCAATTTTGCCCTCGGTCTATTCCATTTTGCTCTTGCGATCCTATTGCTTGGTGTCAAATCTTCTAGAGACGGACGAGCTGCTCTACAAAACGGTTACTGGGGACCTAAACTCATCATCTGGCTGGCTTTCGTTGTCATGACCTTCTTCATTCCAGAGGCTTTCTTTCAAGTCTGGGGCAAATACTTCGCACTGGCCGGAGCCATGATGTTTGTGCTCCTGGGACTCATACTTTTAGTCGATCTTGCCCACACTTGGGCCGAGTTCTGCTTGGAGAAGATTGAGAACTATGATTCCAAGGCATGGAGGGGCGTTCTCATTGGATCGACACTTGGCATGTATACCATGTCGTTCGCCATGACTATCGTTATGTACATTTTCTTCGCCAACAGTGGCTGCGCAATGAATCAAGCCGCAATCACCGTACGCCCCTGCAGTTTTATAAATCGTACTGCCGCTAATCAGCGCCTAGGTGAATCTCATCGTCCTGCTCATAATCTCCGCCATTTCGGTCCATCCCGTGATCCAAGAATACAACCCCCAAGCTGGCCTCGCTCAGTCTGCTATGGTTGCTGTCTACGGCACCTACCTTACTATGTCCGCCGTATCCATGGAGCCAGATGACCATCACTGCAATCCTCTCATCCGTGCTAGCGGCACTCGCACAGCGTCAATCGTCATTGGCGCGATCGTCACCATGCTTACAATTGCCTACACCACTACCCGCGCTGCCACCCAGGGAATCGCTCTAGGCAGCCAAACCAGCCACTCATACAGCAAGCTTGGTTCAGAAGATGCCGCAGAGCATGGTCTCGTGGACACTCAGCCCTCTGCGTCTCGCCGTGAAATGCGCGCCGAAGCCCTCCGTGCTGCGGTCGAAGCCGGTAGTCTGCCCGCTAATGCCCTTGACGACGATGACGAAGACGAAGAGTCCAATGACGGCCACGGCGGCAAAGACGATGAGAGAGGTGGCACACAATACAACTACTCTCTTTTCCACGTCATCTTCCTGCTGGCGACGTGCTGGGTTGCTACCTTACTCACGCAAAATATCGATTTCGAGAAGGCTGGTGATTTTGCAGCTGTTGGAAGGACATATTGGGCTAGCTGGGTGAAGATTGTGAGCGCATGGGTGGCATATGGCATTTACACATGGAGTCTGGTGGCTCCGGTCACGATGCCGGACCGTTTTGGCTATTGAGACCCATAGGAGCACAGAAGCTTTGCTTCAGAGATGGGCAATCTTTGCGGAGTTGTTGCCCAGAGTGCGGGTAGGCCTTGGCTGCCAAGCATCGCATGGTGTTTCTGGGTCCATGGTCGGTACTAAAGGTTTCATGTACATAGCATAGGTAGTCAGTGTGAAAGGATACGGGAAGGCTGTTGTCAGTCCATAGGTCAATTTCTCGAAACTCAAAACTCGAAACTCGAAACATGGGACACGAACTTTCTTCAATTTGGTGCGCGGGTAGCATTTGAAATGTGATGTCTTGAAACTAGGAATAGGCCTCTTTAGATGTGTGTGTATATTGATGCTCTTACGTGTCTTTCAATTTCGTATGACTTTGGCTCTCAGCATTGCCGCCTATGCCACCGTCATACGAGTAAAGTACATTTAAGCGCCTAACGGAAGGGTATTAAAATCCGTAGTCTTGACCATGAACTTTTAATCGATGCTGGACAAGATAAACTGAATGAAAATCGTGATACTAGTACAGGTGTCCGTAGACATCGAACAAAAGGGAAACCGAGGTCGAAGATTAACATTATGGTGTACCGCAGCTCACATGTCCCTCTGGGATGTGGGATTCTAAGAGTCGCAGTAGGCGTTCATCGTCTGATGTCATCAAAAACAAGAATATTCGATACTGGTAATAGGCCAGAATGAGTTTGGCCATGTCGGTAAGGCTAGGCGTGCAACCCGTTCGTGAAGGCTTGAGGTGGCTCTGGGTATTCTGAGTCTGAAATGCGCCTTCTCTTCTTGGCAGGTGGCTGCTCGCCTCGTAGTTCCGCAACCTCGCGCTCAAGCTCGTCAAGTTGGTGCTTTAAGTCCTCCTCCCGGCGCAGCGCCTGGTCTAAAGACTGACGCAGCTGGCTCTCCGAGTCTCTGGGAATCATCTCTGCTTGTGGGGCGCCACCTTGTTCATACTGATTGACCGTGCCTTTGTATAGGTCGTTTATGACCTCCAACTCGCTCACCCGCGTCTTCAGGAAGGTGTTCGCTTGTAGTAGGCCTTCATACGTCTGTGGCGGTTCCAAATTGCGGTCATTGAAAGATGAGGTGGAGCCTGGTGAGGGGTGACGCAGCTGAAACGCAGGTATTGCGGGAGATTGGAATGCATGCTCCGCGGACGAGACACCATCGAACATATGTTGAGGAGCGATGTTGGAAGGATGAGCGGGGGTTTCATTGCGTGAGACCGGAGAGTTTGAGCGATCGGAGCCAGAATTGTGGGACAATCGCTGGTTGCTGGCATAATTTGGAGGAGGAGTACCCTCAGATTGAGATGCGGGTAAGCCGTTGCTGTCAAACAGCGACTTTATCGCACTTATTAGTAAACCCTTTGCGCATTTCCAAATTTGCTTACTTTTCGCTTTTGTCCTTGACCTGCCGTCTTCACGCGGTTGCGACTCTTGATTACGTCTGTTTTGAGGGATATAGGCCGAGGTGTGCCATGAAGTTTGAGGAAGAGGCCACATGCGTTGCAGAGGACGGATCCCACCTCGTCGCGTCGCCAGAGCGGTGTGGTGGATGTAGTGCAGTTTTGACATACTGGCTGTAGATTTCCAGGCTCGCGGTCAGCAAATGTTGCCATTCTTTTCAATGAGTGAATGCATTGACTGGAAACATGAAGCACAAGGTTGAATGAAAAAGAGCGAAGTTCGCCGGCAGCGATAAGATAAGCACTTTAGCGCGCGTTTTCAGGGTCCTCGGTCGCGGTCTCGCAAAGAAAAGGGTCTGTAACCAGCCAGCAATCGTAAAACGTGGTCCTGCCGAATTCGTGGAAATCCTCTTATCGGGTAGTGTGTACATGCTTTGTTTTTCAAAAAACATGTCGGTGCTCTTCGCGCTCCTTTTCATATCCGTGGGGAATTGTGCTAAGCGAAACAGCATAAGGTACTCACAGGGACATTGCCTTGACCTGTTGTCGCAGCAGGTAACGATGTAGCATAGCTCATGGTTTGGGAGGCATCATTGTACGCCCTATCAGCATCCAGCCGTCAGCCTCGGTCTTTTCCAGTCTCGCTCACGTGTAGTTTTTCGGCGCACAACACAAAGCGCCCTCAATTAGGGTGAAGCCAGGAGATGCAGCCAATTGGGGGGAGGTGAGAATGAATATAGGATGCCTTGTAGTAAAGGGGTAATTACCGGAGATGCGGCGACGGAACAGAGGCGACTGAAGCCAGGGTGGCTAGAGCAGGAAGGTCAAGGTGGAGACTTGCTTGCTGAAAATGTTGCTGTGTCGACGCCGAAGACAGCCGAGAGGGGTCGTGATTGGGCACGGGCGATGGCGAAGGCACCCGAGTGTCTGTTGCAGGAGCCGTTTTGAAGACTGACAGATCCGGGATCTGATGTGTAAAAGGTGATGGAAGTGTGAGATCCAAGGGAGAGTGTCTGTAGATCAGGGGGGCTGAGACGGAAGCCGTGATTGCGGTTGTGGGGGATGTAGAATTGGAGGAGGGACTGGGAAGTTTGGAGGATGTTGTTGAAGAAGAGTGTGCTGAGTGTTGGCGGTGTGTTTTTTCCCGGGACGCGGTAGTTGATTAAGGAGCGAGGGGTAAATTAAATCTGCTTATACAAATGAAGGCGCTGGCATTAGATTGTGTGAAGCAAGAAACACGTAGAAGTACAAGAATTGAGGGATGGAATGGCTTTTACGTCGTGGGCGTGGGCATTTATTTGGCTTGGAGAAGGATATCCGCCCATAGTGATAGATAAAGGGATGCTGAGTGGGCACCAAGGGCAAGGGGATCTGCTACCCCTGCACTTTAATCTGCTACCCATTAAAGCAATACTATTTTAGGCTCTTGTTATTTTATTTCCTCTTCATCCCCACCAAATACTCATCGTGGAGTTGCTCGATTCGAATATTGATATAAGGATGCTTCCTACTTCATCTCCTTGCGCCTGAGAGGTTTCAAAGAAGCAAGCAAACCAATTGCACCTGCCCAAATTCCAATCACCAATATTACAAGGCTGGTAGACGCGTTCCATTACTCCAGCAGAAAGCCGTTCATATCCTGTCAGAATGGCATGATATGGCAACTGTCAAGGCTCTTGAGGGCCGGACTGTTCATCAAATTCAATCGGGCCAAGTCATTGTAGACCTGTGCTCCGTGGCGAAGGAATTGATTGAAAATAGTCTAGATGCTGGAGCTACCTCTATCGAGATCCGCTTCAAGAACAATGGCCTGGACTCCATCGAGGTTCAAGACAACGGTAGTGGCATTGTCAGCAAAAACTACGAGACCATTGCCTTGAAGCATTACACATCCAAGCTCTCTAGCTACGACGACCTTTCTTCTTTGCAAACATTCGGCTTCCGAGGCGAAGCTCTTTCCTCACTTTGCGCTCTCTCCAAATTTCATGTCACGACTGCCCGTGCAGACGAAGCTCCAAAGGGCACGAGGCTTGACTTCGAGGTGTCTGGCAAATTGAAGAGTACTCAGGTGGTAGCAAGCCAGAAAGGTACTACTGTTGTTGTCGAGGATCTTTTCGTGAGCCTGCCAGTCCGGAGAAGGGAGCTTGAGAAGAACATTAAGAGGGAGTATGGAAAAGTTCTCGGTATCCTCCAGGCGTATGCTTGCATTAGTACGCAAGCTCGAATCTCCGTCAGCAATGTCATGGCAAAGGGCAAGAAAGCGGTAGTTTTCGCAACAAAATCGAACCAGACGACCAGGGAGAACATTGCAACTGTTTTCGGTACGAAAGCATTACCCGCGCTGACTCCCATGAATCTCAGCTTCGAGCTACAGCCTACAAAAACCCAAGGTCCAGCGTCTGGTTCCGAGTGAGTACCCCTGTCATATATGGAGAAGACAAGAATCTGACTGCCAAGGAACAAGCAAGTGCAAGTACTCGGTCATGTTTCAAGACCTATCTTTGGCGAAGGCCGGCAGGCACCTGACCGCCAGATGTTCTTCGTCAATTCAAGGCCTTGTGGGCTTCCTCAAGTGGCCAAAATTTTCAACGAAGTCTACAAGTATTACAATGTTTCACAGTCACCATTCATTTTTGCGAACATATTATTAGACACTAGTACGTGGCCCTAGAAGTAACATACATTGTTGTCTGATGATCCTAGATGCATATGATGTGAATGTTTCGCCCGACAAGAGGACGATTCTATTACATGATCAGACTAATTTGTTGGAGTCCATCAGGGTTTGTGCATGTTTTAAATGCTTAAAAACGGCGAGTTGACGGCTACAGGTTTCTCTAACGGCGCTTTTCGAAAGACAGGATCAAACTGTACCGCAGTCTCAAAAGTCTGGTCAGAAACTCCATTCCTATAAAAAGCTTACGGTTCGTCGGGACATCTCAGGCGTTGACGAGACACCTGCGCTCCTAAATTACGCATTAAAGCCCCCGGAGATTCAAGTATCCGAAGATAGCGAGTATGCGGTACAGAGTGAGAAAGAAGGGCCGGCCGAAGATGGCGGTGTACCTAGTCTGATTGAGAGCTTTGCAGGCCGCGACAGCAAAGAGCGTGGTATCAACGTTGTCTCAGCTCCAGCGGCATCAAAGGGGACGAAAGTGTTGTCAAAGGAGAAGCAAAAGCTTATAAAGAAACTTAGTAGAGAGAAGGAGCATTTACATGAGCCTGACGATCATGATGATGCTCCGGATCTGGCGAAATCTGATTACACGCCGAATGGTATTGCAAGACCAGTGGAAGACTTCAATCGGAGGATTGCGGAGCAGCAGCCTGATTCGATCGAGTCTCCAACCTCAATAGAACCTACTTCCCAAGAGGCTCTCCAGGAATCCTCACCGACGGAAAATAGGTCAGAGACGGAACACTCTTCAGGAGTAGTGCCAAACGCCTTTGACCGAATGCGCCCACGGCGTAATCCGCCAGAGGTTGCAACGATAACGATTGGCTCAAAGACTACCACTTCTGTACTCGGCTCATCCTCCTCCAAACGGCGCAAGCTCGATTCCACACCAACCACACCAGTTAGACCCACGGGCGTTGCTGATGATTCAGTAAGACAGAAGTTCAGTAGCAGCATGAGAGTCTTTGCTGCTCCTGGCTCTGAGCTTATTAAGTCGGTTGGTAGACCACAAAGCAAATCACGGGTATCTCGGCAGTATCTTGGTAGTGCTAGTGACGATGAAGAAGAATCTCTTTCGAGGGACCCTAGTCCTATAGCATCGACGCCATCTGAAGAGGACGACGAAAGGTCCGCAACTTCCCCAGGTGATCGTGCCGATGAGTCCTTGGAGACGCCTCTCGTGGAGGCTGAATCTGATGATGATTACCTGGATGATGAAGATAAGAAAGCACGAGAAGAAGCCACAGTTGCCGAGTTGATCAAGCAAGCCGAAGAAAAGGCAGCCACGCCCTCCGAAGACAACATCAGGCGTGCAAACCAGATATTGAAAGGTCGCGGGCAAAAGGACTCCACCACGCAGCTTATGCAGATGATCGATGAGTCTGTAGAGAGGATTAGTCAGCAACTGCAGACTCTGGAGATGGCTTTGCAAGCATTCGCCGATTACGGCTTCTCGCCAAATCCTACGGCTCCCCCTGAAGACACATCTGCAGAAGAGAGCTTGTCGCTGACGGTCTCAAAAGCTGACTTCGCGGACATGCACATCATAGGCCAGTTCAATCTCGGCTTCATTCTCGCTGTCCGTGCTCCTTCACTTTCTTCGCCTAATTCTGATCTCTTCATCATCGACCAACACGCCTCAGATGAGAAGTACAACTTTGAGCGTCTTCAGGCCAACACGATTGTCCAAAATCAACGCCTGGTTCATCCACACATACTCAATCTCACCGCCGTCGAAGAAGAAATAGTCCTCGAAAACAATGAGACTTTGCTAAAGAACGGGTTTCAGGTCGAGATCAACACCAGTGGCGATGAAGAAGTAGGCCATCGCTGTAAGCTCATCTCCCTCCCGATGAGCCGAGAGACTACCTTTGATATTACCGATCTTGAAGAGCTTATCGCTCTGCTTGCCGAAAATTCTTCTTCCTTCTCATCAGAAAACGTGCCACGGCCGACCAAAGTGCGACGCATGTTCGCCATGCGCGCTTGCCGTAGTAGTGTCATGATAGGAAAGACTCTCACGCTGAAGCAGATGAGCGCCTTGGTGAGGAAAATGGGTAAAATTGACAAGCCGTGGAATTGTCCGCATGGAAGGCCGACTATGAGGCACGTATGTGGGTTGCAAGAGTGGGACGGGTGGAAAGAGGATGATGGATTGGTGGGAATGGAGGAGGAAAAGGAAAAGACTGAGTGGCGGACATGGATTGAAGGCGTGAGGGAGCAACAAGAAGAGATGGAGCAAAAAGAAGATGGTGGGCATGGGGACGAGGAGCAAATGGAAAAGGGCTTCGACAACAATGCAGCTGGGGTTGCAATGGATGAGGACCGGAGCTGAAACAAGATGAGTGAACATTTTCCAGAGTACCGTACCGAGTATGTGCCACGTGCAGTACGTTAGAGTCCCACCTGTAAAATAGTGAGGGAATATTACCCTTTATTCACGTTGTCCAGCCTGAACTCCATCCGAAGTATTTGCACTCTATTGGATGATCCCCAGAGGTTACATCCATCCTTCGGTCCCCGTCCTTCCCTCCTCCATCACTTTTCCGCTAACCTCCCTGGCTCTGATGCCTCCACTTGGCCAAATCCCTCTTTCCTTGACCTCTACTCCGCTCCTACTAACAACCCTCCCTCCGCCACCCATACCTGCAGGCCCAGACCTGCCCATCCCTCCCCACGCTTTAGCCTTGCCGATCCCAACCATGCCAGGGGCCCAGCCCCCTCCCTGGCCAGGATTTCCGGTTCCCGGCGTCAATGCCCGTTGCTCTAACCCGGCTCCTCCCCTTCGCTTCTGTTGATTCAGCGGTGGGGTTGGCGGATTCATTTCCAGTGGACGAAAGTTTTCGTTGTTGGCCGTGTATTCGAAGGGCGAAGTCTGGGAAAGTGGTTGATAGGGCTGTTTGTTGAGAAGATGTTTGAGTTCTCTTGGAGGTGATGGGGATGGAGAAGGGCAGGGTGAAGGGTGCGTTATCCAATTATTGTCGGGAAGTGATGGGGCTGTGGATCGCGGACGTGTTGACGCAGGTTGACTTGTTGCTATTGTGGTGATGGTGCTGGTGGAGTATATTGAAGAAGATTTGGTAGGGGAGCGGATTATACTCGGTTGGTTGGTTTGGTTCGCGGAGTTTGTCGTGTTGGAATAGACCGAAGAAGATTTGGTAGGAGAACGGATCACTGTTGATTGATTATTTTGTTTCGCCGGGCTTCCTCCTTGAGAAAGGATAGGGAACATAGTACGAGACGACCGGTGGAAGGGTGAGTATTGATCGTAGAAGGGGCCTTGGATCTCAGTGCGAGAGGAACGGTGAGCGGGCGGTTGGTCGTAGAAAGGAGTTGCGAAGTCACTTCGAGAGACCCTGTCACTGGTGTTGACATGGGCATCGCCCGTAGAGTTGGAATGGGAGTCGTTACTAGGAGAGCGCGGTTGGTCAGTGTTTTGGCTTTGGATCTTGGTCCTCGAGGATCGCTGAGAGAGCGGTAGGTCATAGAAGGGACCTCTGATCTCGGTATTAGGGGAACGGTGAGCCGGTGGTTGGTCGTAAAACGGCGTTGAGAGGTTAGTGCGAGAAGCTCTGGCGCTGGCGTTCGGATGGGAGACTTTTGTGATGTGGGTGTCAGATTCGTTGCGGGTGTGCATGAATGGAACGGTTGGGGAGGCCATCAGAGGGTCTTCCGCCTTGGAGTCTCGGTGTTTGTCTGTTATTGTCGAGGTTTGGCTCATACGGTTATCGAGAAGAGAGGACTTGTTGCGCTTGTGCCGCGACGTTAGATTGTCTTCTAGAGGGTTCATATCCGGAGGAAGCCTTGATATCTTGCGGAAAATGACCCCAAGACAGATTGATATTGCTAAAGATACCAGGTGAAATGTCCCAGTAACCACGCTGGTAATGAAGGCGGCGAACACGATACTGGTAGTAGCCTGGTCGCTAGCGAAAAGAGTGGACCAATGGCCCGGGGCATTGACAGGTTCGATAGACTGAGTGTGAGAAATCAAGGCCGTAAATACGAGGAATGGGATCAATCCGGCGTCGATCATGGCTGCGAATAGCATATAGCTGGCCGAAGATGATGGAGTGCGTCCCTTGGCAGAGCGGGAAAGATGATATGTACCATAAATTGTGTGCAATATTGCAACTCCAGGCTGATGCAATGTGTGATTAACGTTGGCTTTCTGTCCTCATTTAGGTCATACATACGGGTACACGTATTATCCATCCTGTGACCGCGTCGGTTCCTTTGATGCATATTACACAAAATAGCATGCCAACTGCCCCGATCAATTCGCCTATTCGAAGGACTAGCTGGGCGGTTCGTGTACATTTAACTCTCGACTTGGTACGCGGATTCATTGGTTTCCAGTCCAGGTTTCCATACGGACTAGCCAACTGTTAGACAAATCCACGGTCAACTGGCGACAAGTAAGGGCGCGCAGCTCAACATCAGTAGCGTGGTAGCTTTCATGACGGCACAGAATCCAAAAAAAATCTCAAAACAGAAGGAAAAAAGAAGGAGAAGAAGACGAAGAAGAAGAAGGAAAAAGCGAAATAAAATCACGAAGCGGGAGAATTGAATGTTCATAGACGCGTCAATTAATGTCGGATTTTCGGCGTGAAGCCTTTTTTAATATGCAGAAACAAATTATGCCAGACACCGACACCACCGAAACCGTGCTTCCTCGGAAAGCTCGCGCCAAATACTTACGCGACAAAGTAGGAATCTGGATGTCGATTGAATTCCTTGGAATTAATCCAAAGGCCATCCGGCTTCGACCTTGGTGTTGGTAGAGACAGGCTTGCTTGCGATATGGCTTTGGGGTTGAAGCCTCGTTCGGTGGGGCCTGAGAAAGAGTATTTCGACGGATGATCGTAGAGGAAGGGCGGCTCAGCACCCATGACTTGGTACAGGGCTTAGTAAATAAATATCAGGTGGAAAACTTAACAGATAAGATATCTGCACAAGACACAACGTACAAAGAAAGGACTGAATATATGTTGAATCGGAAGCTTGAGTCTGGGAGTCGCATTTGTTTAAGCGCTTTTCGTTGGCAAGGCAACATTCTCGATTAAAGCTGCTCTAAAAAGCAAACCTGAGGTACCCGAGGTACCCCAACGTTCCCCACTACGAGTACAATAATATCAGCGTTACGGAGTATACTTTCTCCACTGACTAGATGAGCAGCATCACTCGAGCTGTAAGCTTCTTTACTGGGTCCTCAAAGTTGTTAGCCAGACCATCACGTATTACGAGGCTTCACGTCTCAAGGCCAAGGTGGCATAGCAGCCATATTGTTAGAGATGGCCGGCCTCTCCGCATGGCCGTTATTGGATCTGGGCCTGCGGGCTTCTATACAGCTTATAAGGTCATGTCAAGTATAGAGAATGCTATCATCGATATGTATGAATGCCTTCCCGTACCCTTCGGGCTAGTGAGATTTGGCGTTGCACCAGATCATCCAGAAGTCAAGGTAAAATGCTTTTCCAAATTCATTGCTACTTTCCTATCTGCCTCCCATGCTCTTATTCTTCACTTCTAATGATCCCCTCTCAGAACTGCCAAGACAAGTTTGAAGAAGTTGCTTCATCACCGCGTTTCAATTTTTTAGGCAACATTGCTATTGGCAAAGATTTGCCTTTAGCAGATCTCAGGCCTCATTATAACGCTATTCTCTTCGCCTATGGGGCCACTAAGGACCGGAAACTTGGAATCTCAGGTGAACACAACTTGAAAGGAATCTACTCAGCGCGCGACTTTGTGGGTTGGTACAACGGACTTCCCGAACACCAGGCGCTGGCGCCGGAGCTCGAATCGGGTGAAGAAGCAGTGATCGTTGGGCAAGGAAATGTAGCGCTTGATGTAGCACGTACACTCTTGAGCCCTGTCAATAGTCTACGGAAGACGGACATGACAGATTACGCCCTTGATATTTTATCGAAAAGTAGAGTGAAGAGAGTCAGTGTCATTGGTCGAAGGGGCCCGATGCAGGTGATTTCTGCCGTCCCGTCAAATGCCAAAGACAATTGCACGATTGACACCTTTTTACAGGCGTCCTTTACTATTAAAGAAGTCCGCGAGCTATTAAATTTGTCTTCTGTCTCTTTCGAGCCTATTGATCCTGCTCTGTTTCCGCCAAACGCTGCAAAGCTTCCTCGAACACCCAAACGTCTCACCCAGCTTTTAGCTAAAGGCTCATCGACTCCAGCTTCGCGAGCGCGAAAGTCCTGGTCTTTGGATTTTCTCCTGTCACCTAGATCTTTCAATGCGTCCAATGCAACACCTAGTAATCTGTCTTCTCTCACATTCCTCAAGAATGAATTGAATGGTCCAGACAAATTCGACTCGTCTGCTACCGTCTCTCCCACCGCGACTGAGATATCATACCCCACTTCCTTGGCATTCCGGAGTATTGGCTATAAGTCAGAAGCCATCGATGGCATGAAAGATTTAGGCATAGACTTCGATGAGCGTCAAGGCATCATTCCTAATGATTTACATGGTCGTATCACCAGTCTCTCGGACAGCGGGACCGGGATTCCAGGCCTCTATTGTTCCGGATGGGTAAAGCGAGGTCCGGCGGGCGTGATCGCTAACACAATGGAAGACGCGTTCGATACAGCGGAATCCATTGCAAAAGACTGGGGAAACAAAGAACCCTTCATGTCCGGTACAAATGGTTGGGATGCGTTGCGAGAGGACGCAGCCACAAAGAGTCTAAGACCTGTCACGTGGGACGATTGGAAGAAGATCGATGGAGCGGAAAAGGAGAGGGGAAAAGCAAAAGGCAAGGAGCGGGAAAAGTTCACAAGCATCCAAGACATGCTTGGAGTGCTGGACTGAAGAATTGAGATAGCGCGGCCTGGAGCGGCTTCCGCAGAGCACGAGAACTAACGCCACTTCGAGAGAGGGTACAAAGTCACTATCGACTAGGATCTTGAGTTGACTTACAGCAGTCGACTTAAGAGCTTAATTACAGGTAAAGCAAGCCAAGGGACAAAGAGACGTTGCACCCGGTCCGCTAGGATGCGCTGTCTATACCTCGAGCGTGCGGTGCGCAATGCCAGACTCCTCGAACAAACCTCTTGGCTATAGTGGCAACGTCAACTTACGGTTGCGCTTATGGCTTTGACGATGCTTTTCAAGGACCGGAAGAGTTGCTTTGATTTTCAAAAGAGGAATTAGAACGCTAGAGACGCAGAGCAGTCTCTTTCCTTGGAAGAAGGTGTGTCTAGCTATTATTCCCAAAGAATATATAGCAAAAACTATGTAAAATGGGGGTGTGTCTATAGATGGGCTGTTATATGAGTCTCTAATTCCACACGTTTCATCTCACGTAAAGTGTCACCAGCGTTGAGTGTTCCTTAGCTCCGAAGACGTCATTCGAAGCCAGCTCTTGACCTAGTAGTTCTGCTGAGATTCTCTTGCATCATGGTTACTAGAATATTTCTTTTATGTACTTGAAATGTTCGCGAGAGCATTGAGTCGAAAATTGCGAACGCACTGCGATCTACGGCCCTTCTCGACGGCTAGGGCCGACTTCACCCATGTGGTTGGTGCAATGCTCATCGCAACAAATACTTCTCGAGATGAGATTAACATATCTTAGGTTGTCGGCGCTGGAGCTGTAGGTCTCGCCATTGCCCGCAGGCTGGCTGAGCGGGATGGCACCTCGACCCTTCTTATAGAGAGGCATGGAGCAGTGGGGACAGAGACCAGCAGTCGCAACTCAGAGGCGGGTCTCCTCTACACATCTACAAATATCCTAGAAACTTAGCCATGACAGGTCATTCACGCCGGCCTCTACTACGGTCCTACCTCACTAAAGACACAGCTATGTCTCAAAGGCAAACAGATGATATACGATCTCTGCAAAAAGCAAAATATTCCATACCGCAACGCAAAGAAGTGGATCCTCTCACAGAACGCCCAACAACATGAAGCGCTCGTCAAGACACATGACTTTGCGAAGTCAATCGGCGTGCCAATACAATTTATCCCCTTATCCGAAGCACATGCCCGTGAACCAGACGTCCGGGTAGAAGAAGCCGTCCTTGAGAGCCCGACAACTGGCATCGTAGATTCCCACACCTACATGTCCTATCTGGAGTCTGATTTCCAGTCAAAAGGTGGTGACTTGGCATGCTATACGAATGTCGAGTCAATCGAACCGCTTGCTTCGGGTTCTCAAGGCTGGAAAATTCAGACCAAATCCCCTTCTTCTTCGGAGACGACATGGATAACAGCCGATATTTTAATTAATAGCGCTGGTCTAGCTGCTGTTCCCTTATCAAACAGTATACTTCCGCACTCGCGGCATGTCAAACCGTATTATGCCAAAGGCTCATACTACTCTTATTCTGCTCCTACGCCCCGGCCGAAGACTCTCGTGTATCCTGCACCAACCACAGGAGCCGCTGGCCTTGGTACACATCTAACGATGGATATGACTGGCGCGATTCGATTTGGTCCAGACGTTGAGTGGGTTGATGATCCCAATGACCTCTCTGTAAATGAGTCTCGATTACCAGCCGCCCTCGAAGAGATTGAGACGTATCTACCAAGTATCCAAAGAGAGAAGGTTGGCTTGGATTACAGCGGTATCAGGCCAAAATTAGGAAAGGGGGGCGCGGTATGGAAAGGTAATGGGGATGGCTTTTTAGACTTTGTGATTAGAAAAGAGGAGGGGTTTGAAGGATTTGTCAATCTTCTTGGTATTGAAAGTCCGGGATTGACCAGTTCTCTAGCGATTGCTGAGATGGTCGATGGATTACTCTACCGTTGACAGGCGGCCATGCATATCAGGAGGGATGGGCTGAGTCTGCGGAAATCAATCCTCAATTCCTCATAGTCGATTTGTGTTATAAGGTCAATGATTGTATTAACGCACTCGGTGCAGCCTTGTCCTGTCATTCATGCTGAATAAATGTGCCCGTTCGATACGGTTCCTACTATTGCTGAGAGAAGAACAGATAAGCGAACACTCTTGATATCCGGGGTGGCCCGGGCGGCATCCGAAGGATGTTAGCTTTGGGTCCTGATTTTGTCGTATACATCTGCACCAATCCACCGAGCTGTGCTTCGTAACAGATAACCCCGATTTTGCTGTTGTGTCTGCCGTCTTAATGGGAGCCAAGCCATTCAACTGAGCAATGTCCTCGGCTTTCACAAATCTCAGATTGCCCCAGTGCATGGCTCTCTGCAAACACAGGTGAAGTGAAAGGAGAAGTTGCCATTATCGCAATCGAGTCATGTGTGCAGTCTTTTCAAAATTACGTAACCAATGCAGGGTTTTACGCAACAAACCAGTGCATGGCAGGTCTCAAAAGTTGAATACTTAGGTTCATAGCATTGTGTCAGCACATACGGAGTAGGGGATACATAATGCGGTTCTCCACATCCGGAGAGAGATCTTTGAAAAGACCCTTTGGTCCCCGGAATTTTTGGTTGTTGCACATCTCCGCATTAGAAAGGCGAGGACACTACTGCTGAAGAAAATTAAACATAATACAACATAACGGCATGTAGGTTATAAGTTACATTACAGCAGCAAGAAGCCACAGCAAATAGCCTCACAACTGCTTCCCATCAACACACACGCTTCCAAATGTGTGCGAGGGTGGCTCTGGTGGAGCTTCTTTGTACTCTAAGCCCTACAAGCCCTCGCAAGCCCTAAAGTAGAGCAGCCTCGGCTTTTGGTCAATCTTTGATCCGGTTTTTGCTTTCTCTCGTTCCGATTCAAAAATTCATGTCCACTCTCGATAACACTCTCGATAACAATTTGCGACTTGTCCCTCATAGAGTACGCACAATCTTTGCACACATGGCCCCAGAATCCACCGTTTTAACGACCAAAGTCGAATCTGTGTCGCCTTATCAGCTGGACAAAGCTCAGGTCAGTCGATTTTCAGCTTTGGCATAGAAGATCCCTAATGCCGAATAGACACTCAGAGCTTCCAGCGCACTTCTCAAGCATATCAAGACAGAAGCGCAGAAAAAGGAAGTTGCCTCCAAAACCAAGAATCTTCTTGTATCGGACAATACTTTCGAAGATTCTCTCTCCTCCGACCTGGAGCCAATATGGCTTGTCCTTACCACAAAAAAATTCATGACCAACCAAAAGCGCCTGAAACCTCGCAAAGTCCTGCTTCCACACTCTCTACATACCTCTCCAAATACATCGATATGTATCATAACACCTGAGCCGCAACGCCAATTCAAAGATGCCATTGCCCATCCTTCCTTTCCCACCACTCTGTCCAAGCGGATCACCAAGGTTATCAGCATCAAGAAGCTGGAAGCAAAATACCGCTCGTTCGAATCAAGACGGCAGCTTCGTGATTCATACGACCTTTTCCTTGCCGATGATCGCATCATCACATATCTAGCCAAATTCTTGGGCAAGACATTCTATAATACTACAGCCAAGCGGCCCATACCCGTCTCCCTCGAAGCCTCGAAGCCAAAGGAGAGAAAGAATGCAGCTCTCCCAAGCACAAAAGTCCGTAAAGAACTTTCCGACACCAAATCCATTGCTGCACCACCTCTGCTCGCGAAGGAGATTGAACGCACTCTCTCTACAGCACAGATCAACCTCTCCCCATCGATTACCACCGCAGTGCGTGTTGGCCTTGAATCTTATACGCCTGAACAGTTAGCGGCGAACATCGAAGCTGTGATGGAAAGCCTCGCCGGAAAACTCGTGGGATGGAAGAACGTGAGGGCTGTGCATGTGAAAGGTCCTAACACAATGGCATTGCCAATTTGGCTTGCTGAGGAACTCTGGGTAGATGAGGGAATGGTGCTTGAGGATGACGAGGCCGCCGAGGCGAAGTCAAAAGCGGTCCAGAAGGGAAAGAGGAAGAGAAAGTTGATAGAAGGCAAGAGGGATAGTGACACCGATGGGGAAAGGAGGAAAAGTAAAGTGGACGGTGAAAGTGAGCGTGCGGACGAGCCCAAGCAAAAGAAAGTTAAGAAGTCGAAGGATGAGGGCCTAAGTCAGGAGATGAAGGACAGACGAGAGAAGCTACGACAGCAGAAGAGAGAAGCTAGGGATAAATTTGAGGGAAACGATGTGACCATAGGTGAGGCTTTGGAGGAAAATCCCAATGTCAAGAAGCCGAGGAGGGCGATGGCAGCGATTTCAGCACCTTGAATGATGACTGACGAAGTTTCATACACCGTCATTCGAGGTAAAAATTTCCACAGAATTGAGCAGCAGCCAGGTACTACATACAGCCATTCTATTCGGTCTCTACGCTGAACCAGTCAAGAACACCTTTATTCCGCGACTTGAAATATCGGTTGAAAACAGCTGTGAGAAAGTCGTCGCTTAGCTGCATATGTCTGCCTTCAGCGATCCTGAACTCGAGTCTCTTCTCTTCGTCCAGAGAGCGCAGACCGATCCAATCTTCCCGATAGATGTCCCTTTCTCGCAGCTTTTTTACTTGGTCACTCGTAGTATTGACCTCACTGAAAAAAGCGCTCTCCTTAGGAACAACCGTTGTGTCATTTGCAAACATGAACATGACGAATCTGCCCAACTTCTTCATGTTCTCTTTGTAGGTGTCATTTTTCACCTTCCTTTCGTTGTTTATATCAGCCAGAAAGTTGCTGTATTCGAAATAGTTGTCCAAATCCTCAGGGTCTCGATAGTATTGCGCGGGTACCAGTCTGCTTTGCGAAAATGAGCCCCATGCATTGCCTTTCAGGACCCCGCGCCATGTCTGACAGAGCCAATCGTTGGCTGCACATTCTTGAAACTCACTGATACCGTTGTGCTGGCTCCCAAAGGTGACAAGATTTTCCACCCTTGGATTGTTGCAGCGCTCGACGTAAGCTCGGAGAAATTGGCCGCCTTGGGAAAAGCCCAGCGCATTGATGGCAGGTGCTTCAGAGAGTATAGGGTGTGAGGCTAGATCGTCGCATACTTTCTGAACCTGCAAGGTCACATTTCCCAGAAAAGTTGCAGTGCGGTCGGCAGAAGGATCATCATCAAGACGGATGTAGTATATGGTCGTGTTTCCGATGGTCTCGTTGAGTAGCTCTCCAATCGATTGAAGGCCTTCAGCTTTGTAGCTAGAGACTGTGAGTATAATGACATGAAGCTGAAAGGAGCACGACATACTTGTCGCCGAGACCATGCCAAACCACTAGTGGTAGGTTTGCTGAGTCTGCGGGGCTTGCGACTGGAGTGCTCTCCGTCGATACCAGAAGCTCTTGCGGAGGAGGCAAAGCTATCACAAATTGCAACGCAATTGGCAATA
Source organism: Pseudevernia furfuracea (assembly GCA_022315425.1). Taxonomy (NCBI): domain Eukaryota; kingdom Fungi; phylum Ascomycota; class Lecanoromycetes; order Lecanorales; family Parmeliaceae; genus Pseudevernia; species Pseudevernia furfuracea. Next base: position 941,306 of record JAIUPT010000010.1, read on the forward strand.
GTGCCCAGATATAGAGAAAAGTCATAACAACAACGAAGGCGAGACGATGACCTTGTTGTTGTTCTTGTTATTCAATCCAAAAGGATGAAAATTGGCGGCTTATCGGCTGCAAGCTTGTAGTAGTTGAGGAATGAAGAGATCAAAGAAATGGAGATCTTGCCAAGCCTTTCCTACGGCGGACGACGGCTGACACTCTGACAAAACCAAAGACAACCAAATTTCAAAATTCAAATCTCAAATTTTCAAAGGATACTTTTTAGGGGTATCATTCTAAAAGAACTCTTTAGGGGGTACTCTTCCGGGGGCACTCTTCTCTTCGGGGGGGCACTCTTCGGGCTTTGTTCGGGGGGCACTCTTCGGGAGGGCACTCTTCTCTTCGGGGGGGCACTCTTCGGGGGGGCACTCTTCGGGGGGGCACTCTTCGGGCTTTGTTCGGGGGGCACTCTTTGGGGGGGCACTCTTCGGGGTACGGTACTCAAAAAAAAATCTGAGAATAGTCCGCGGAACTTCCCGTGTAACTTCCCGTAATTTTAAATTTTAAATTTTATTTTTGAGTACTGTACCCCCGTTGTTGGGTTGGTTTAGTAAGTTATATCGATTCCTATTGGCACTGGTACAATGGTGTTGCGGTGCTTTCCTTTTTCTGCCCCCCGAAGACTTTCCCCCCAAGCCCGAAGAGCGCCCCCTCAAAGAGTGACCCCCCAGGCATGATTCTATGTATTATTATTATGATCTATATTCTACGTGTGATTCGTATAAGGATCTAAAGTTAAATAGCTATCGTAGCTATGAAAGATAGAAAGGCAAATATATCTTGTACGAAGAAAATATATAGGTGAAGGAGCGAGATATTTACGAAGAAGAAAAAAAAAATCAAAAAAAAATCAAAAAAATTTGGTTGTCTTTGGCTTTGTCGGAGTGTCAGCCGTCGTCCGCCGTAGTTCCCCGGATTTTGTTTCGGTTTCAACCGAGAAGCGATGCCCTCGACATGATTTTACTCGACTAATGGTGTCAGCAACACCATGACTCCCAATTGGGCTTAGCGCTGGCACTAGCCACTAGCGCGACTTGGCAAGGCCTACATAAAGGCGAACCCTCATAGCTATTATTCCGTTCACATTCGGAGCCAAAGCATTCAGCCTCTTTCCGAGTCCCTGACATATGGCTCCGTCTCAGATAGCAGAGCAGATAGAGAATGGCCATGTTGGTCCTCACCCATCTTATATCGAAATTGCAAAGCCATACATCTTTGAACCCAAAATAAAGGAATGTCTTACCAATGCTGGAGTATCAGAGGCAAAGGATGACAGCATTCGACTTCAGGGAGTAGCTTGGATTGACAGCGTGAGAAAAGCTATGCATCTGTAAGGAGAGGCTGTTGGCATTTCTGAAAGCCCAAAAGCTGATATGCACAGGCCCGTACGAACTTATAACACTGCTGCCGTGTACTATCATAAGTTTCGTCTCGTACATCCTGATAGCAATGGTTATATTGTAAATGGCTTAAAAACATCCCCTCCGAGTAAGAAAGTCTTATGTGCTAACAGCATCGTAGGACGCTGCAGCGGCAGCGCTTTTCGCGGCGTGTAAGATCGAGGACACACTGAAAAAGTCAAAGGAGATTCTCTGTGCTGCGTACAATCTGAAACTTACGCCGGCAGAGCAGCTTACTCCAGATGACCAAGTACGTGCCTATCCAGTCGAGAAGATGATCTATCTCCTGACCATGAACAGCTGTTTGAGAATCACTCAAAGACGATCATCGGTCTGGAACGTCTCATGCTTGAGGCGTCAGGCTTCGACTTCAGGAATCGATATCCTCAAAATCTTGTCCTGAAGATGGCAAAGCATTATCATGTAGACCGAGATACGGTAGGCAAGACTGCTTATAACATATCTCTTGACCTCTATCGCACTTTCGCTCCCCTCAAGCAGACGACGGCTACCATGGCGATTGCGTGTGTGGAGCTATCGGGGCGCATCTGCGAACAGCCAATTTTAGAATTAGAAGCAGGCAAGGGTTACAAAACATGGAGAATCTCTCGCCCGGAGGTCATGGGTATGCCTACTTGTTACACCCCCAATCAAAAGACCATAGCTAATCATGTGAACTCCAGAGACGCTGCTTGATCTTCTGGACTTGTATACTCACCATCGAGCATCTACCATTGTCGGCCAAGATCACGCCCTAGAGACTTTCATTAGCATCCGCATTGCCCTAAACCAGGAAGCCTCGGCCAACAAGTACCCACGCCATTTTCAAAGTCACAAGAAGAAGCCCACCACCAATGGCGCTAAAGCAGCAAACGGCGTCATCGACTCGAAAGCCAAGAAACCCGTTAATCCAATCACGAGTCCCCGCGATGAATCCTTGAGAGACATTACCTCTCCAACGGCTAATGGCGGTTCGAAGCCCGGGCTGAAGGAGGGCACGGTGCGCTTCATGCTCAACCCGCAGCGCGCAAGAGACGAGAAGAATGCTGTGGCCGAATTCTTCAAGGTCGAGGAAGAAGAGTACGAGATCGAGGTTGAGAGGGAGAGACGTAGAGTCTGAGCTTCCCCTGGGGCTAGATTTGAGCCTGACCTCTGACCATTGGACTCCGCGTAGGTACTTCCAGAGACGGAGCGCATTCGTTCATTCAAAGCCGAAAACGAGGCCACCATGGCAACATCTCTTAAGGGAAATCCACGAGGACGCAGCGGCGATGCCTCGGAAAAGTCGCATGACCGTCAGCGGAAAGGCAATGGCCGGCTTGAGCACCAAGGTCCGGTCCGAGAAGGTCTTCCAGTTATGAAGGACGAGTTCCCGGGCCGAGCTTCAAAGCGAAAGAAGAGACGTCGAGGCTGTTAGGCACAGCCTCGGGAAGAACAGAGCCAGCTTCAGGGGATGTGCCCACAAAACCGTAAAACCGAGGTATGAACTGGAGATTAAATTACAGATTCCGAGTGGCAAGAGTAGTGAGGAAGATGCATCACTATGTTGTAGCGCCTGCGAAGAACTTGCTTGTATCAGAGAAGCATAGCTTTTCGGTGGGATGACCGTTGCTTTGATAGAAGAGGATCTTAACCGTCATGCAAAACATCAAGATCTATGTTGAAGCCCAGAGTAACTACTTTGGAGATGTTAAGCTACCATTGTCCCCGCGGTCCATGCCCATCCCTATATAAAAACTCTGTGCAGAGAATTCGCCTTCCAAGATTGATTTTCCTTGAAGCTCCCTTCATCTCTTCTTCCCAATCACCCCTGTCAGACAGTCCAACACCCGTTCTTCTACGAGCCCCTGATTGACCATATATTTGCTCAAGCCCTTCACTACTTCCACCATCTCCTCAGCATCCAATCCCTGGATTGCCCTCTCCATCACATCCCCTACGCTAGCCTTGTAAATGGCAATGAAGCTCTGATAGTACATGAAAGCAAAGAAACCCATGATGAACTGGCAGTCCATACGATCAGTTATTCCCCCGTGGCCCGGAATGGACTCGCCGAAGTCTTTAACTTTGAAGGTACGTTTAAGGCCCGAGGCGAAGAAGCCACCGAAGGGCGCAATGAGGGAGGCGAATGTTGCGAAGACGAGAATATGAAACTGCATGGGGGCGATGTGGATGGTGGAAGGGATTCGGAGGGAGGCTGGGAGAGGGAGGTTGGTGATGAAGTAGGGTAAATGGTAGGCCTGATGGATGAAAACGGGGTTTGGGGTGCAGGAGAGGCCTGTGAATATGTTCGCGCCAAGATCCTAACACATGATTAGCTTGGGGATAGGGTTGTGTATGGGTTGAGTTTTTATACATTTACTGGGCAGATAAAGTATTTGTAGCGCATCAATACGTTCGTCATGGCAAATCCGAAGATGATCGTACAGATCCACGCTCCAACAAAACCCTCAACAGTCTTCTTAGGTGAAAGCTTGATGAGCTGAGTACGGCCGAAGGCAATGCCACAGATGTAGGCGAAGATATCGTTGGTGATAACCAGGGATGCTGGGAGGAAGAACCATATCATCCCCTCGAAAATGTTGTTCATGATGAAATGGGCTTGTACGACGATCAGATAGAGGGCCATGTGCGTCCAGGCGAACTGGGTGAATTGGAAGCGATAGTGGCCTTTCTGGAGAGAGGCAACAAAGAAGACAAAACCTGCAATGGCGTCAGTCGCGCATTTACCCTCCGAATTCAGCCGACTATGGGCCCCGTAGCAAAGACGTACCAATGACATAGAGCATGAAGCTAATGAAGCGATGGTGGGTTGCGAAAGGTAGCAGGACCTTGTCCACCAGCACAATATGCTTGAAGTAGTATATCACACTCTCTCCGTATAGGAAGTACATTGTAGTTCCCAGAAAGTACCAGTTCAATGATCGCGTGAATCGTAGATTTTTGGCCCTGCTTGGAACATTTGCTATAGCAATGACTTCTTTAAAAGAAACAATCTGGATCCCCGTAACGATAGCTATCACATAAAGATGACCCGAAAACATGGCAGTGAAGAAGCCGGCGATCATGACGAAAGTCCATATTGTCCGTGTGATGAAGGTCTGCTTTTTCTTTTCGTACTCTGACTGCGGTGGACTTTCGGTCTCGTCCTGACAAGTATAGGCATCAGCATTGGTTGATGAAATTTGGCCCGTCACGGTGAAAGTGATCCATCTGCGCAGAGACGTTTACCTCTTCTTTGCTTGACTCCAGTTTTCCATTCATACTCGCCCTTGTTGGGCTACCTGGCTCGGATACGCCCTCGCTCTCGGATATGCTGGGTCTTCTTCCATTCTGATGATTGCTCCCCCTATGTTGAAATTGGACGTTGCGCCTTGGCTTAGCCATGGCTCCTGTAGAGGGTGCTCAGCTGCAACGGGACCTGCTTCTGTGATCTGAGGAAGGTCAAGCAATACTTCAAGCAGACGTGCGGCGCGAGATGACGGGGACGCTGGCACTCAGTCGGGTTCGCGTAAGCTCAATCAAGCCTTTGCTGCCTTGGCGAAAAGAAGCATGGATGGAGAGGGCAAGGAAGAGCGCCGAATCTGCTGTGGACTGGAGTATCTCACGCCGCACAATTTTCAGCTTCGGACTTGCCGGCGAAGTATCAAGACACTGAGAGTATCGGCGCTGAAAAAGCAATAATGTCAGTGCTGGCTATCAAAGGTTCATGGTTCAAACGTGTGGCTCAACCAGGCGATTAAGCGTTATTAGATCCACGCTACGTTAGCCCTGGTGGCCCTAGCCACGCCGCTTCCCGCAATCCATGGACCCTTCTTTTTTGAGTGCTTCCCTCGTTCACTCAATGTCTCAAAATGTTTACTTACATGGTCAATTGGTAGAGCTCTCAATGAGGTTTTACCACGAATGTCATGGAAGACCAGGCCGGCGAAGATGATGACTACTCTGATGACGATCTAGACGCTTTGCCAGATCACGCGTTCCATCAATTCCAAAATAATGCAATTCAATCAACCCAACAGCCAAGTTTGAGTGCACAGGTCCAGCTTCCTACTACAAATCAATCTACAGGACCAGCAGGTGGTCTTGGAAGACTATCAGTTGGGGGTCCTGCGAGCCTTGCTGATAAACAAAATGCGTTTCAAGCGCCATCGTCAGACTATGGCGACTTCGATGAGGAGATGTTGGACGGCGAGATCTTTGATGCTGCAGAGGAACCTGCTCTGGCTGCGAGATATGAAGCTGGTACAGGTGGAAAAGAGCCTAAGGAGTATTCTCAGAGAGAGCAGTGGAGACTACAGCGTTATGGGATGGACCAAACTAAATCAGCGCCCATAGAAACGCAGCAACGTGTTATTCAGCAGGGAGCTGTTGGCGAGCCCATGTCAGATAGCAACTATCCCAGAGGTCTAAACGCTACAGGCCGCGAAGGAAGGACTATGTATATGCTAAATCAGAATCCTACCAGCCTTCCTCCGCAGGAGAGTGCGGATGTAAACGCTCTTCAAGCTCAAGTCCATAAGGTGGGCTTGTTCAAGACTTAATTATACAGAGATTGCTTGCTTATACTCCCATCTAGCTGCTACATGAACGTGAGGCACTTGAACTGGCCATTCAAAATGCCAATGACAATGCTTATGCAAAGGCTGGCGAAATTGCTATTGTGCGAGCGAATGCAACCAAAGTCGAAAAGGACTTTGAGAATCGAACGATCGCTTTACAGAAACTACATGCCGACGAGGCAGCGCGACAAAAGATTGAAGTAGAAAAGGCACGGGCAGAGCTTCAGAAGATTGCTACGGAGAAAGACTTCCTTGAAAACGATCTTGCGGAAGGGACCAAACAAATAAAAAATCTTCAGAAAGCTATTAAGAAGGGAGGAGACAAAGGTTCTGAATCCAAGGCTGGGGGCAAGGAAAATCAGGCCGTAACTCCGAAGAAGAACAAAGCTTTGGCCTATGCAGATGGCTTTGACGATGAGGAAATCCAGCCCATGTCGCCTTCCAGACTAGTCATAAGATCCAAAGCGAACACTCCCAAAGCCGGGGCAAAGAGGAAAAGGAAGCCCACAGAAGCTAGCCCTGTCAAGCCACTGGAGCTCACACAACCAATCCAAATCGACTCGTTTGAAGAAACGGCCCAACCTGAGAGAAATGGTGTTCAGTCAGCTAATGACCAAATACCACGGCCCGCTCCAGTACGGCAGGATCAGAAATTCAAGGTACGATTTGCGAATGCATTGAGATTGCCAAACTAACATCTACCTCCAAAGCTTACACAAGAATTGCTCGATCATCGCTTCACACCTGACGAGCCAAGGACATTCGAGCGCCTGGCAACATTTTCTTTTCCGTCAAACCGGGAGCGAGCTCTCTCCACCATTCTACTTGATAAAATGTCGACACTTACTTTCAAACCTGACTCTGACAATTTTGCGGCTGCACTGGGTCTGATTATTATCTCGTTGTGGTCGCAATGTATGGAAGAGAAATATGTAAGCATTTTTCATCTATCTCGACCAGTGTTTCTTCATATCTGACTGTCTAGCTCAGCATCAGCCAGTGCATCTCCTCGTTGACCTCATCAACTTTATCCTTGTGCTCAATCCCATACACACAGCACCGGAACTCACGAACGACTTGATGAATCTGGTCCAATCAACAGCCGATGTGATACTCGTGCCCCGTTGCAAAAAAGAATCACCTCGGAAGGACAGAGCGGATATCAGCTGCATCGAATGTCTTCGGGTAATGCAAATAATGGCAAATGACTGCTCTTGTGACACAGATGAGATAGTACGCTTCTGGCGCACAATGCGTTTCGATTTCATAATGATGCTCCTCAACTTCATCAACCCTCTTGAGGAAATTAACGTAATGCTTAGCATGCTCCATACAAGCATATTGGATGAATCCTTTGCTATGATTATTCCTCCAAACAATGGACAACAAGATGCATCCGAAGCTCATATCATTGACAATCTCTCCCATCTGCTCATCAACACTCCTCGTACTTGCCCAGGGGAGGAGCCACCCGATGCGGCCGAGCTATGCGAAGTCCGTCTCCGTGTCCTTTGTTTGATCGAAGCAATGTGTAACACCCGTCACGGCAGTGAAGCGCTTGCGAAACATCGACTTGTTATCGGCCACCTGGTACGCGTCATGAACGATGAGCTCGACCGAGTTTACGATTACCAGTATGGGTATGAGCAGAGGATCACCCTCGTCAATACCTCCACAAGACTGCTTTACCACCTTACATCCAACTATGCTCATCTTGTTAATATGCAGGCTCGTCTTTCCGTGATCCCTGGTGGCGAAAAGAAGTTTCTCATTGCTCTCACCCGTCTCGCATTCAGCGAGGGCGGCTTCTATGAGCAAGGCATTGAGGATGACGTTGTGGATTGCGCGCATCATATGCTGGAGGCCAGGGTCAGCCCTGAGGAGGCGGAGCAATTGGTTGAGGCATTTTCAAGCGCCCCGGTGAGTAGGAAGTAATACGAGCTCTGTTTGAGTTGCGGATCCGTGCTTCTTCAATTGTACTATTGAGTGGACAATGCGTGGGCATTATTATAGATCATGTGCTGCCTGTGGATACACGCTTCGTCACCTTGAAGGGTGAGGAGTGTACAATAAACCGAAAATGAAGTTCGTTGGCTGTGAATCTAACTCTGACTAATCGCAATGGCATGGCGCAATTTCCATCGTACAAGATCCAGTGGTCAAGATCCATTCTCAGTCATGCGAAACCCAGAAAGGTTAGGTGCAAACCCACTCTGATGGCATCTACCTACGCCTGCAAATCGCAATTCAGCACGGTCCTTTGCCGATTTAGTACATCTTTGCTGGCTCTTCGAATTGCAGTCGGTACAATTCGGGGGCTTTGAAGCCCATGTCCGAACAGAAGCGGGAGAGGATGTCGCGTTTAATAAGGACAACGATGCGTCCTGGGAAGGGTCGCGGAGTATCGAAAGCTCAGACATCAACGCTTTATTTCCCCAATGATCCCCTCGATCTTCCCCAGCCAATGTTCTCTCTCCTCCTCAGCCTCCTTTCGCTCTTCCAATGCCCCCCTCAGCTCCGCATCTAGCTCCGTAATCCGCACCTCCTGCTTCTCCTGACTGTTCTCTACACCCGGTAATACACTGATGAGATACTCAATCTGCTTTGTTTTGAGTAGTAGATCCTGGGCCAGTTCTCGCTGCGCGGATGCAAACGTGGCGGGAGTGTCGGGGCGTTGTTCTGGTGGGTAGGAGGAGGATTCGGGTTGCTCTTGCTGGGAAGTGGGTTGCTCATGGCTGTAGTTGGCGTTGGCGCTGGCGTTGCTATTACTGTGGTTGTGCTGAGAATTGGCAGGAGGTGACGGTGTGAGGGCGGAGGAATTGTGGTGGAGGGATAGATAACGGATGGAAGCATAGAACTGTGTTGCTAGCTTTGGGACGTTTTAGTGGTTGGGTAGGTGGAGGCATGTAAGCGGTATCTTCTTACTTGATCATAGCAGTCTTGGAGCTGTGTCAGGCGATCTGCCATTGTCGTTGAAAAAGGTGCAAGAGGTTGAGAGAACTAAGGTAGGTATGTAGCTTAGTACATTAGTACTATCGAGACTCTAAGGTAGAGTACTCCGTATAGCTTTGGAAGTTGGAAAGTTGGAGATGACTACTCCGTACATATCTTGAAGGTCCGACCGGCAACCGTTTCCTAGGCATACTTACTTACATAAGTAAGGTGGTAGGCGCTACAAAGTACAAACCCCTTATTCTACCACCCTCTACTCAATTACTCAATTACTCCATTACTCCATTACTCCATTACTCATCTGTCAAGTATCTTAAGCGGGGTGTTGAGGGTCGAGACTCAAAACTAAAAGGGTGAGATTAGGGCGCAGCTAGAATGTCCGAGCAGAGTAGAAGGAAAGCCATCGGAACTGTTGTGTATAAGTAGCATGATGGAGATTGTGACCTTCGTGGCATTATTCTATCTTTCATTGTGATTCCAAGAAAACGTGCTCATTGTGGCAGTACGAGGTTGCTACCACCACTTATGAGTCTTGCTTCGGCCTTGCTCGACTGGCTTGATGAAATTGACAGAATAACAATGCGTGGGTATCTTAAAAGAAAAAATCTAAAATCTATCTACTCAAGTCACAGTCATCCATCTCATTGGAAGTAGTCTCCATGCTCTCGCAAGTGCTTTTTCCATCGTTGAATCTTCTCCTTCTCCTCAGCCTCCAGTCTTTTGGCTTTTTTCCTCTCATATACAGCCCTGACAGTCCTCTTCGTTTGGTCTCTGCCGGCTTCGAAGTTAGCTCGTGCGAGGGCGACAACTTTATCGATCTCTTGTGGCGAATATATAAAGTTCCAGGTGGAAAGAAACGGCGACGTGTCTGGATCAACACCTTCCACCTCGGGATTTTGTAGGAAGGGAAAATAGACAACCGTGATTCCAGCGTCGGGAGCTAGGAGCTTCCAGTCGGCGTCAGGATCAACGCGCGTGCTTTGTGGTGGCTCCTTTCGATCTATAGTGGTGCCAACCCAGACTGAAAGCCATTTTCCGAGTCAGCATTTCTTGTTCAGTGTACTAGTACCAAATCACGTCGGAGTAAAATTATCGCGCAAGTGGAGGTCAAAAGTAACGGGAGGGTGAATTCTCGAAAAAGGTCTCGATACTTGAGTGCCAATACATGCTAGGAGAGAGCTCGAGGTTTGCGTACCATTGCAATAGCCCAGGTCCGTCTTCCCAGGTTCTTTGGTCCCGTGTTTTGCAATTTGACCCTTAGTATTCTTTTTAGATCTCCCTCTCTGCTCTTCTCGCGTCTCAGCAATGTTGCCAGCAGCCTGTTGAGCTGTCACTGCATCAGCTGCATCAAGCTCAGTCTTAGTTTTATCCTCCACTTCTGGCCACCCAGCACCTACGGGCCATCCTCTGACACCTCGCTGTTTTGCGTAGCCCTCGGCAACAGAAAGCCAATTCTCCTGCTTGATATCTGCAGAAGCATCAAAGCAGACAATAATGTCAACGTTTCGGTCTCTACGGAGCAGCGGATAGAGAGGAAGATTATTGCTCATGCCCTGGGAAGATTAGTATTAGGCGAATGCAAAATTCGTGGTCTAATGGGAGATCCATGCACGCATCATCACAAAACATGGCAATGACTTACAGCATCCATCAGCTCAAGATATTCATCGTTGAAGATGCTCTTAGGGCAAGTCGATGGCAGCCGGCTTTCGAGGCCTCTTACGAAATTTGGAATTGTTCCCGGATCGATTGGATGCAATTTGATCAACTCGTCGTTCTTCTCCTCGATCAGGGCGTTGATACCTCCAAAGCCGGCAAGTCCTTTTAGGACGGGGCGGACCTCTTTGTAGTAGTGGGCAAGCTGATAGAGGTCTAAGGGTCAGCCCTTGAAACGTATCTCGAAGCTCGAAAGATTGTTCAGCTTAGGAGATTTAGACCTAAGAGTTACGTACGGTAGCGCAGAATGCAGAGCCCCAGATCCCCATCAGAAAAGGAAGGCGAAGCTCTGGAAGTGGAGGCCTATCCTCACGGTTCACACTTCTACCCATTTGGAAGTGACGACCGATGCTCCATGACGGAATGCCGGCCTCAAACTCTTCACAAAAAAGCTCGTAAGGGGTAAACTCGAACCACTGGAACCATGCTTCTTGCTTTGCCTTTTCCTTCACTGCGTCCGTTGTCTCGCCTTCCACTTTGTTGTCCTTTGTTTTTTGCTCCTCTAACGGTATCTCATGCCTAACAGCAGCATAAATAGGGAGTGGATTATCACCACGGGAAAGGTAGAACCGTTGGTTGGAGAGCTTGAGATCTCCATCGTTGACGCTAAGCTCGTCTCGTGGAATCATCAATCGACTCGATAGCAGTAGACCATAAACGTCAACGAGGCCAAAATCTGCTCGCGGGTCGCCTTTGAGCCGTTCCACGGAGCCAGCAAGCAGGAATTTATTTGTGGGAGATCTTGTACTACGCAGTTTTGGAGTCAGCATTGCTTGTTCGATGTAGGAAAAGGAGTTTTAAGATAGGTCTCGGGACTAGAAAGGTCTTCCTGCTCCCGAAACATGTCTTATGACTCAATCTCAATACCATACCAAACAGGAAAGATCGTCTCAGCAAAGTACGTACCATAAGTCCAAGAAACTAGGTGGGTACGCGATGTGGACGCCTATGCGCTTCTTCAAATGTTCTATAACTTTATCATATCTACCGCCACCGAGACTTGAATTATATAGAGCCTGCAGCCAGCAACTGCCGCTGACACCAGCACTGGATCAAATACTTGAAGTCAGTATTGCTTATTTGAGGGATAATACCGAGTCTTGTACGTCAACACTCCCAAGACACGTCTCAAGCCTTAGGAAGAGGGGATATTAAACTGCGAAGACACGTACGTGTAAGTCGCGCAATCAAAGAGCCCTGCCTCTTGCGCCTGTAATATAGTTAGTATTGCATGATTGCAGACCATGGTAAGGTCTTCTGTACACTCAAGTATGATGCTGCTCCAGCAACCAGGGCCCTCAGACCTCCACCTGATCCACACACTGCGATGGTGGGCACGTCTTTGGGATCCACATCGACCTCTGGTATCTCGAGGTACTTTGCCAGAGCTTGGGCTGTATATCTCTTTCTGCGCCGAACGAAAGCCATTTCATCAGAACATAAGTTTTTCCCGATCCTTACTCTCGCGTTCAGCGCGATTTCGGGATGGATGTCTTCATCTTGGGCTTCTTGCCAGATCTCTTCGGCGAGTGACCCTCTGGCCATGTTCATCTCTCGCTGAAGCTTTGTCACATAATCCGGAAGATCGTGAGCCCATTGCGGAATGAATCGATCTGTGATCTTGTCCCCAAGTTTTGTCCACTGCGGGGAATTCGACGTCAGCCAAAAAAAAAATCTAGGGGAGTCTCCCGTCTCGCGGGAAGAGTAACAAGAAGACCCTCTACGCCGCTAGATGCAAGGAGTAGGTGTTGGGAGTACAGCTGTTGTTCCTCTACGAGGTGAGGGAATCTCCTCCGGTATAGAAGAGTCCGGGCTGAGTATGATTCATTTTTGGGAGGAGAATCAGGATCAACAGAAAATCGTGGGGGATTGATTGGTTACTTGTTCGTGAAAGAAGTCTCGCGACCCATTTCGATGGTATCAACGAGGGACGAATTCCTAAAATGTCCGTACCTGCACAGATGATAGCGACTTGCGGGCTATAGCAACGTTGAGAGAGAAAGAAGCCCATGCTACGCTATCCTCATCCTCGAAAAGGGGAATTTCATCATCCGGGATTTCTACTGGAGCTTTGGCATCATTGTCTTCCTGTCTGGACAACCTCGGGTCAGTGTATTTTCCCAAAGTTCTAAGCCAAATCAATTTCCTTGACAAGTAATTAAGAGGCGCGTTGTCTGCCCAATTAGGAGCTTTAGCGGTACTGATCCCCGTAAATGCCGTGATAGTGGCAAGTATTGAAGTATTTCCACACAACAATAGCAACTTCGCTCTGTAACATGGACGATTGTACACATCAAAACATAATCTACGCCTGACATTGCTTGTCTTTTGACCGTCGTTCCAACCAGGTGAAAAGTAGACTCACTGGCTCGATTCTTTTGGGCGTCTCTTGGAAATCCGAGGTTGAGTTTTGGGCCATTGTTTAGTACTACCGCTGTCATTATGTCGCACAGCTGAGGGATTGGAGGTGCAGTTGAGCGCAAAAGCAACCGATGATCCGACGATTAGAGAGCCTATGCGCTGGTTCATAATCCTGAAAAGTTCTTTGTTTTCAATGACTGATCAATTTTCCATCGGGAGAAACGACAACGCAAGCACGCCAAGCCACTACTCGTATTTCTACTTGACCACCAACTAACCTTTCTAGGTATAGCGCTTTCAATGATCCGAGCTTTACCACGTTGGTACGTTGCCTGGTTTCTCGGTTGGAAGGGTTGATAGAGGCGCAGAAAAGGTGGTGGAGGCAGTTGTAACGGCCAGTATATGTTTGCACAAGTCTGATCATATCGAATTGCTGCCTGGTAACCACAATTTTGTATAATCAGAATAGGCCAGCACCGTGGCATTTTTCATTTCTTACATCCTGTTCACGAATAAGCGTGAGCGAAAACATGGCAAAACTTCAAAAAGCTGTTTGGGCGGAGGAGAAAGCAGAGGTAGAGGTCCTCCTTGCACAGAGGGATGAGCATTCAAACATTGGTAGAAGACTCAAGACACTCCAGGCAAGTGTCGAGGGTGGAGGTCGGACAGTCAGGGATGGAATGGGCCAAGTGCACAGTAATACAAACCAGCATCAGATCAAGATACATAGTAGGTTGCTAGACAGAGAAGTTAACATGGGACCTAACCTCCTTTTCAAGACATTGAGAAGCTCATCAAACACATTGACAAGATGCTTGAGCCAGGACAGGACAAAGGAAAGGAAGAGAGGATCATTCGGGCTGGGTAATTCGAATCTAGGAGAGAGTCGCTTTTTCTTTTTACTGATTAAAATCCAGACCGGCCCAAGTCGGATTGACCGAGTACTTGAACTCGCTCAAACGTGTGCATCGAGCTCTTACCGAGATGGGCTCTACAAACATGCGTGCCAATCAACAGGCCATCGGTGACTTCAACGAGCTTTTGGCTGAAGGTAGTAAAAAGTTGGAAGAAGTCTATCGTTCCGTGCTCCTCGAATTTTCTCAGCCTCTGGAGCCTCTGCACTATCTCACACGGGGTAAGCCACGCATGGCTTCCATTCTATGACCTTGAATGCTAATCCACCAAAGAATTGCCCTTCCCGACTTTATCAAATGGGACTGCATCGGAGTTGGAGGCTATGGACAAATACATATCTTCTCCAAGCGCTCGCGGTACAATCCTCAACCAGCGAGAGTCACCTTCGGTCCATCTTTACTCAGATATCCGTGGTCCCTACCTCGTCGGTAGCCTCCAAAATCTATCTTTAGCATCAATCAGCACCTCGAAAAAGAAAACCACCGATGAACTCTATCGCCAAGGCAGCAATGCCATTAATCAGTATGCCAAAGCGATCGATAGCATTTTTCTTGCCGAATTCCAAAGTATTTCTGCGAGCTTCCCCCGTCATGATTGGGCCATAGCATTTGAAACTACTTGCCGCAGAGCCCTCGCCGAGTTTGCCAAAACTCTGCGCGAGCTCAACATGCACATCAAATCCAATTTGACCACGGACTGCTTCCTTGCCTACGAGATCATCGAGGTAGTCACAGACGTAGCACATCATCTCAACTCCAAGACTGGGGAACCACTGCCTTTTGGGGATGCTCTGAAGCCAGTCAGGGAAATCGCTAAATTTTCACTTCCCGAGCTGTTCGAAGACCAACGACGCCGCATCATGTCCTTAGCTATTTTGCCTGCAGATGGCTCAGCCATCCCCTTCACGTCTGAAACGATGACACGCCTCCAGACCTTTACCGCCTATCCAAAATCGCTCTCATCGATCCTGGCCTCCATAGGCGACGGCAACTGGACTCAGTCCGCATCAGCTAACCGTTCGAACAATTCCTCCACCTCCTTACCCTTGCTCAAATCCCTAGATGTTGGCGCAGACGGCGCTCAATTGCTGACACATTATGTTCTCGACACACTTGAAGCACACCTGACTACCCTTGAATCACGTGCTCGTATCCTCCTCAAATCCAAGGCCGTTCATGGTGTTTTCATCTCTAACACCGTCGCTCTAATCGACCGCATGATCCGTTCCTCTGACCTCGCCTCTCTCATCGGCGCCAATCCGGGCGCTCAATCCAAGATCGACACTTGGCGCAGGAAAGGCGTCTCCACGTACATGGACGCCTGGCGTGAACCGTCATCGGCGCTCTTAGACTCCACTCGCACGAATGCCTCGGGAGCCCGTCCGCATTCCGGCGCCTCTCTCTCCTCGGCTGAGGTGGTCAAATCTCTCGGCAGCAAAGAAAAAGATGCAATCAAGGAAAAATTCAAGCTCTTCAACACTTCCTTCGACGAGTGTGTGAAGCGGCACAAGGAGTTGAGTCCCGGCATGGAGAGAGAGGTAAAGAGTGAGTTGAGCAGGGAAGTGGGGCATCAGGTGGAGCCGCTCTACGCACGCTTCTACGATCGTTACGAGGCACTGGATAAGGGCAAGGGCAAGTATGTCAAGTATGATAAGGGCTCGCTGGCTGCAGCCCTGGCATTGCTCTGAAGGCGGACTAAAGGACGCATTCTGTATGATGCTGCCTTGACCGATCGCATTTTGAGATTGAAGGAAGCGGATTGTTAGACGGCCTCTCAGTCAGAGGCAGTGTGGTATGTATGGTTTGTGATGCAGAGCATAGCGGCGATACCCTACTGATCACCGTTTACCCGAGTCCTTTCTTTCCTTTTGGGAGAGTGCAGAGTTTCTTTCTACCAGGGGATGTGTTCTGTGGGGTATGAGAATTTCAGCGGTTGGATCTGGAGTTCATGGGACTAATCTTTCGCTATCTGCTGTAATGGGGGTATCAAATCTATGGATTGCCAACGCCTTTGTCTTGGGCAAGTCGATCAAATAATGCCTCCGCTCAAGTTTGACCCAATTCGAGTCTTACAACTTCATTCTGCCTCAATGTGTGCAAGTTCCCTCATACGTTAGCCAGCTTCTTGGAAAGTCGAAGGTCTTGATCAAGGCTGAAAATGAGAAGGATGGCGAGCACGTTGATTCATGATCATGTCGTCGTATGGAATTGGTGGTGAAAATGCAAAAGACCATTAGCTCAAGGCAAGCAAGATCGAAACGAGAGCAGTTCTGCTGCTAGATGCTCTGCTGATAATGTGATATGAGTGGCTGGTGTTTTCGCCGATGATATTCGCAGTAGCTTCTGGTCATGTATCTCGAGTATCAAATAGAGATGGTGAGGAATTCGAGAAAAAAGTTTCTACCTGAAAAGGCTTCTGAGCTCATCCAGTTTGCGCTTCGCTGCTTCAGCCTTGTCAATCTTGCCACGGTTCATACTGAGATCGGCGAGATTCTGCTTCTTGCGCTGTAGATCCAGCATCTTCTCCTCGAAGCTGTCCTTCATGATGAAGCGATAAGTGAAAACCTCGCGTCTCTGACCCAAACGATGGACTCTGTCAACAGCCTGAGCCTCAGCAGCCGGATTGAACTGTGGTTCCATGACGTAGACTTTGGATCCAGTGGTCAAATTGAGACCTAAACCTCCAGCCATAATGGAGATGAGTATGACGCATACTGTCGAGTCATCTCTAAATGCGTCCAGAGAAATGTTGCGGTTCTTGCGGCTCATTTTGCCATCAAGACGGACAAAATTGATATTGTTGTCTTCAAGCGCGATCTGGACCAGGTCAAGATTGGCGGTCCAGCCTGAGAAGACAACGCTCTTGATGGGCTGTTCACCAGGTGGTAGACTCTCACTCTCGACTTCGGACTTCCTCAATTCCTCCAAAAGTGCCTTGACTTTCGTATGGGGGCCACCATATCTTCCCATGATCTTTGCATTACGGGGATTCTCTCTAGCCAAAGCTCTAGCCTCTTCGGCGGCTTCGATGCCGTCCTTGGTGAGCTCGAAAAAAGATGTTCGCAACGTCTGCTCGCAAAAAGGGCACTTGAAGCGATGGTCTGTCGAGGAAACCTGCACAATTGAAGTCTTGACAGCGTCCATACACTGCCTGCAGACGATTTGATAACATGGCAACATGCATCCAAGTACCTCCTCGCTACCATTTGGTGTATCTTCTCTATCTTTGACGATAATCTTGCGCGTACATTGGACGCAAGTATCGGAATCAGTCTCTCTGAAAAGCATGAGCATCTCGTAAGCTTGTTTTGGGCTGAGAGCGGGCCTATTGTCCTCTTCTTCATCGTCGAGGGTAATGGCGTTGTCCAAGCTAAAACCTTCTGTGACTTTGAGGTCATCTTCGCTGAGGAGCTCACGGCCATGAGCGCAGAGTAGACGGAGTCGCATGATAGCTCGAAGGATGTGGGCATATGTTTTCCCGCCCAAGCTCTTTTTCTGTTCACCAGCAATGACCTTCAACGTGTTTTGAGAGTCTTTTGCAAACCAGTCGTATAGACCAAACTCCTCGTCAGTAAAAGGCAGTCTGACAACATGATCATGGCGGCCAGGAAGATCAATGCGGTCTTTGAGACGTCGAAGAGTAATACTGTCCACCAAAAGTCGCAGCTTTGGTATGATTTCAGGGTCTGCGTTCTTGAATGGAGCGAGGATGAATTGCGAAAA
This sequence comes from Pseudevernia furfuracea, assembly GCA_022315425.1. Taxonomy (NCBI): domain Eukaryota; kingdom Fungi; phylum Ascomycota; class Lecanoromycetes; order Lecanorales; family Parmeliaceae; genus Pseudevernia; species Pseudevernia furfuracea. The sequence continues at coordinate 958,968 of JAIUPT010000010.1, forward strand.
TCCGCCCTTGTCGAAAGGGTGAACTCTTAGGAATTTGATCAATGCTCCCAAGTCATCTAATCTATTCTGGACTGGGGTACCCGTCACGGCCCATCTTCGCTGAGCTGAAAGTGCGCAGATAGCTTGAGATTGACGGGTGGATTGCTCACGGATCATGTGCGCCTCGTCAAGCACAATACGAAAGAAGTTCGTTTGTAGCAAGGGTTCGATGTCCTTGCGTTTCGCGCGTCCTCCATATTCGCTGGCCACGATGCTGTAAGTCGTAATAACAAGATCATATCGGGCCAAAGCATTGATGTCTGTGATACGGTTGGCACCATGATAGACATAGTATTTTAAAGCTCCAGGCTTGATGTGAGTAGCGATCTGATCTTCCCAATTCGCGAGAGTGCTCAACGGAGAGATAAGCAAAGTGGTTTTCGAATTGCGAACCAGGGCCTTATCACCATCCATGTCTGGCAAGTGCCCGATCTCTTCGTATTCATTTGCTGCCTCCAAACTTCCAACAATGAGAGACAGAATACTCAGTGTCTTGCCTAGACCCATCATATCTGCAAGAATTCCTCCGAGTACTTCAGGTGGCTTATTGCGCTCTTCTGTGCCGGTGATGACATTGTAGTAGGTAGGAGGTCCATCGGGTCGATATCTTAAGCGCCACAGCGAGTTATTGTCTTCCTCATTTTCGCTGAAAACACGCTTTTCTTCTTTGCTGGTGAGGAAGTAAAGACCTTGTTTTTGATGGCCGAGCAATGGCGTGGTGATACGAGGGTCTGCTTCTATCTCTGGCAGATTCTCTGACTGCTCAAGAGAATCAAACATTCCAACAATATCGTTATGGATCTCCTCTGCAGTACGAACGACATAACCAGGAGCCATACGGGCCGCGCTCTGTGTCCCTCCAGAAAAGGTCCTTGGAGGCGTGTCGGCAGGTTGATGTGGATTGAGGACCTCTATCCCATTGTCTACCATGAATGGAGGCCCGAGCAAAACATTTCTCTGTCTGAGAAATCTACCCAATGGCTGTGCTTTGGCCTTCGGACCATACAAATTGATTGTAATGTCAAAGTATTCGGAGCATTCTTTGCCCGGGTAGTCGTTCGGCTGTCTCTTTCTTATGGGGATCCTAGCTTGCGTTCGGAAACGAGGGTTTTTGGAGTCCATGATCCTTGCGAGAGCCACTGATGTTTTCACATCAACGTTGCCGAAATCTTTGCCCATGGGATCGATGACGCGAATAATGTTGTCGTTTCCAGGGAAACGCTTGAGTTGCAACCTCATGGCGGGCCAATCGCTCTTACTGATGTAAACAGCTTTACCACCGGGGCACGGCAGTTGATGAGCTTGAACTTTCGTATGCTGCAAGCGCCCATAGCACACTTCTTTCTCCTGACTGTCACTGACAATGACGAGTTCTTCCTCATCATCTGAAATGCCAATTAGTATCAGTGCTCAAGGAAGCTTTGCTTGAATAGAGATACGTACCTCCAGTCAAATCTACAACGGCGTTGACAGACGCTGACTCCGCAATGCCTTGCTTCTTTTTCTCTTTCAAGTAGTCTCCAATCTCTCCACCTTTGCCTCCGCTCACAAAGCTGACTTTCTTTTCCTCTTCGACATCGAACTCGCCGTTTTCAACTTTGGGCTTCTTCCACGGACGCTCTTCACGTTGCGAAACGTTATGCACTTTCTCAATCAAGCTGCCCATACCCGGGCCTTCGTAGTCCCCGTGATCTCGCTTGTGTAAGCCATTTACGTTGGTCCCGATGGGATTGCTGTTAGTTTCGGAGGGTTTGCCGCTTGGTTGCAGATTGAAGGGAATTGATTGAGGTATGGTAGTTTCGGTTGAAGCGCTTTTAAAATCTTTTTGCCGTTGGTCATTGTTGAAGCCTTTCGGATCGAGAAGGCGACGTGGATCAAAGGTGCTTGAGGCAGGTTGCCCCGCCATTGCCGTATTCTGTGAGCTTATGGCCTTCCTGCCTTTATTTTCAGAGACATGGTAAGCATCATCCTTTGACTGTTGTGATGCAATATCAGGTACGAAGAGTGTTTTAAGGGAAGATTCCGAATGAGGCGGTTCACTACCGCGACGAGGGGGCAAAGAGGAAAGTTCAAAGTGAGATGAGATGGAGGTACCATTGGCCAAGTGCTTTTTCGAGGCTTTGGGATCTGTGTGTGTTGCAGCAGATACCTGAGTGCCGTTGGCGCCTGTGAAGGATGCCATGTGGTGATATGTATGCTTGGAGCGAAGATGTCGAGGTCGTTGATCATGCGTAGTGGTCTAAGTGAAAGATGGTTGTGTGAGGTCGAGGATGAAGAAAGGATGGTGAGGTGGTGGACAGGCTCATTAGACTGGACAAGCTGAGCATTGTGATAGAGATGGAATGAAGTGAGAAGTGAATACTTCAAGAGGATGATCCTGTTTATCTTTTATCTTTCATCTTTCATCTTTTCATCTTTTATTTTTTATCTTTTTATCTTTTTTCTTGTTTATGTGGGTGGATCACGCATACCTCGAAAAGACAATGAATGAGATGACTACTTTATAAGTCGATGCCGAGGAACGCAGTTACGCCACGAGCCACGATTAAATAAGGTAGTCGTTTAGCCGATTAATCCGATTACCCGTACTCGGTAAAGTACTCTAAGGTACGGAGTAAGCCCTAAGGTAATGTACTGTTGTGTTTATACCTACCTACCTTAACTTTATGCATGCAGTTGCGCTACGGGAACTAAGATAAAATTACCTTAAAAGTAAGATTACATAAGGTATTGCCTAAGCGTGTCTCTAAAATGTTTGAGTATCCTATCGACACCTACGCTATACCAATATTTCTAAATACACTGTCATCTTTGCCATCACGATGAAATCGTGTGCTGGATGCTTCATGCCCTGTCAATCATACCCCGGCCAACGCGCGCCAATGTGATGGATCAATGCCCCGTAGTCGTAAAAGCAGTAGCTATGCAATTATGTATCCTGACCTTCTAACACCATGTGAACACAGGGTTCTTGCTTTTTACCGTTTCCAGCCTTTCCACAATCACCTTTCGCTGACTTCCTTCCATGCCCTCAGCAGCCGAATAACCTAGATCTCCTTCCAAATCATCACCATCGCCCAGAAAGCCTCCCCCATGTCGGGTCGAGAAAGAGTAGCGCCGCCTTTGGCTGCTCGTGCTTGCATTCTTGCGGTGCCCTTCGAAGCTGAGTCGAGTCTTCGATCTTGTGGCACTCGGCCTGGTATTGTTTGCGTGGACCATTTTGGCCTCGTCTAGTTCCACTTGGTGGTCCACCAATGGCCCGTGGACAGTCGCTGGGCTCTCTGTTCCATTGGGAAACTGCCCAAGGTCCGATGAGCTATTGTTTCGTGATAGATCGAAGCGATTGGGGTTTGGTAGATCAGTCGTAGGTGACGATAGGCCAAGGAGATCGTGCTGTGGCTGTGCTGCAGATACGTTGGCGGCGCTTATGTCCATTTCCTCTTCTTCGATACTTTTCCGCACATTCTTATCTCTCCGCCTCCGCATCTCAGCGGAAGGCACCCGCATAGGAATAGCAACAGGGATATCAACAAGGTCATCCCATACGCACACACGCGCGCGCCGAGTTAACTCGAGCGGGCCGTGATCCGATGTTTTCAGCGTCTCAACCACATTCCATGCTTGCCCTTTCATCACGGCTATCTGCCTGGCAAACATTTTCTCCTTGAAGTCAGAGTCTTGGCTAAATACTCGACGGAGAGCTAGTTGTGTATCGCTCCACCATTTCGTAGAGGTGAGCAATGGAAGGAAGTGGTCCCGAGTCTTCTGTGAGAATGGCTGGCCAATCAATGAAACGGGGAGGAAAAGCCAGCCGAATGGGAAGCTTCGCCACTGGGAAGCAGTCAGCGCAAGCTCACATAGCATTTGGAGTTTCGCTTACAGCATCTGGGTGCTTCCATGGCCACGACAAACTATTGTCGATGGCCCCAATAGAAATGGAGGCACCTTTTCCAGAGTCGGAATTCGAATGTGTATCTGATCTGCTCGCAGTTGACATAGCCTCTTGGCGTTTATAAGGGGAGGTACTGGGCTTTCTTTCTCCTTCGCTGTTGGTTTTGACCGTGGAGGCAGGCCGCTCACCAGTATGGCCGTTCATTTGCGGCGGTTCCGCAACAATAGAGACCTCCTGGTTCGCCTCATCTACCCTTATCATCCAATTGTCCAAGCCTCGGTCTGTGTTTCTCATAATATAATCTAGGATCACGAGCTTCTCCAGCTCTTCTCGGAAAGCCTGCTTGAGTGTGTCCGTCCATGCAAATCCCCTATCCTGAACCTGGGGTTCTTCATTGCCGTTGATGGACCGGATCTCGCTACGAATCTCTTCTTCATTCTCTGACGGAGCGCTACCAGGCCTACACGTCTCTGTCCAAGGTCTCTTTCTCCATCTCGGCGCATCGTCCGGCCGAAAGCCTGGATTAATTTGATCTGGCCATGGGTGGTCCCGCAGAAATAGATTTGCGTCTTTGAACCCCTTGAGAAAGACCTGGAAGCTTCCAACCTTCGCAGGTAATGGTTTCCGTTTTCGGTAGTACGCAGACTTGTCCCAGAAATCGTAATGGAATGATTTAGATGAAAGGTACACGATATCCGTATAGGGCACCAGATTCGTCCGTAGTCTACTGTCCAATACGTACGCAGCTGCCTCAGAGACGTAGGAAAGATTGGGTATAAGGCATGCTCTGCCAAAAAAGCAAGGAAACAAATTTCGATGTAGCCACTTGGTCCATTTTGGATTTCTCGACGCGTATGGCTCCTCGTCTTTTGGTTTGAACACTCCGACAACCTTTCCATCGCTGTTGCGGGCGAAGTAGCTCCCTGAACTACCTTGAGAAATCATCTTGGGATGTACACCAAGCTCGATGGCGACTTTAACACTCTCCACAACATCGTCGAATCCTATTTTGGTCATCCTGTCTCCCTGGGGTTCGCTGACATCCGACGCAAGAGTTTCTACGCTTGCTGGGCGTAACCCTTCCGGAGCCTGGAATACCGAGTGTTTAATTTCCAGTTGCTCCTCTTCTTGCGTCTTTCCTTTCACCCTGCTGATTTTGAATTTAGAGGCTATTTCTTCCGCCCATCTCTCCAACCTAGCGTTTATTGCTTTAATGTCCACACCGGATGAACTTCTTCGCAGCCGCCGTCTGTCTGTATTTGGTCGTCTCTGATGTCTACTAGAGCTCCCATTGAGGTCCGCGTGCATTGATCCATGAGGTTGTGGCTGAATGGGGGCATAGCGAGGTGCCGAGGGGGTGGATATCGTTCGAGGGGCTCGGAAGGCGTCATCTTCTTCCGAATCGTCCAGGTATGCGCTCTCGTCATCTGCTTGAGCTATCCGGGCATAGCCTGAAGTTGGTGGTCTGTGTCGAGGCATGCTATTGTTAAAGGAGAATGTATCTCTCAGCGGACTTGGCGAGCTTGGATCTGGAGATGCGGCTGTCGGGAAGAGCCGCCCATGATCCATTGCCAATTTGCTTTTCCCCACGCCCTTCCACCTTTTTTTTGGTCTAAAATATGGACAATTGATACTTGGAAAGGAGCTGCTGAGACTAATCGAAATTTGATATCCCCCAAGATACAGTATGATTACAAGAAGCAACCCACCGACACTAATGCATGCTGTCGCAATTTCTGGCGAAGCCACGAACCCCACTCATCTTTCACAATGGCTCCACCTTGCATATCTCCACCTCTTGTGGAGGCTATAATATATGCTGCTATACAACGCCGAGATCTGTCATTGAACCACATGCAATCCATATGAATGTTGGCTTCGTAAATATCAGAAGTCATTGTGCAACTCCGTCGCCATCAGAAGACCAACCACATTGGTTTGAGATACTTTTCAGCCTGGGAAAAACATATCTTTTCACCGAGACACCTTCCAGCCGCACAATTGTGCGCCATGTCCACACATGAACATTATATTGGTCCCTACTGCATTGTCTGCCAAAAATAGTTTGAATAAAAATATCTGGAGAATTTTGGGTCAATGTTGATAACATGGACGTCGCCTTTCTGGTTGTTCCGGATTACTGCTTTGTTGTAGTTGCCTGCACTATCGGCTTCGACATCAATACCGAGAGATCGGTACACCTTTAGCTTCAGTCTGCGAGCGCAGTAGTCAGCAACGACTCCAATAGCCTCAGTTAAAGATTGGGACGCCGACATTGTAGGATCATCCAGCTCTCTCTTCGCCTTCGCCGGTTCGTCTCCTTCTACCCCTTCAACCTCCAAGTCATGCAATCGGCTCTTCAGACCTTCCAGCTCCTGCTCCAGTCTCTCCCCCTCAATTTCGAGATCCGAAGCTGCTTTTGCAGCACGGAATTTCTGTGTATCGAGCTCGACTATTTGGGACGCATGATCTGTGCTACTTTGCGAGGAGACCGTTTCGCTGTGCTGCTGTGACATGGTCGCAAAGTTGCGTGACAATTCTGAGCGATTGATCAACTTTGGAGCTTTTGTGAAGATCAAGGAAAGCATGTTTACTCTTCAAGGCGCTCTCGGCTTCCCGTATGCGTAGACCACGGGCTTGCTGGAGGGTTGAGAGAGATTCATTGATGCGGCCGATGGCGATCTTGTCTGTGTCGATATGGAAATTGGCCATAGTACTTTGCACAAGCTTCAAACGGATTAGTATAGCAGGTTCTCGAAATGCGATTCACCGAGAGATCCTACCATGGCTGGGTCCTCGTCGAATAACATCTTGAAACTTGGCGCAGGCTATGATTGATGTTGTCACTCGATGGACAATCTTGACCTAGATTTATCAATGAACCCGTCGTACCTTCAACGACGATATCGGTATGAGGAGTGTCTGCTTCGAATTACTTGGATATGATGAAGCGTTGTGGATTTTGCGAGAATGTAAACAATGAAGATGATCGACCGCACCCCGCCGGCAGCTAGCAGACTTAGCGTCGAACGCCACAAGAGTGACGCGGAGCCAAGCCTAGCTTAGGTAGCACGAGCTTTTACATTATTTACGATTGTTGCTATTGTTGCCTACTTTCTCTCCCTGTCTTTCTGTCTACCAGGTCTACCAGTGTTTATTCCTTCACATTGGTCTACAAACGTGGGAATGTCTAACTTGCCCTGTAAGCTTTTTCATCCTTCCGGGCCCAATAATAGCATAAATGATCTTCCTGGGTGCAATGTTGGCTAACAAGGCACAACATGTACCAGACGCAGCAGATGCTGATAGGTAAGAGGCAGCTCGAAAAGTAATCCTGGTATCAGCACACTCACTATGAAACCACACAGTGCCCTGAAGCCATCCGAGCTCAAGGTCCTGCGAGATCAATACGAGAAAGAAGGAGACTACGTTGGCGTGCAGACCAAATTCAATTATGCATGGGTGGGTCACGACATGTAATTATCAACTTCAATTCTCCTGTTCATTCCATCCCAGGGCCTGATCAAATCCTCCGCACGCGGTGAGCAACAAGAAGGCGTCCGCCTACTCTCGGAGATATTTCGAAACGCACCGGAGCGGAGGCGGGAATGCTTATACTATCTGGCTCTCGGAAATTACAAGCTGGGAAACTACGCGGAGGCTCGCAGATATAATGACCTACTCCTGGATCATGAGCCATCCAATCTGCAGGCAGGGAGTTTGAGAGGCCTCATCGATGACAAGGTCGCCAAGGAAGGTCTGCTGGGAGTGGCAATACTCAGTGGTGTGGCCATTGCAGCGGCTGGAGTGGGTGCTATGATATTTAAAGGGGCAAGGAGGAGGTAGAGCGCGTTGTTTCTGGTATAGTTAGGTGTGGTATCGATTCATTCATTCATTCGATCGATCGATCGAGTGTCATTGTGTATCAGACGTTGCTGGAAGGAGTGTGGAGAGAGGCCAATGAGACGCGAGATTCCGAGTGGAGACTGAAGGGTAGTGTGACGGTTGATAGGGTAGTGTGGCAAGACAATCCTGGTGGGGGTATGGAAAATGGTAGAAAGGCGGAGAAGATTCAGAAGGTAAAGATGACACGGGGTCTGATTGCTGCCCGCCTGAATGACTTATCAACACCATTTCTCTGACATTTTTAACGTTAAGGAAATTTGCAAGCAGGAGAAGTTGAGTAGTACATAGACACAAAGTCACAGGTCAGAGTTAGTCGGAGTTACAATAAAAGGTAAAGGAGGTACTCGTACGAGTAGAGTAGGGCTGAGAATTAAAGGGAAAAAGTCGGACTTTTGCGCCGCGTTGAACCTCCCGATTACTGCGAGGCTCTCTCGCTCTCTCTGGCTCTTTGGTCTCTGGCTCCGACATCATATTCATTGCACTTCTCTTACTCTTTTGTTACTCTCTATTATTCTCTGACTTACTTACTTACTTTCTTGACAACCAAAAACGTCTTCATATTCAAAGAAACTGTCTCAACATTCAAGACTCTTTTATCATTCACTCACTACTACTACCTTACTCAACTCCCTCCTTCCTACCAGAACCCCACTGCGCCTCAACCCCTACTAACGCTACTACCACTCTCTACTCTCTACTCTCTACTCCGATACGCCACACCACATCATTCCCTGCCTTACCTAGGCACTTGCTTGACGGCTGCACTTTCCTTCATTCCTCAGCGACTTGCCACACCGGCTGAAAGAAAGAAAAAGCTTCTTTGATACAAAACTACCTAGGCTTGCTTGAAGAAGAAAAAGCACATTCTCACAACATATAATATGGCCGACCAAGGTGGACAGCAGCGAGAACTCGTCTTCTGTCACGCCTGTTCAAACGAATGGATGCGACATCAGCATGGTCTGCAGTGTCCAGAGTGCCATTCCGACGTTGTTGAGATTGTGAGTCTTCCCGGCTGTGATCTGTTTTACCTTGCCATCAAAGGCTGCGATATCACTCACAAGACCCTTGAAACGCTAATCCTTTCTATCGACAGATCGACGAGCGTCATGATCCACGGGACAGTCACGCCGACATCAGCGATGGTGACGCCGACGATGAGGACGAGGCTACCTCGGCCAACAACGACAGCCTAACCCACCATGCTTTACATCATCACAATCCCTGGCAAGCAGAAGCGCCAGATCCCGATGAGCCTGATATCGAGCATGTCGAATGGAATCCTGCTCCGGGTGTGCACTTCGCTCGCACCTCCTATCGATCATCTTCTCCTATGGGTCGAGGTCAGGCCAATGATCCCTTCGCGCCCTTTTTCCAAAGCATTTCCACCATATTCGAAGGCGCAGCAAACGCAAATGCAAATGCCCAGGGTCGACCGCAAGCGAGGAACATTCGGGCCATCCAGTATCCAACTCATATCCACCGCCCAGAATTTGCGTCTCAGAATCCGTTCCCTAACCACCAGCATCACCACATTCACCACCATCATAGCCCTTGGACTCCCGTCTCCGGTCCGCCCGGCGGTCGACAGGCGTTCACAGCAACTGGCCGGATATGGCCTCAAAACGGTCCCAACGGACCTCCGAACGACCGAACCATAAATAATCTCCACGGGTCAGTGGATATCTATTGCTCTACACTTCTTCTCTACTAACCATCCATAGGGTGCTCGCTACAATGCTACAATCGATGCAAGCCAGTATGGTTGATGATCATGGAGATGGTGGGCAGCACACCGGTGTGCCAAACCTTAATACATTCATCACACAAATGCTGGGCGGCGTCTCCGGAGACGCTGTTTACAGCGAAGAAGCCCTCGACCGCATAATTACGCAGATGATGGATCAGAACCACCAAGGCAGCGCTCCGGGTCCAGCTTCGGCGGCAGCTATAGCTGCGCTACCCAAAAAGCCAGCAGATAAGGCTATGATGGGGTCAGACGGAAAAGCGGAATGCTCAGTGTGTATGGACGCCGTAGACATTGGAGACGAAGTGACTGTTTTGCCGTGCAATCATTGGTTCCACGGAGACTGCGTAGGTGCTTGGCTTAAAGAACATGACACCTGTCCCCACTGTCGAGCGGGCATCATGCCAAAGGAAGGCGGAGCCGATATTTCACGGTCTCCAGGCCAAGCGCCACGACATAACCAGAATCCGTTTCCGGATACGAATTCGCCCAATCCAGGCACCTCTTCAAGCCATAACGGCATCAATCAGCGAACCTCTGTGCCAGGCGCTTTCACCCAGCCAGGCATGAATCAGCCATATGTACTAGGGGGCTTTCAGCGGTATCCAGAACCACAACCATTCGTTCAGCCACAAGCACACTTTCCACCACAGCCTTCGCAGCAGATTCAGAGGAGGAGAAGCAGCGCGAGGGGAAATGGCAATGGCAATGGCAATGGCAATGGCAGCGGGAATGTACGTGAAGGGAGCAGCGGAAGCAGCCTGGCATCTGGTGTATCGGGCTGGATAAGGAGTCTACGGGGAGGCGGCAGTAGTAGCGATCGATCGTGAGGCCAATTTGCCAGTGTAGGTGGCTTGACTCGGCAAAGGAGCGAAAAGAATGACTTACGAATTTAGCTGAGATCTTCCGGGGATTGGCTGCCTATGAGCGTTTTGCTAGGTTCTCCATACTCTTTACTTATTCACATTACGACTGCAATATCACTGCATTGTGGGCGTTGAGAATTAGACAGGAGAGGACCCTGGCGCTGGCTTCATGGCTTGCCACTGCACACCAGACACCCAGTTATGATGAGAGCACGGTGGACCTTGGGACGGCGGATTTCTGAAGCGCGGTCGATAGATGGCATAGATGAAGCTGATACCCAATGTATCTACTGTTCCTTGCATTTGAGACGCTCCCAACCATGGTTCCCAGGTACATCATCTATTGTCTTTCTTCTACTCATCCCAAACATATGTACACCGAAGGGGAAGCAGTATTTGCTAACCAGCCGCTATGGACCAATGCAAGATCAGATCTCTCTATTCAGGTCTCTTCTTCGCACCTCTCTCGTCCCCGTCATCAGCTCCCTCTAAGATCTGGGTCAGGCCCAGCAGCGACACTTCACTGCTGGAGAAATGCACCGCAACCAACCAAGCACAAACCAAGTTGACAATATGGTGCAATGCGTATGCGTACGTCACGCCATATACTGCAGCGTAGACGGCGAGTATGAAGAAGAGGATGTTAGTGATGTATTGAGCCCTCGATGTGACGCGGGGGATCATTTTGCCGCAGGTGAGGGTTTCGACGAGTATTAAATAGGGCATTATGGATAAGACATTATGGTGTGAGGAGAACGGTGTGAGCCAGTGCACCGCCAGATTATGGGCCCAGACGAGAAGGACGGGTATGTTTATGGGGAGGACCCAGAGCATGAGGATCAGCACTGAGTGAGAGTAGTTGTAAAAATTATAGTGGGCGCCAGTTCGCTGTCTTATGTTAGACTTCTCGCATGCTTCAACGGGTTACATGAAGCTTACAGTTTCCCGAACCAGTCGCAGCGCCCGTGTGCACGTCGATAGTTGTACAAGGACAGCGTCTAGGTAGGCGAACTGATACGGAATGAACGTTGACACCAAGAAGAGTAATACGCAGGTGGTGATTATGCGTCTTCTAGGTGAGCTGGCAGCGAAAGCGGGAGCAACGGATCTTCCACTACATGCTGGTTAGTCCATGAGGACTCTTTGTACACCGGAAGTTGGATTATTACTTACCTCACGTCCTCAACTCTCACCCATGCCGGCCTAGCGGTCAGAAGGTTATATGGCAAGTAAAACACATGTGTCAGTCCAAGAGTTGCATAATTGACGCCAACGCAGATACCAACAGTGATGAGGCCGAATAGCGGGACTAGAAACCAGAAAATTGGATCTTGTGAGCCTAGTAGAAGGTCGTTCTTGGTGAAGTCGATGGCAGTCTCTGTGCCATTTCCTCCCCAACCAAGCCAGCCAGAGGATGCGGAGCTCGGGGGGGCAGCACTGGATATTGTCAACCCCATGGCGAGGAAGGTCAGCGCAAGGAGCAACACCGGTAAGGATGTTTTCAGGCAGAGGTCCAGAGATTCTGCAAATGTGATAAAGATACCTGCTACGGATTAGCTACAGACTCTTAATTCGGAAACCTTGAACTGACCAGTGTCGTCGTACACCTTGAATTGTTTTCGAAGCACCAATGCGACAATGACTAGTGGAAAGGCCGCGAAAACCATTCTGTAGCGCATCACCAATTTCCCCATACTACCCGGTACATCGACATTCATCGACACGTCAATTGAAGAGTTACAGGTTGGATCAGACCAGAACTGTAATGAGACACCATCATTGACAGCTTGAGCGCGCAATGGCGGTGGCATGAATGGAGCCAGGCCGTGCAGGCTGATATTCGCATCCTTCACGTTCACAAAGTATTTCGACTCATGCGGTTCCGAGAGATACTGACGCAGAAATGGAGTGAATAGCTCTGCATCATCGCCGCAGTCGTGCTTGCCCAGACTTAATTTAAAAGCAAGCAGACTCGAATGAAGCGCGGGAATCTTGATTTCTGTCATAAAAGGCCTAGCTGTAGGTAGTTTGAGATGTAGACCGAACGAGAGGAGTCGCCGAAGGCCTAAATCGGTCTCTATAACCGAGTCGACTTTGTCATTGAACTCTGCCAGGGCCCATCCTTGGCTTGGTTCAGTAGCCTTATCGACCACAGCGACAAACTGGTAGTCTGCGAGGTCTTCTAGACTATATTGGAGATAGGATAGAGGTTGCGCTTTATCGTATGGATGAGCGGACATCTTTTCTGAAGCTGGAAGCCGAATGACATCTGAGGCAGCGTTTTTGCAGGCCAGTCTAGTAGAGCCAGAAGTATCACCGGACAGATCCATGTTCATTGAGAACAGCGTTGATGATTGGCCATGCTGCAATGGAAAGACGCTACAGAAAAGCACCTCGATCTGAGCATCAGTCCTAGTTTCTTCCAACCGTTGATCAGACAGCAAGGCGAAGCTTTTCGATCCCTGCGGACTTCGCGCAGGAACCGGAAGAAGGTGTGCCTTTGGTTTCCCTGCACGTCCAAAGTCTCTCAGCACGAGACTTTCTCCCAAAGCCATTACGGAATGTGAGTTGTCTTCCAGGGTGAGCAATGTGGATGATTCCTTTTGTGGCAGCGTTTTCTCCACCACATCCTCCATTCCGGTCAAGTACCACCTTCGAAAAATTCGCATTCGCTCCGCCCTTGGCTTTGTCTGCCCCGGTCGATGTACATCCAAAGTGCTGAATATTGACCTTACTATCGGCTTCATCAATTGGACACACCATGTGGTTTGTATATGATCCGCACCAGTCCACACGTTGGGTATACCGGAGGTAAAAACAGTGAAACCATGGGTGCTTGGTACAAGGGATTCGAGACTTGCAAAGTCTGACGGCACCACTGTATCCAAGCCTCCACCAGCGATTGAAATCAAAGTGACATGCCATAAAGGATTGTCGTTCGCCCATTTTTGCGTGTACGCTTGTCTCCAATAGTCGTTGATTCGCTTGTATGTTCGCACGGACTCAGCATCGACGGAAACGGGCGGCCTTGCGTGGGGCGCAGACATGGTAATAATGGTATTGATCGAGTTCGATTGGTAATTCGGCATGGTAAGCATCGTTCGAGCAACAACGCCGCCCATGGAATGGCCCACCAGGATGACTGAGCTGGGATCAGGCAGACCCGGATCACGCTGGGACCTTCGAGGATCATGGTAAAGCGACAGTATGTAGGCAACGGCATCGTTCAGGTACTCTGCTTGGTCTAGTATGGTTTGGCCATGAAAAGCGGAGAAATCCTCGTTGAAATCGACGGAGAAGAAATCCAAACTTGTCATGCCCTCTTTCAAAGCCTGAGCATCTTGTTGTATACTATCATGGTAGTACGAGGCTGCTTCGAAAGCCAAGCATCTCGCTTGTTTGTAGCTTCCTGCATTGCCGGGTATAAACAGGACAGGGACACCTTTGACCTAAGGAAAGAGAGTCAGCATACCAGAACTGGATGTTTCATGTGGACTCCCACCTTTGGGTCTTCGTCAAAGCCCCCTTCACGGTACAAGTATAAATTGTATTTGCTGGCGAAACGCGTATGCTCGGTATCAAAGTCGGAGAACTTGATGTAGATTGGCCGTGACCAGCACATATCGCATCCCTTGGGATCAAGCTGTCGAGTCAGGAACGCATGAACGATGAAGAGGAGGACAAGGGCGGACAAGACGGTAACACCGATGGTCAGCAACGAGCATGCCCAGGGGCTCCGTGCTCGGGAGCGTCGCCAGCTCCGAGGTTCGGGCATTCTGTCAATGTCTTGTCCTGGTGGCCAGGGAAGCTGCTTCCTGCTGGAAACGCCGTGTTGGTTGTCTGTTGACAGAGGGGGACTTGATCCATTCGGAGGGGATTGAGCAAGGCCAATTGCTTTCTCGACTTTCCTCCGATCCAGGCTATCGGAGTGCCTTGTCACATCGTACTTGGCAGAAGTGAAGCTCTTCTTCTTTCCATGCTTGTTATTTCCATGCTTGTTCGGGGGGGCTGTCTCGGCTTGGGTAGGGGCGCTGTTGTCGGTATCCTCGGCGGAGCCCGACAACCTTCTGATCATTGAACCAAGCAGCAAAGAGGATCAGACAGCATGAGAAGCTGGGAAAAGCTCTCGAGTGAGGGAACAGTCCCTAGGGGAATTGTGAGGGTCGTCGCGCTGCCGTTTGGTTGGTTGGGTCGACCTTTCACTTCAGCCAAGCCTTTTTTTTTTGGCGCGGGAGAAGAGGCGAAGGAACGGGGGGGGGGGGGGATTTTCCTCCAAATTCCCAGCCCCTCAATTAAAGTATCTTACAAATACTCTAATTATGGGGGGGGGACGAGTAAGCAAGAGGAAGCAAAGTATGACTACGGTGAAATGGTGAAATGGTGAACGAGCGTGGTGTAGAGAGAGGACTTTGGAATGAATGATGTGGATGCAAGAGCACAAAGAAAGAAAGAAAGGATGAGGAGGGCAAAGCTCCGAGTCCGACGAGCTTACGAGTACCTTATCTTTCAGACTTCAGTAGTACGGAGTAGATAGATTTATACTTCCTGACGTAAGTATGCTCAATTGCTCATGGTTGAAAACGTGTTCTAATGCATGGCTGCATGGCACAACTGTCGGCCAACCAAATTGCTTGCCTCCACCCTCGACGCTTCTTGCTTAAGCGAGGCAAGCTTAGGCGACACCATGCCATGAACAAGTCGGTTCAACTTACTCTAAGCATGAGGATCTAATATTAATACTGTGTACGTAGCCTGCCACGCGGGTGACAGTCGATATTGGCATCTCTTGGCGTCTGTCACCCCCGTGCACTGCAATGACAATCGCACAAGCAAGCGGCCATTATTATTCCACCCCTGACCCTTCCATACTCTACACTCACCTCTTCTCCGCATATCTGTGGCAGATCATCCAAAGAGAATGAATGGCAATTGGGACGGTCAAGATTAGCACAACATGCACGCCCCCCGGGAAGAAAGCGGAGGCACGGGAGGGGTGGAAGAAAGCTCGAATAGGTAGTGAATGCGGAGTAATTAATGAATGTTTTAGAGTAGGTAAGTAAGGTAAGGTACATTATGTTAGAGAGGTCAGTGAGCGATTGGGCCAACTCGAACCTCTTCACGCTGCCTCACATCATCCAATCGACTAAGCTTCTCACTCGCCCGGCTTTTCCGCTTCTTCTCTGCTTCAAGCTTGCTAAACCAACCTTTCGCCCCAAATTTCATCTTGCTGATCATATCCGTCGCTTTGCCCTTGCTGATCATGTCCCCTGTCAATTGATCTGCCATTGGCCTGAGTTTGTTGATGAAGGCCAGCTGCCCTTCCGTCGCTGGCCTTTTTCTCCATGCTTGTCCTTTATGCACAATAGTCCATGGGAACTTGGTCAAAGCAAACGTATCAGCAGCATGAACGGCGTCAGACAATGTATTCGAGTTCGCAACAACGCGCGGACGCATGTACGGACTCTTGGCTTTAGACTCGGCCGAACGCTCTCTCTCGGGCACTTTTTGGGTATAGGTTACCGAAAACGTTGTACTAGAGCCAACATCCGGACATTCGATGCTGAGGTAGTCACCGCTCTGCGCCGAAAGAACATAGCGATTCTGTCCCACCATTACCCAAGCTAGTTGACTGATTCCGCGTATGTGTCTTTCTCCGGAAGTGTCGTCAATCAGGTCGTAAACCGAATCGTAATCCGTAAAGGTGATAGTCGACCGTCGTGATGGTATCGAGGTGTCAGGACCATGATCAGCGGCACGCTCTTCGCGAATAGCCTCAAGCTCTTTTCGTTCGCGCTGCGACTTCATTTCCTCAATATTCGCCCCAGCGACCAGTTCCCCTGGATCGAGGCCAAATCTGTATTATGATTTCAGAGTCAGTGTTGCTTGTTTGGGGTTTTTATTGCTCCTTGGAACATTTTTAGAAGCCAAATACTCCAAAGACATGTCTCGAGACTCAAGACATGGTCCAAAAAGGGAAACAGGTGGTTCGACTATACGTACAGCGTTGGGGTCGTAACGATCCCGGCTTCGAGAGATGCAACCATATCGATAATATGGCAATTTTCCTTTCCAGTGTAAAGGCGCATGCCACGCCCAATCATCTGTACCAGTAGATTACGTGATTTGGTCGGCCTCGCGAGAATAACGCAATCGATGTTCGGAATATCTGTCCCTTCAGTAAAGACACCACAGTTTAAAAGTACCGGATATTGCTGATTTCTAAAGGCATCAAGTCTTTCGCTGCGGACTCGCTTCGGCGTATCACCTGTGACAAGCTTTGCCTCGATTCCATGTCTGCGGAAGGTTGCCGTCAAGTCCGATACGTGAGCCAGGTCAACGCAGAAGACTAATGTAGATTTTCTGCCAGCGGCTCTAGCCATCCACGCCCTAACAGTGATCTCATTTGTTTCCGGGGTGTTAACTGCTCTAGAGAGATCTCCAACCTGGAAATCCCCAGCAGATCCCCTTCCAACCCCAGAAACATCTGCCTTAGATTGAACAGTGGTAAATATAACATTGGAGAGCCACTTCTCGCCAATCATGTCGACATAGTCTCTGAGCACCTTTCTCAGTATATATAACGGATTCCAACAACCTCGCCAAACGTACTTGTGGTATACTATATGATCAATAGCGTCGCTAAGTCTTAGTCCATCGAAGCGCGACAACGTTGCTGATACCCCCACTAGAGCTGCTGGTGCTGGGAGGTCGGCCCTAGTCGAGTCTTTCCGGAGTAATCCAAAGTAATCTAAAGTCTCCATGAATTTGGTAGCCACGATGTGATGCGCCTCATCTACCAGGACAAGCTTAAACCTTTTGGGGTCAAATTTCAGCATCCTGTGCCCCGAGACGATGCTCCATATTGAAGCAACGGTAATATCTGCGCCTCCAGAGGCATGCGAATTGCCCATTTCGATCTCGATAGACTTAGATGGATACGCAATTTTGCAGTGTCGAGCGGCTTGTTCGACAAGCTCGCGGCGATGTACCAGGATCAGAGTCTGCGTGGCATCTGGTGTTGGTGCTTTGATCCGATCAATGAGTTGCGTGAAGATGACCTGCCAATGATCAATAATTGAGTGAAGCCTCGTCTTTGAGAAATACTGTTTTGCCGCTGCCTGTAAAGACTTTGGAGTCAGCGTCGGCCTCTACAAGAGGATCTCGAGTTTTGAGGCCTATTTCATGTTTTTCTTTTCGGTAATCCAAGGGGTAGGAAACCCTACGGACTCCCCATCAAGTAGCTAATTTCAATGCTACTGGATGCTTTCAAGCAAGATGCTCCTCATATCTAGCAGAGATAATAATCGAGCGGACAAGCCAGAATCGATGTCATCCATTTTGCGTGCACTCAACCCTTGGGCCCCAAAACATGTTTGGCAAAACAAGTGAATGCTCGCAGGACGTGTGTCAATACCCAAAGGTTTGTGTTGAAAAGAAAGTCTGGATTTCGGAGGAAGAATACGTACCAGTAGCTAAAGAGATGCCAAGCCTCTTGTGGCCTCTTTCCAGGTAGGAAAGGACAGATTTTATGCATTCTTCTTGGTACTCGCGGAGAAATATCGAAGCATTCGGAAACGGGACTAGGGGTGCAGTGGCAGGCGCTAAAGTTGCAAGTCGCTGAACACTGGTCATTGAACCAGATGTCGGACGAAGCCTGAGACATGCGATTATGCTTAGAGGCGTTCGCTGCATGCCTCATGTTGCTTGATTTATCATTGAATGTCAGCGTAATTCAAGAAAATAATGGCGCCTATTGGTACTCGTAGGGCTGAGACTTGGCAAGAACTTCTACCACCATACGTACTTCATTCTTCTGAAAGGACCACTGAATCTGACCAAGCTATCATGGCAAGCAGCACGTCACCGCCACAATGTCTGACAGCGGATCCAACTACGATGCTTTCAACCACTCTGTTCAAGATTCACAGACGGACGTTCTCGAATCATCGTCGGAAAGCTCAGAGAAGTCCTCAACTTCTTCCTATGACCGTTCCGGGAGCCGAGGGAGGCCCAGGAAACGTAAGACCACGGAAACTTTGACGTCTTCGCAACCTGGGTTAAAGCGTCTGAAGTTTTCGTATAATGATGACTACCGTGGGCTTTTTAACAGCGCAATCGAGGAGATTGCGTCGACAACGTCTTCAGGGACAGGAAATTTGTTACAGGAGAGCCAAATTGGAGTCACCGTGTGGTCTTCGGAAGAGAAGAGGGCGTTCTTCCGTGCTCTTGCTAGGAGAGGTCGACAAGACATTCGAGGCATTGCCACTGACATAGGTTCAAAGAGCGAGTCTGAAGTCTATGTATATTCCGATACGCTATACAAAGCTGCGGTAGACCAGCAGATTTATGAAACCTGCAAGAACTCTCTCGATACTTCAAAAATAGAAGCTGCGCTTGAAGTACGTGGGGATTGTTGTGCGGCTCTTGATCTCGCAGCAGAAGCTCTATCTGCCCTTCAGCAAAATGAGGAGGAAAGAGTTGAGAAGAAGAGACATGAAGAATTCGCTCTTTTAACCCCGAGGATGGCCAGGTGGGTAGAACACAGTTTAGTATTACCTGAGGGAGGCAAGGAAGAGGTATCAAAGCAAATTCCCGCGGCTAGCTTGTTGAAACTCATGAACTTCCTTGCACTTTCGAAGCGCTTCTTTATGAATTCGGTCATCGCGGAAGACAACTGGCGTTCCTATACAGGAAAGGAGACTAGATCGCCCTCAATCATGTATACAGCATTTTCAGACTTCCACGCATTATCAATCTCTATAACACAACGACTTGTACAATCAAGTCTGTTCTTCGCGATGTCACGGCTAAGAGCTATGTCTGCATCCGGATACTACACGCCTCAATCACGTGTCAGACGACGAGACGTTATGGCGGCGCTCAACGTGCTGGGCATGAAAACTGACGCGAAAGCCTTTTGGGCCAGGGCGGCTCGAAGATGCAAGCTACGAGTCTATGACAAAGTCAGGCACCGGCAGGTCTTCGGCAAGAGATACAGCTACGTGGAGGTTGAAAGAATCCTATCTTCCAGCATGATCAGCGACCCAGAGAACCCAGAAATAACGGCCAAGGACGCGACTGCTTCAACGTCTCGAGAAGGCCGAACCCTTACAGGGTCTTCAGCAAGCGCATCAGAGGGTTCGGTCTCGTCGGACTCGATGCCGATTGAGGGTGACGGGTCAAACGCTCTGTCAAGTGATGAAGACCTCTCCGCGACGCCTTTAGACCCCGCAAACAAGCAAACCCACAAGCAAGAGGGCAATGACCAGTTACAGGACGCCTACGCAGAAGCACTTGACCAGCAGGCCAGTCGTGACGAAGAACGCCGCTTGTGGGAGATGCTCGGCGAAGATCCGGCAGGAAAGATGGAGCCCGTAGATGTGAAGTTGCCCAAGCGCCCCTTTCAAAACCGGGAATACAAGGAGGAGCTTCTTGACTGGAAAGAATGGGTAGACTACGCTGGAGATTGGGAGCTACATGAGACTCCAGTGTTCAGAAGCCGCTTTGCAAATGATGAAGAATTCGAAGAGGATGTCGATTCAGCTGCAGGATTGACCAGCCCCGGTTTCAGCTCGGAGAGTCTTGTAAATGACGCATCTACCGAGGAAGAGCACGACTCGGACTAGGCAATGGTGCGACTAAAGATGATGGGGCCAGTACATAGCCCGCCGACGAAACTGAGCATGGGGCAGAGGAAATAATGATGGTGACCCGAGCAGAGATGATACTCCAGCTGATCTCGACCCGGGCAAGGATGACACCCGGCTTACATTTATTCTAGGCGCTGGTGGCGCCAATGTTTGTTTATGACCTAGACATGGCATGCTTTGATCCTAAGGAAGCGCAACGGAAACAGTACGCAGCATCCAATAATTAGGTAGGATTACTTGTGTGATAGTGTCTGACCAAGCACAAATAATACATTTTTGAGAAGAAAGTCTCCCCCCTTACCGAGATATCTTTAACGATTGCGCCTCGCCTTGCACTTATAATACATTCATTTTGCGATTCCTTTAAAGTGCGCCTCACAATGGATTTTGGGCCTAGGTCTCAAATCTCAATGTTCTTGTACCCAGTATCACCTGGCCCATATGGTTCTACAGTCCCCCTTGACATCTCTCGCTGGAACCCGAATCTCTCACCCATCCCCACGCCTACATCTTGTGCCATCCTCGCGCCATCCTCTCCACCCTTCTGACTCGCTGCACGAAGCGCGTCTTGCGTTTCGGACACTCGCTTCCTAAACGCCATCCGGTCTAAGAAGAGCTGCTGCCTGCCACGTTCCAATTCACGGCGCTCAGATTGTAGCATCGCTTCCATCTCGGAAAATTGCTGCAGCTTGAGCTCGAATTTCTGCAAGGTTGTGTTCACTGCGGCGGAAACAAGGCGTGTCATCTCACGTTCTTCATTCGAAGCCAACGCTGCGGCACGAGCAGCAGAGGTAGCGAACGCCGTTGTTGCTGCGAACGACGATGGATCTTGCCGTTTCTCTGCTGACGAGAGAGCCATCTGATTGTTAGCTTCTGGTTGTGGGCTGTCAACGTTATCAATTTCCATGGGATCCTCCGTCTTCATAGCTTCCTTGTCCTTCCCTTTGTCTGCAGCGTCTCTACCCACATCAAGGTTCAGGCGTTTCCGGTAAGATTTCTCCATTTCCTTTACGGATCTACCTGCCGCTGCCGCAGCAATTGCAGGCTCACTCATACCTGCTAGAAACCCTAGAACGGACATGACCGGGTTATCAGACTGGGCAAACGGAACACGACCGTTATCGAGTGGGCCATAGCTTGGTTGACCATTGACGTCCGGTTCAAGGTACTTGTCCTCGATCTCCAGTTGCAAGAATTTGACGACGCATTCTTCACGGGTGCGGCTGCCGACATGGTCAGCTATTTTGTTCCAATTTTCGTCGTGCTGCTCGAGGCCTTCCAGGAGCAAGAGTAATTCCTCATCGGTCCATGGTGCATCCTTATCGGGAACAGCGGAGTAATTTGGATCCTCAAACTTGACGAAGTCTATGGATTCATGTTTTTGATCGTATCGGTGATTTTGATAACAGGCTGGACAAATATCAAAAAAGACATTGTTCTGTTTGCCACGATCGGTGAGGGTCTGAGCGTAGTGGTATCGGAGGCGCGAGCAATCTATAGCGCAAGAAGAACAGTATATGGTTTTCTTGGGCTCTTTGGCTATATCTTCAATGGTCTTCGTGGATAGATCTCCGGAAGGCGCGCTATTTGAGGCAGGCTCCCCACCATTGGCTTGTTTGTCTTTGAGATCTGCTGTGAGGTCCTTGCCTTTCTGATCGTATATGTTTCGGCGAATCTCGAGATTGAGGTTTTCCCTCTCATGGGGCGGAGCATCCTTGTAGGCTTTGAGAAGAGCATTTTCGGTACCGACAAAGGTTTTGCCCGGCTCGTATTTGACGTCTGATGCCGGCTGGAATGTTTGCAGACCACGAGGTGTGTCCGCTACTATACGGAAATGGCCGGTAAAAGGCGGACCAATGCTCGATGGCCTTGTGTCAGGATCGATCTTGGAAGCCGTTAGCAGGGCAAAATGGCAGGGCGCGTTCTAAGGATTACCTGATAATTTATCAACCCCCATGACTCGAGGAAGGCATGGACTCTCATAATGGCGCAGACGTCTCCTGCAAGGTTACGCCGGCAAGCAGTGACTGTAAGGTATTCGGAGGGATTGAGACGATATGTGTTGATCATGAAGTCGCGGTAGTCCTTGTAGACTGCCGGTGTTTTGCTTCGATTGCGGCTATTGAAGAATTCAGGTAGAGACTTTCTCTCTTCTTTGTGAATCAAGCGCATGTCAAACCAGGTGCTATAGCTTGGTAGGACCACCGCATATCTCTGAGCCACGAGGTGAGATCGCGCGGCCGACTCCAACTCGGCTTTCGTTTGAGTTGGCTGGCCATCGGCTTTTCCGTCTGCAGGTTCTGCAGGGCTGCCAGCTTGGTCCCCCTCTTTTTCGGGGCTCCCAATCTCATTTGCAGGCTCCTCTCCTGTACCCGCCATCTCCTCATCTTCCCTATCGCCATCTTCATTCCCTGCTCGAGGTGCGTCCGGAGCATCTAAAGGATTGTCTGAGATTAATAGTGGTGTAGATTCGGAGAGCTTCTGCGGTGATGCGGAAGATGCGTTGGGATTTGGGGTGACTATGGGTTCAGGTGCAGCGGTGGCTTTAGAATAGGAAACCAGTGATTAGTATCAGCCATTCCAATATTAGGAAATGTATCGGGCGTGAAACAAGTACCTGCACCATTATTTTCAGAAAAAGCCGAATATGAGGCATTGATATCTAGATTCCCTGGCGCCTTTGTTGTTTGGTGAGGCTGGTCTAGGATGTTCGATGGAGCTAGGGCGGACGAGTGACCAAGGCCCGAAGTTTCTCCTTCCATCTCTGCTGACGAGATACAGGTGTCTGCTCAGATATGTAGTCGTCCGCCGACGCTGGAGTGCTGGTGGGCTGCTAATGCTCGCGTTCTCCTGAGCTGTACGAGCTGAGGCTTGAGACCCCAGTTTATGCCTTTGAATTCTATAACTGGATGATCGCTCTGTCTAAGACCTCATTCAACATTCTGACTCTGGGCTCATAAAGATGAAGAAGGTAGGCTGTTGACACTGATGGCTAGCTGCTGAGCGCGTGAAGCGACAGTGATGGTACTGGAAATACGGAGTAAAGAATTTAGCGTGGTCGGCCAGTCGGCGTGATGCGGCTCCTCACTATCGACTATCGACAATCGATCCCCGTCTCCTTTATGTTGTCAATAGAGGTAACCTCGTAATTTTTTGCTGCCTAGTAGAGGTCGGTGGAGTTTACATTTATCAGAGTTTACAATGCTTCTCAC
Source organism: Pseudevernia furfuracea (assembly GCA_022315425.1). Lineage (NCBI taxonomy): Eukaryota > Fungi > Ascomycota > Lecanoromycetes > Lecanorales > Parmeliaceae > Pseudevernia > Pseudevernia furfuracea. The sequence goes on from JAIUPT010000010.1 coordinate 982,280, forward strand.
CACTCGTCACTCTGCTTTCCGGCAAGCACAATGCTACCTCAGGCGTTCAAAAACCTTCAATCGACAACAACAGTCCGCTTTTGCCCGCCTCCTGAGCTCCCTTGCTGTCCTCGAACAACGGGAAGGGAAACTACAGAATGCATCCCTCAGCGCTATCACTGCTGCTCAGAAATTAGGAGGCTCAATAGCAGGATTTATTGCCGGGAGTGGGGTTAGATCAGTAGCCGAGGAGGCTGCAAAGGTCAAGGGGGTAGAGAAGATCATCATGGTCGAGAATAGCGCATATGACAAAGTACGCTTATTGTGTCGTGTGCTGTTGCGACTACCCATGATTGCTTCTAATCTTTTCTCAGGCTCTCCCTGAGAATTACGCTCCTCTACTTGCTGAGAACATACAGAAAGAAGGGTTTACACATATTTTTGCTGGCCATTCGGCTTTTGGCAAGAACCTGATGCCCAGGGTATCTGCCCTCCTAGACGCGCAACAGATCTCAGACATTACTGCCATTGAGAGCGAAGACAGTGAGTTTGATCAAGATTCGTGATCTTGTTGAAGCATGCTCTGACCCGTTTGTAGCCTTCGTTCGGCCAATATACGCTGGAAATGCCATCCTCACTGTTCAATCATCAGACAAGATCAAGATAATAACAGTTAGAGGCACGGCCTTTGCAGCTGCCGAGGCCGAGGGCGGCTCTGCTAAAATCACCGAGGGGGTTGATCCCAAGGTTGAAAACAAGACTGAGTGGCTTTCGGAAGACTTGGCAAAATCAGACCGACCCGATCTTGCAACAGCAAGCAAAGTTGTCTCGGGCGGACGAGGGTTGAAATCAAAAGAAGAATTTGACAGGATCATTCCACCACTGGCAGACGCTTTGGGAGCAGCCATTGGCGCATCAAGAGCAGCAGTTGATAGCGGCTTTGCGGACAACAGCTTGCAGGTCGGACAGACAGGCAAGAATGTTGCGCCACAACTCTACCTCTGCGCCGGCATTTCTGGAGCCATTCAGCATCTTGCGGGCATGAAGGACAGCAAGGTGATAGCGGCAATCAATAAGGACGCCGATGCTCCAATATTTCAGGTGGCTGACGTCGGTCTTGTCGGCAACCTTTTTGATAAAGTGCCAGAGCTGACTGAGAAATTAAAGTAGTAGCGACGTATGCTTGTCTTCATGTACATATTCGTATACATTTTAAGATCTGGCATCATTTTTGGACAGGCTTTCTAATTAAGCCACTTCGATATTTTCACCTTGCATATTCTATTCGGGGTTTCTTTAGAGCATGACCCAGACAGATCTTGCCCTCAGCTCCCTGGCATTTGCGAGTATTTATTTGGCAAGACAGCTGCAAGCGGACCACTCCCTTTCTATCTTTGGAGGGGAATAAATTGCCCGGACTCCGAAGCGAGGACCTGAGCTTGCCTATCACAGATTTGGTTGATGAAAAGGTCCATTCCAGGCATTCCATGAAACGTAAGATACGTATGCGATAAGATTAGATGGAATGAGAAGGAAGAAAGCGCACTTGCATATGGTTTTCACGTCTGATATAGGAGCGATCGCAATCAGCAGGATGAAGGTCCAGTAGAGGAATCGTAGCAGAACACTTTCCTTGAAGCTCAAGAGTAACAATATGTCGGCCAGCAAAATCCTTTTGATATGACTGGTGAATGGTGATGGGAGATTGGTCGCTAAATGTTTCCTAAAGGATTAAGTTATTCCTCTAGAGTCTAGAATTCTGGATTTATACTTTTATACTTTTTCAAATACCGGAGGTTAACCAGGTACGGCAAAGGTCTAACACTAGTGAGGCTAGTATTCTACTCCCACTTTATCCCCGAAGAAACGTTTTGTTCAAGCACTGGTGGCAAGCATATTTCCCGCCTCCCATTATATTATATGCGGAGCTGGTGGAGCCATGCCCATGGACGAAGACACGCGACGGCTACCCGCCTTATTATTGATCAACCCTACCAATAACGAGGCTGCCACTGAGGCTGTCACTGCCACTGCCACTGCCACTGCCACTGCCACCGCCAATGATACCAATGATACCCCCAGTAATGCTGCTGATGATGTCAACAAATCCAATAAAAATAAAAATGCCAATACGCTCAAAGCCGAGGAAAATGTCTCGCATGTCGATCAAGCCAACCATATCGTTGCTCCAACTCCTGGGACCGCCTCAGACTCATCCTCCAAACCCCAGAGACGCCGTAACAAGCCAAGTCTAAGCTGCGAAACTTGCACTGTAAGCCATCATCAATACAAATGCTTTGGAAACAAACCACTGGAAAAAACGTTCCAAATAAATCTTGGTTCGAATAATAATAATCAGTCTACTTACCGTCTTCAGATAAAGAAAACAAAGGTCCGAAGACGCACAAATCCTCAACTTCTTCCTTTCTTATTCCTCGACTTACATCTCTTCCAGTGTGACCGAGGAAGACCGATGTATTCAATACCTCACTCCTGAGAGCACTTTCCTCCTCAGACCACGCGTCGTCTGACTTCCTGGTTAGATGTTTTGCATGCGTTAAACGGCGATCCGAATGTCACTATTCCCATCTTGCCGATCTGATTGAGTTGCTCACTCAATCCTTGACTCGGGAAACATCTTCCTCTAACCTAAGATTAGGGAGTCACATCGTACCCTAGGCATCGATACGCCAAAGAAGAAGTCAAAGCCAAGCGGTGATACTGCGTCAAATCCTGCCCCTGTCGACGTCTGTTACCCTTGCTTTCCTACGCTGTCTCTCTATTTCGAATGAGACTGACTCACGCAGACACAGAATGGCGCTACCCACCCCACAGAACGACCACTTTCAAGTTCGCCGACTGGGTTCTCTCCGATGCTACTCTCCAATGTTCCCTTCTCCCATCCTACAGCTTCCAACATCTTCAAAGCCGAACATCCCTTCAGGTAAATTCCGTGATTCCAGACTTGTAGTGCTGTCACTGACTTGAGCAAGCAACTACTGGACCCATCAAGGCGGGCTCAAGGAAGTCATCGGGGTTCTGCCGAGCAAAAACCAGGCAGATATGTAAGTTCCTCCTTCTGTTACCCTGTAACGAAGAAAGTGTCTCCACTTTAAAACGCAATTGGGAACATAGTTTTCTACGCTTTCGTCTCTAAATAGCATCTTGGACTTCATTCAGCCCAAATTTGCTTCCCATTCTGTTCCCACGCCACTAAGTCGCCCTTGCGCCAGGAGGCGGCTAACCTGCTTTCAAGTCTGATTGCAAAATACTTCGATGTCATTGATCCTGTCTATCCGATGATCCACCGCGAGACCTTCCTACGAGACTACGACTTCTTTTGGTCGTTGGCGCCAGCGGAGCGTCCTTCTGTAGATGGCTCATTGGTCGCTCTCATATTCGTCATACTGGCAATGGGTACACAGTTTGTCACATTGCCGTCGTCTGACGATAAGGAGCAAACGGCTGAATTCTATGGTAATATACCAGCGCTAGTGCGAGAAGTACTGTAATTGATCCTGACCTGATTGAAAAGTTTCGGCATCACACCAAGCGCTAAAAGTGTTCTCCTACCTCGGTCGTCCTTCGTTACGGGTCATTCAGACCATGGTTTTAATCAACTATTTCCTGATGAACGATAATCACGCAGCGGATGCTTGGGCATTCGCAGGAATTCTTATCCGCCAGGCATATGCCTTAGGCCTGAATCGTGACCCGTCAATCATTGTTCCCCACGCTCACCCTTTCGAAAAGCAGCAGCGCCGCAAGGTGTGGCAAGCTGTGCTCTTCCAAGATACTTTCCTCACCGTCATACTGAAATTACCTCCTACAGCAACTCATACCGACGTTAGAGTTGAGGACCTGGCTTTAGAAGTGGAAGAGTCGCTCACCGAGTCCGGTGCAACGGGTAAGCACCTTTTCTGCATTATTTCCGCCCTTTTCACATCTCTGTTGGAGTCGAGACAAACTTGTTTGTGGAGCAGAAAATGTGTCTCCCCCGTCCAAACATGTCTGATTACTCAAAAATGCACCTGAAAGGAGAAACGCTAAATCGCAGATTGCTGTAGATGTCACATACATATCAAGCATGTGGAATCTTGCAAACATAGTACAGTCGACCCTTTGCACCCCGCGCTCTCTTTCGCGCCCGATATCGTCCTCGCCCACCCAACGCATCAGCCTGATCGCTTCGTTCCATCGCATCTACATGTCATTTCCAGCGCCTTTCCGCACGTTCACCGAAGCATCCATCTGCGACTTGGCACGCCGGAGCAAAAGGCTTGCAAGGCAAACTTTGTTTCTGACAAGCAATTACTTCCACTGTCTTATGCTAGTGTATGCCGACGAACATGAGCAACTAGATATCGATGTTCAAGGAACTTTAGACGCAGCTCATGAGGCCATCAATAGTTTCTTTTTGCTGCGCGCGCTGTTCGAGGACGAGGCCATGGTGTGGTATCATTTCCAACATCGGGCATTTTCAGAGGCGGTAAGCGCCTATCCGTCGTGCTGAGCGCGTGATCGATTACAGGTCCCAGACTGATCTTGGAATATTAGCTGGTAATTGCGGAGCTGGTCAAAAACCAAAGTGACAAGCTAGCAATGAATCCGATCAGAATGAGAGCCAAGAATGACGTTCTAAGGATGATCGGAATCCTACAGCTAAGCAGTGGCATAGATGTCGTGGCTAGGACACGAGTTTCTGTGCTGAGCAAGTATTTGTGAAGGTTTACGGAAGCGACTTACTCTTCCCACTGATGGTCGACACGCACAAAAGCATAATATCCAGATTTTCGTTACGAAGCTTATGCGAGGACACCGAAGACATGTTAAATTTCGTTGACTTCAACACCCTCCTGCCCTTATATAGAGAGACCCAATGTATGCCAATATGCATAAATCATACATCCTTCGACTTATTCCCTGCCGAAACACCAATCTCTTGTTTCCGCATATATCGATTTAAACTTTCACAGAGTCGATCAAGCACCCACTCACTTTCGGTCGAGTCTGCCAACATTGGGCTATCCTCCCCAATCCAATCCCATTCCGCGATGCCCTGTTCCTCTTCTGCCAATTCGATCTCTTCTTTCGACAGCCTGGAGAAGCGTATGAGCCGCGTATACTCAGCCCATTCCTCGTAGCAATACCGGCGAGGCGGGTCATCTTTGAGGTGATTCGCTGTATGCCGTATTGCTATCGCGAGTTTCCCAGCTAGAGCTTGATTATCAAGATTGTCTAACTCGCTGACTTGCTCCATCGTAGGTGCTGGGTCCATCTCATCCTCCTCTGGACCAACGGGCATACCTGCAGCCAGGCGTCGCCTCTCTGCAGCTTTCTGCGATTTTTTCTGCAACCAGAGCAGCAGCCATGGGTATTTCTCGAGTAGTTCGCGCCATAAGCCCGCCTTCGGTAAAACGGTCCAGTCGGCCAGCTTGAAGGTGCCGCGTTTAAAACTGGCGATGACAGTGTCGCCCATGTCAGAAATCAGGATAGTCATGGTTGGGACGGCGATAAGGGACCAGACAATAAATAATGGCTTTCCAGCATTACTTTTGGGACTCAGGTCTCCGTAGCCAATGGTGAGAAGGGAGACATAACAGAAGTAAAGAGCCTGAAAATAGCTCAGACCTTGGGACTTCGATTCCGCGGCCCAGAAGCCGACAGCGCCTACGCACCAGAGGAGTCCAACTGCATGAAAATAAGCCTTCGGGCGCACATGAAGGAAAGCGGACGGGATCGTTGCCTGGCCTTAGCGACAATGGGACCAGGACTTACATGCTATGAAGGACATGGTCAAGGCAGAATACCGCTTGAATTTGTGAGTATCATACTGAATTTTCCTCATTGCATCAAATCGATCCTTTTCTTGCTTCATCAACAGGATTTTAGGTTGCCTCGTACTAACTCGTCTTAAGACCCTCAAGCTGGCAGTCACAGGACCAACCTTTGAAATATTTTGATAGGATTCGTGAGGGGCTGGGGTGACCGCCTTTTCTACATCGAAGTCGACCGTACGCCTTGTAAGATCAAAAGGCTCGGAAATTGGAACTGGCTTTTTGCGGTGAAGTTTGGCCAATGCAAGTGCCTTTAGATTTTCATATTCGAAGTCGGTAGTTGCCGTCCGTTGCAACGTATGCGTTCTCTGCTTCTCGACGTGCGACTTAACGACATGGGTTGATCCGAGTTCTTGGGCGAACCCTCGGATACTGGATACCATCAAACCCAGGATAATGATACCGCCAACCTAATAAAGAGAGTTTTAGATACTGCTGTTGCAGACAACCAATAGACAAGGTTGCTTACCGAATATGGGAAAACTAGGCCTCTTCCGACGTCATTTGTAGGGTAGAAATCACCAAATCCAACTGTTAGAACCGTAACATCACAGAAATACAGCTGGCGCCATTAGTCCAAAAAGGACTTTGGAATTGGGGAGGAGAGACCGACCGAATCCACAAAAGACCAACCCTCCGCTTTGGCGAACACGGCAGCGCCTCCGGCAAGCCAACAAAAGAACATCATAGTTTGAAGTATCAAGTTTCGCTGGTCATCGGACAATTCAAAATGCTGAGGATAGTGACCAAGAAAGTACCCCAACATATTCAACATCAGGATCATCGATGAGACAAGGTAAAGAATGGCAGCAATGACGGCGTGCCAGAAGCCTTGGCTATAGGTCTGCTCTGGTCGGTGGGGAGGCACGTACTCGTCCATAGATGCGGTGATAGTGATGAGCTAGCGTTGTTAGTCAGTCAGATACCTCATTGATACCAGATGTCAGGACTGCATATAGACAGCACACGACGAATGACATAGAGAAAGTATCGTTGTATGGGCGCAATGGCAAAAGGCGACGGGATAACAATAGAATGGATATAGCATATGCAAGTACAGTGGAGAAAAGTGACGTACAATTCCTGTTGCAAAGTACCAAAGGATAATGGTGACGGGCAAAGCCACTATATAGCGTATCCGCCGGGTGAAATTGAAGAGAAGAAAGATGTTGCCAACGAAACCACAGGCCAGAGAGGCGCCATTGAGTCCGAGACACCATCTGGGGTCTGGAAAGCCAGTTGAATCTGCATCGATGCCTGGATTGGCTGGGTCGTAGTTGTTCCTCCATGATGTGACCAGTGCCGCAATGGACATGACATTGGCGAGGGGTCCAGTGGTAGCAGCGAGGAGGGGTATGGCTGTGGAGCAGAACCACCAGTCCTGAGGCTGATCATCGTCGTCGGGCCTGAGATGAAACTTCCATTTCTGCTTCCCAGGTGTTTGTGTTTGTGTTTCTGGCGCAGGGGGCTGGGTTCTAGCGCGCTGCAATATGCTTGTGGAAGAGTCTGTTGTATCTGAAGTCCCGGGAGGTGAGTCGCCGCTGCCCATGTCGATTTATTATGAAGGAGATGCTATATGAACCATGATCCTGGGACCTTATTTCCTAACGGGCGACAAAGGGAGGGAAAGAGGCAAATGGCAATCGGTCATTATTGTCGGCGCAACACGACGAGGTGGTGTAGTATTTATATGGCTGCTCTTTTTGCGCAGGCTGTGTATAGGAGGAGGGAGAGGAGGAGGAGCTATGAATGATTTTGTTGCATTAAAGACGAATCTCCGAGGAAGATTCATTGTTCCTCAATAAAATACCCCTCGTAGCGAATAGCTGCGGCCTTTTATTACGGTAGATACTAGATTTACGATCCCTAGACGGTTTCTCTGAGGTAATCTTGAGGAACCCCCCTTCGGACCATCCTTATTGGGCATCCTAATGCGATAAGTAAGCGAGGTATGGGCAGATAAGTTTTGATAACAGTATTCTCGTTAAAGTACAGTATACTGAGCCCCCGCCACATACGTCGGCAGCATACGATGACAGTGGCATAGAGTAGCGTGCCAGGAATCGCCCCCTGTTCAGCACAAGAGCACCAAATCTATCCCTACACTCCGGGGACTACCTTACAAGTTACTAGTGCTAGTTCACAGGGAGAATATCCCAACCGACATGATAGGGCCCGAGAAAGGAATCTGTAATGTTACCCGTAGATCCAGATACCTATCTCTTTCTCGCCTGTCTATCGAGTCTTTAATCCCCAAAGCTTACTCTTCCTCCCCCCTTTTTGCAGTCAGCACTCAGCAGCAATGATGGGGCCCAAGGAGGGTTCCGAAGCTGAACCTTTTCCGTGGCACTTGGGAGCATTTGATGCACACTGTCATCCTACCGATACTGTCGCTTCGCTCGACAGTATTGCGAATATGAAGACTAGAGCATTGACTATCATGGCTACCAGGGGACAAGATCAGAGGTTAGTAGCAGACTTTGCCGACAAGCTGGCAATCACCGATGACGCAATCCAAGCCCTTGAATCTACAAGCGGCAGTGAGAAATCAAGAGGTTACATTATCCCTGCATTCGGTTGGCATCCATGGTTTTCTTATCAAATTTTCGTTGATGAGACAGACGGAGTCCCTAATAAGTTCAGTCACTACCGGATGGCCATCTCGCCCACACCAGAAAATGATGAGTTTATTGCTTCACTCCCTGATCCTCGACCACTATCCAGTCTACTTGATCAGACTCGCGGTTACCTCGAAAGGTATCCGTACGCGATCGTGGGCGAAATTGGACTCGATCGTGCTTTCCGTATCCCTGAAAATGAAACGGCAGACAACGGATATGAGAGGGATCCAGCTTTGACGCCAGGTGGAAGGGAGGGCCGACGGTTGTCACCTTACCGTGTTGATATGCAGCATCAACGGAAAATCTTGAAGGCGCAACTCACTATTGCAGGGGAAATGCAAAGAGCCGTTTCTGTCCATGGTGTAGCTGCGCATGGAGTAGTCTTCGAGACTCTGAAAGAAACCTGGCGTGGACACGAGAGACGAACTATGAGCAGGCGCGAAAGGAAGCGAAGAGCAAGTTTGGATGCAGCACACCAAGTGGAAGAAAAGCCTGAAGCAGATGAACAGAGTTCAGAATCAGATGACCCAAAGCCTTTTCCTCCCCGAATCTGTCTCCATTCCTACTCTGGGCCCGCAGATACTCTGAGACAGTACCTTCACCCATCAGTACCTGCAATCATATTTTTCTCCTTTTCTCGTCTGGTCAATTTTTCTTCTACCTCAAGCAAGGCCGTTGCTGCGATCCAAGGCGTGCCTGATGACAGAATACTCGCCGAAAGTGACCTTCATGCTGCCGGAGCGAAGATGGATGACTTATTGGAGGACATTGTTCGAAAAATCTGTCAAATCAAGGGTTGGACGTTGGAGAAAGGCGTGAAGCAATTACGGGCGAATTGGGTGCACTACATATTCGGAAAGAAATTAGGAAATGAGGATGGTGCCGGAGGAGCTGAGATCATTTGACAGATGATACTGGTAACACGTTCTGCTGCAAGCTTTCATTTTGTCTGGCCAAGGGCAAATCTACCGGGACTGCCAGGGCTCAAAAGTCTTTCAAAGTTTCATAGAAACTGAGAATATCCCTATAAGCAGGTCGAATACTGTGATCCTATAATCCCGAGTGTCTACCGACCAGGCGTTAAGAAATGACAGATCGCTCTGGCAATGAGAGGGTGTTAGCGAGCAAATGCCAAGGCCTTTTCTTGGGTGCAGAAGTTCTGGATGCAGAATAAAACCTTGAGGGAATGCGGCTGCTGCACGTCACGAAGCTCATGACGATATGTTGGATGGTCAAGAGACTAGGAATATGTCCCAATCACGGTACCAAGGCCCCCAACGCGTCATTGATGATTGACCAACCATCAATGCAGGCTCTTATTCTAGACCATAGAAATGCTGTTCTCTACGCGCTTACGAGAACATGGCGCCAAGAGCGGAGGGAAATTATCATTCACCAGATATGTGATATTTTTCTTCGTCCGGTGCCGCTTCTTGCTAAGAAATTGATTCGTCTCAGTGCCTATTTTTCGAAAATCATGTTTGTAGAAACGACGGCATCGCTTACTATGCCCTGACCCCCGTTATAGAGACGAAGGCCTCTAGTTGCCCAAACATCCATGCCAATAGGATTCTGAAAAGCCAATCGACTGATGATAATTTGGCGGGTTTTTCATGTAATCTTCAATTACGCCGTTGTCTAGGTCAAGGACTAAGGACCTCGTCCCTCGGGCGTCCAACGAATCCCGCCAGGATAGTTTATTCAGTCCAGATGTACGATCTCAATCCCTTGCTGCTTCGTCCTAACCACTGGAATTAGATGATTCAAGGCAATTGCATTTACAGAGGCGTCTTCGCCCTCCATTGTAGACTTACAGTGATTTCATATCTTGCTTTCGCTCTTCGAAAGCCTGCTCTATCAAGATGCGATCCAGTCCGGGCATTTTCTTGGAGAGACCAATCCGACGCAGCTCGTAATTCGGATCCTTCCTTTTTACTGCTTCTTCGATCTCCATCTGACTGATGCGAAACTGACGACTAGCTTCTGACTCGACTTCAAGCTGCTCTGCGTTGAGCCCGTCCTCACAAATTTGGGAAGCTGAATCCGTATCTCTTTTACGCTTTCGAGATTTTCTATCTCCCTTCTCTGGAGACTTGACGTGTTCTAAGATTTCGCCCGCTTGAAGTCTGGCAGCCTTGACCCGTTTTACTATGGAGTTGGGCTTCAATCTCCCTCCGCTTAGAATATTGATTTGCTTTGGGCTCCAATGAGCTATTATCTGCAGTAGAAGCGGTCCCCACTGGACAAAGATTTCGAAGTCAGCGATGGGATACCAAGAAAGCATTCCGAGTCTCGAAACATTGCTTGACTCAAGGCTCAAAAATCGGTCCGATAGAGTAATACGGGTCCAAGAAATACATACGAGATGATTGGGCCATTGCTTGATGATGTCTTCAGTCTGGATGCCCTCGGGCAAAGGCTCGTTGATTGCTGGAAAGCCAGGAATCTGGACTCTCCGTAACTGCTGATACTTCGAGATGGTCTCAGCCGTGGGTAATGTGATTTTGGTGCCCGTTTCATGAAGGGTTTGTCGCATGCTCCATCCTGAGCTCTTGGAGACCTGCGCTGTAACCATGATCGTCGAGAAATTGGAGATTACTGTCAAGAGGACGCTTTAGATGATGTGACTTTGGTGTTAATTATGATGGAACGTGGTCGAGGGTTTTCTGGGAATGATCGCAAATTAACGTGACACGGAGGAGCTGTGTTGTATGAAACTCATGTTTCAATTCACTGGGAGGTGGCGAGAACCACATATCACTTTGACACAACAATCATTCAAACATGTCGGCTTCGTCTCAGAGCTTGTAGAGCATTAGAGTGAATGTGAGATGCTTCGAGATTAAAAGTCTTGTAACAATGGTGACCGACCAGAAATTGACGACGATAGCTTGAAGAAAAAGAGTAAGACTCTCTCTGAGATAGATCTAGCTGTCAGCCATCCACTGTGGACAATACAGAAAATTTTATGTTTTCGACGATATGCACTCTATGAACAGAGCTTTCTGTTCTTCCACATCGATTATGCTCTAGTGAACACAAAGGGTTTGGCTTCGAAAAGGCACACTTCAAACGTAACTAGTTGGCAGATGCGAGACCTTTCAGAGGAACCAAAGCTCGAGAAAGCAAATCAATGGGCAGCTGAAAGTATCAAAAGCCTTAACGAATGGCTGATGGCGGTCTATACAGCAAGACGAACTACCAACATTTTGCGCTAAGCTATGCAATGACCTGGTTTAGTGATAGCACAAATGATAGCAAACTAGATGAAGCCTTCTGCTTATCCTCCAAGACCTTCTTGACAGCCGGTCTGGCCGTCAGGCGCTCCATACAGGCATAATAGTGAGGGTAATCGCCCTTGAAATCGATCTTTGTATCGCCAGTGATGTAAGGAGCCAGCTTGTACCACGTGACGAAGCTCAGATCAGCGTACGTGCACTTGTCTCCAACAAGGTACTCCTTAGCCTTCAGAATGGTGTCCAGAACTATGGTGACTCGCTTAGTCTCAGCGGCGTACCGGTCCTTCGCCGATTGGACTTGCTGGGATGGAATTTTTTGAACCTTGGTCACAGCCTTGATCAGCGTTGGAGCTCATAGCCGTTGGTTTTCAGGAGGACTTACCAGACTGCTTGGGGGCCTTGGCCTGAAGCCTGGAAGTGAAGTTATTGTTTGCAGTAGTACTTCTCAGGGAAAGAAGTGCACGTAAGCGAGTTAGAAGTATTGTAACGATCGATCAAGTAGTCGATGATCTACATTACGTTAGTGTGACCAACACCCATCTGAGGAGATTTGGCTGTTACGGCTCCGGATTCCCAAAGAGTAATGCCAGTGTTCGGATCATCGATCGCTGGCAAACTGAAACGCAAAGCTTAATTAGCTAAGGCATTTCTGGGGAATTGGATGAGAGTCTTCTTATCGGCCATTGAGGTTTTTGTCTGTGTATGGTTTGGCCTTGACCACTGTCAGATCGAGGGACTTGGTCTCTCCGCAACGCAACTCAGTAATCAATAATCCGCGGGTTGTTTCAAAATCACGCAACACATGCTCACGCCCTTGTGAGACCAGAGGGTAGTTATTTACGTCATGGTGGAAATGAGTGGAGGGTATTGTGTTCTTTTGGTGCTCTCTCCCCCTCCCTCCTTTTCGGTTTGTTGATTTAGGCTGGCCTTACGCGTATCCCCCCTTCTCACTAGGCGTATACCCCCATGTTTACTAGGCGTATATCCCCCAAATCGGGTTAGCTCCTGGTTAGCTCCTGCAATTGCAAATGGGAAGTTTGAGGACGAATTGGAAGAAACAATGAGCTGGTGTGGCTTTTCTTGAACAGAGTGAAGTACTGTTGGGTGGAATTGAATTCTGAGTCAAGAGCGAGAATAAGAGCGAGAGCGAGCCGTGTGGATTTCAAAGCTTTTACTTTTGCTGTACCATGGGACCGATAGACCGAGTCAGTGAGTAATTAGTCAGCTTGCTCCTTCCAAGACTCCACAACTCCGTACTTTCCTTCATCAAAACTAAAGTATCCCATCTCGATCTTTTCTCCAGCTCCTACCACTCTCCAAGATCCGATACAGAATTTCGGCATCTGACTCTTCGCGCGCCCTTATGTATGGTAAATAATTATCCTCGTCCGTCTCACATTCAGTCTTACCCTTCAATCCAACCCCTGGATATGTCAGTGTTCCCGTGGCGGTTATTAAGCTGATAAATCTTCTCCGAGTTGCACTGAACTGAGACTGGTCACGTGGCGATGTGCTGGCTCGACGCTTTTCCCTGGTGTCTCTTCTGAATCAAGTGTCCAAGCTCTGTAGATCACTAGCAGAGAAGGCAGACGATGGCATAAAGAACAATGTTTGATACCTCATTTGTGTGAGGGAGTGTCGCAGCGCTGGCCTAAAGGATGTTCATGATAGTAGCATCCATCTTCCTCGGTGGGATCCTCTACTCAGATTTCGGAGTCAGTGTTGCGCTTTCAGGGTAGGAAATGGAGTAGCAAGACAGGGCTCGGGAGTAGGAAGGTCCTTCTGCTCCCGAGACATGTCTTATGACTCAATTTCAATACCAAACAGGAAAGATCATCTCAGAAAAGTACGTACGGAATAGGGTGCCTCCAGCTCCAGCCTTGATTGCGTTGACCACATCGATTGCGAAGTCTGGGTTTCCCTCGAAACACTGCCTGTATGTGCTCGCATCGCTTTCGCTGTCGGGGTCCATTATCTGTCGAGCAGCAATTTTGCTGACGAGCTTGCGGAACGGCGATGATGGAGGAGTCTTGTCATAGACTGGCTTCATCTCTTCTGGCCCAGGCACTAAACCAGCTTCATGACAACCTTTTCTAAATTGGTCGATGGCTAGGTTCTTGAGCTGGGGCAGGTTGATTTTGTCGCAAAGTATGTAGAGCTGCTGGCAAGCATCCGCGAAATCCCATTTCTTGTCCATCGGCATATCGCTGACATTGTCAATCTTACCTTGGTATAGCCACTTGATGAGAAGTTCGAATGCTCTCGGGTCGTCATCAAACAGCTCGACCGAGACGTCTTTCCCTCCTTTTCCCATGCTTCCATGCTCGACCTGCTTTTGAAACCATGTTGAGTGATGGCAGAGGATATTCCGATGAAGCGACCAGTGGCGCCTGGTTTTGCCGACGTAAATATCCATGGTCGAACCTGATAGAAGTCTAGGGCGCAACAGTGTTGGTCAATCAAAATGTAGCGTTGCAGGAACTGAAAAGAAGAACGGACTCTGCGAAAGTCTTTGCTGTTGTTTCCCCTACTTCCGTCACTGCCATGCGGAAGGGGCCTTTGTGCTCGTAGGCAAAGTCGCAGTAATGAATATGCAAGGAGTCTAGGGAGGTGTGACCTGTTGGAGGAGGTGTGTATGGTGGAGTATCCATGGGCTAGGCTGATGCTTGGTCCTGAACACTGCAGCTGAGTTCCAGACTTTGGCACGCGAAACAATCGATGAGATGCAGTAAGTAGTAAAGTATTATTGGAGACCCCAGCGCATAAGAGCCGAAGCCCTGGCATATGTAATGCACTCGGCATTCCATCGCGAAGTTTAAAGCGCCACAGCCGGTCCTGTGAGGCTACCACGGTAGCGGCATCGGTAGCACGAACTCAAACTCTGCCACGTCTTTGCGCGTTGGTACGCGCGTTCTCCTCTTTTACACATCTGCGGCGACATGGGTCACTGATTCCTGATTTGCGTCAATTCAAGCACAAGTATTCTTTTCCTTTGCTTGTGACGCGCGCAATGTCTCGTGTATCATCACCCGTGACTTTTCCACCAAGCTCCTCACCTCCACCGAGATTGGAAAAGCGCAAAACACAGCATGAGCTCGAAGTACCCCTGCAGGCAAAGAGGAAGGCTCTCAACGCGAAGGATAAAGGTCCTGCGAGAGTGCAGTCCCGGACATTCGCAGTGAATGCCCCTGATACGGTTTCACTGAAAACTCGGATACTGGACAATGCACCCTCAAGGTCGCAAGGACCCTTCGCCGACGACGATGACGATGACCAAGGCCTGGCGGATAGTGATAACATGCTTGGTTCCTTTGAAGGTCGACACCCAAGGACGACAGACATAACACCGACTTCCGAATCTACCCTGGCTAGACCAGAGACCACTTGGCCGCAACGTTCGTCATATCGAGTGCCTCAAGCTAAGACATCATCAGGCAAAACCTTCAAACTCCATGCGAAAAAGGCCTACGCTCCCGTATCATACGAACAGCTCGTTGCTGAGCGGTCTACTACTGCACCTAGGGGGGCTGCCAAGAGCTATTATGGCGTCGACGTTCACAAGCTGCTCGATGAGGCGGCCAAGAATGCAAAGAATGAGGAACATGAGCACAGAGACGCTCCACGTCCATCAGTAGAAGTTCCACTGCCCAGTAAAACCTCCAAGAAAGGTCGAACGATGCTGTGGACGGAGAAGTATCGCGCCAGGAAGTTCACTGATCTAGTTGGTGATGAGCGTACGCATCGTGACGTTCTGCGATGGCTCAAAGGCTGGGATCCAATTGTCTTTCCAGGCACAAGCAGGCTTAAGCCAAAGACCAAATTGATGGAGGCGGAAGTAGAGCCTCGACAGCAACGGAAGATACTTCTGCTTGCAGGACCTCCAGGTTTGGGCAAGACCACACTCGCACATGTCTGCGCAAGACAGGCTGGCTATGAGGTGGTAGAGATCAACGCCAGTGACGAGAGAAGCCGTGACGTCGTCAAAGGACAAATAAAAGACTGCGTTGGTACTGAAAACGTCAAAGGTATCAAAGCCAAGGATGCAGCAGGTACCACTCGGCTGGCGGGAAGACCCGTTTGTGTTATTGTCGACGAGGTTGACGGTGTGGTTAGTGGCAGTAGCGGTGGAGGTGAAGGTGGTTTCATAAAGGCCTTGATCGATCTAATCACCCTCGATCAGAAGAACTCGACCGTCCTCGGATCTACGTCAGGCAATTTGGTCAGATCGAAAAAGAAAGGCGACAAATTTCGACTTTTGCGGCCGATGATCCTGATCTGTAACGATGTGTACCATTCCGCCCTACGGCATCTTCGTACTTCCGCGTTGGCAGAGATTATCCACATTAGAAGGCCACCACTTGACAAGGTTGTAGCCCGACTCAAATCAGTGTTCGACATAGAGGGTGTTGCTTGTGACGGTGATGGCGTGCGGAGGCTTTGTGAGGCAACCTGGGGTGTTAGCGACAGAAGAGAGTCTCGAACGAACTCTAGTGGTGCTGGTGAAGGTGACATGCGAGGCATACTGGTGGTCGGCGAATGGGTGGCAGCGAGGATGCGAGCGTCTACCGGGAAAACCGCTCGACTGACGAAGAAGTGGGTAGAGGAGCATATGCTTGAAAACCTCTCGCACGAGGGAGGCGGAGCTCGAGGGTTGAGTCGTGGCGGCGCAAAAGAGGTCGTCGAGCGGGTCTTCGTGGATGGTGCCGGGTTTCCCGAGGCTGCCTTTACAGCACCAAATAAGGGTTCCAAAGTACAATACGGAGGCTCTCGGGGAGTATCAGAGCTTGCGAAGCACACGGCCATGGGTCGACTACGGGACGTTGTCGACACATGTGGCGAGAGCGACCGCATTGTGACCGACTGCTTTACAGCATACGCAACGCGTTCTTTCCAAGACGATACTTTCCTTTCCAAGCCCAACGCTGCACACGAGTGGCTGCATTTCCACGATCGGCTGTCCTCAAAAGTGTATGGGGGTCAAGAATGGGAGCTTGGACCATATCTTTCGCAGTCGGTGCTTGGATTCCATCATCTATTCGCTTCTCCAGCAAAGGATCCATGGGCCGACCGGAAACGTTGGGATGATGATGACGAGGAGCCGCTTCCTTTCTCCGGTCCTCGAGCCGACTATCTGGCCTCTGAGGCCTTGAAGCAGAACAAAGCTGTCCTGCTCGGCCTTCAGTCTTCTTTATCACCACAATTGCTTCGCTCCTTCAGGTCTGCTGAGGACATCTCGACTGATCTCCTCCCAAGTCTTATCAGGATGCTGACGCCGGATGTCAAGCCCATTGTCGTGGGCGGAAGTGGCGATCAGAGAGGTGTAGTAAGCGTTCGAAAGGAAGGGGAGCGAGAAATGATCCAACGTGCTGTGGGCATCATGGGCGCTGTTGGTGTCACGCTTGAGCGAGCTAGAGTCGAGATGGGTCAAAGTGGGAACAGTAGCCACATCTATCGCATGGAACCGTAAGTTAAATAGTGCTGTGGTTCGGACAAGAGTCATACTGACGCGTCTCTAAAGGCCTTTAGACAACTTGGCTGCTTTTGGGACTGCCGGTCAAGATATTTCAACGTCAGCTCCAGCGAGATACGCGATCCGCCAAGCTCTCGATCAGGGGTATCAGAAATACCTACTCCGTCAGCGTTCTGATGCTCGTCAAGCTAGATACAAAGCAGGAGGCGGACTTGGTTCTGGGGCAGATCTCGGAGCCGATGACAAAGAAATTGCGAGCATTGAGGAAGATGGAGTAAAGCTGAAGCCGGTAGCAGTCAAGCGTGACTTCTTTGGGAGGATCATTGACGTAGCTCTACCCGCGGCAAGAGGCCAATCAAGCCAGGGTGAGAGTGAAGAATCGCAGATTTCAAAGTCGGACGAAAAGTGGAAGGTGTGGGTAAGCTTTCATGAAGGTTTCTCGAATGCGGTCAGGAAACCAATTACGCTCGACGAGCTCATGCGAGGGTTTTGAACCAATATCTTAACGATGGGCATGAACAAGCGAGATTTGCATTATAAAATAGGGAAGTAAAAACCACGTCTTCCCCTGTGGATATCCACCATAGAGGAGAAGCACCATCGGACATTGTTCACACTCTAGTTATTTCGGCTACTAAAGACACTAAAAGGAGGAATTCTGGCCGAAATGACCACAGCCAATGGCCACTCGGAGTCAGACAATCATCCATACCTATACATTCTCAGTCCCCAGCCCCTGAAATAGAAATACCGCTGGGAGGGTTCATCATATTCTCATCGCTAGACTGGCCCGCCCTATCAAGTGTATGAGAGGACGAGCTGTGATCCTAAACACCGGTTCGTATCTGTCCAATGTCATTTCTTCCACAGTACAAGAGTGATACCTTCAGAAGACTTACTCAGAAGCCAGGTACTATATTCAGGATAGAAACAGGAATGTATCATGTGCATTAGAGATAGGCGTAGCGATCGGCGCAGTCCGCTGGATCATGGACACGGCCAGTTGTTTCCTCAAGGCGCTTGCTCACCAGCAACCACGTGTTCTCCATGACGTACTGGAACGCTTCAACAAGCATTCTATCCTCGTTCTCATCAAAGCCAGCAGGGACTGGTTGCATGATGGCCTTGAGATTTGTTCCCTTCAGCATATCAAGTTTACAGGGAATGAAGGGCTCGCCTCTTGCAGCGGCGACGAATTTAGCGTTTCGCTTGTAGCGGCCATAGGCTGCATTTGCTGTGAGGTTTGGAGGCTTGCCGTCGGCTGAACGAGACTTGTTGATGATGTCTGCGATTTCGTCGAATTGTTTGTTTTGTTGACGCAGGCAATAAATCTCGTGGTTCTCCTGAAAGATTGCTAGTCAGCACTTACTCTGTCTAGCCGGGAACCGGACTCGCGGAAGATGTTTCTGGGTTGTGGGAACCAGGTTTCGCGACTTCCGAAGACGCTTGAACAAGGAAAGTTACGGTTGGGGGTCTCTTACGGGATCCATGTCACCTTTCGCCTTCTTATGTGCCCCACCAGCAGGGAGACGGCTTGATGCCTCAGATAATGCTCTCTTCATCTGTGTGGCGTTTCTTCTGATCGCAGGGTCGCTGTTTGATGACCTGGGGGAACTGGTAGACACTGCGCTGTCCGAATCATGATTTGCGCCAGAGGTACGACCTGATGCTCCAGGAAATATACGCTTGTTCTGGGTCGTGTCTCCCCTGGTGAGGAACGGGATGGTAGATAAGCTTATTGAGGTAGGAGGAGAAGTGGACTGGCTAGTGCTAAGATAGTATGGACCGGTGGTTACTGGGCGTTCCAAAGCGGTATTAGTCAACTGAGGAGGGGGAAGGCCTTGGTCGAGGGCGTTGACGACCACATCGTCGCGATTCACGATTTCGAATCTGGATTCAGAGTGGGTCTCATTCTCATTTGAGCTGACTTGCATGTGGTTGGCATCCATAGCTCCGGAACGAGATTCGCTGCTCTTAGAGAGGACAGCAAATCCGAGGTCAGAATTGGCTTGGGGGGAGAGTGCATGCATGGAGTCAAAATGAGACTCGGTGCTCTGAGACAAAGATCCAAAATCGTTGTAGTGAGCGGAATCCTGGTGGCGGTCCCAAAAATGATTAGTTGTGCCCAACGTGAGTGGTGTGAATTTTGATATACTCACAGTAGAATACTCATTGTTATAACCTGAGGCAGCTGCTAAGTTGGCAGACAGAGTAAGATCGGTATACAGATCGTCGAGCTGTTCCTTGATGTTGAACAGCAAGCTCATTGCACGCTGATCCATATCTAACCAGGTTGACTCTAGAATTGCGAGGTTAGAAGAGTAGCTCAATAACATCGGACATCTTGACGTCGTGATTGGGCGTGTATTGAGACAAAGCAGGCACCCGGTGTGAGCAGCGCGGATGGCAAGATGTTTTTTAGAAGAGTGAGTTTGTGTATGGAACCGTATCAAACTTACAGAACTGTTCTAGTTGCGTACTCCCCTTGGCGAGATTAAGTATAGCCAGCGAAAGCAATGTGTTGAAGCAAAAAGAGCGATGATTTTGTTAAATGTAATATTGAAGGTTTCAGTTGGAGTGTGTGAACAAAACACGAACAAAGTGCGCTAGTGGCAAATCCTATTATTTACATTTTGCCAGATTGTCACAGACATCTCAATCAAAGCGTATCACATTGTGCATCGTTTTTTAAACCCATCATGGCTTCATGTTGTTTTACATAGATTCCTTTCCAGGAAAATCCGGTACCAAGCTGATTTTAAGCATTCATCTTTGTGCACTATTCCCTGGGATTTAACACTGCCAGGATTTCAACGATCTTTCAGGGTTATACTGTTTCAAAGAAACGCCGCAGCAGATTCGGCATGGCAATACAATCATCAAAGAATGTTTTCAAGATTCAAGAGCAATGGCAGAGATGCGCAAATTGGACATCAGAAAAGTAGCAGATTTGCGACAAATTTGTGGGCTTTCTGTCATGAAGTTAGGTAAGTAAGCTAGGCCAATATCGCATAAACTGATTGCGATGTATTAAGAACAAAAAAGGCTTGAGATCTCTGTTGTTCCACCTATTATTTTCAACAATTATTACTGTTGCCCTTCCTATATGAAAGCATATCATGCAATCACACAGGGCACTAACAGAGTCTAGGTTTAGTCTGCAGTGCTAGGCTAATCACAGCAGCCAGAGTGGCGAAAAGTCGACCAAGTTGGACAAGGCTTTCCTTGAGTCAAGAAGGCCGTACTAGGAGCTAGCGATGACTGTGTTTTCACCATGTCTGTGAGGATCCCGATCACGAGAATCGTGTGGGACAAGAATTTCAGACTCGTCGCCGCAATACAAACGTGCGAACTAAGCTGGGCGACTGACTTGGGTGAGCTTGGAAAGGTGGCTAATTTCCACCGATGTAGGAGATCTGGTTGCCTTTCTTCTTCGTTCGCTGGCACTCGCAGTGGTACTGCCCCGCCGTGTCCGAGTAGGCCGCTCCTCCCCTTCAATGTTCGATGGAGTAGCGCTGCGAGATGTGTTTCGCGAATGCGAGTCCGACCTTATGAAAGAGTGCCTTTTCCCTTCCTTTTCGAGCTGATGCCTATGATGGCTTTTCTCGATATCACCTTTTCCAACAGTGTTTTGCACCCTCTTGCGTCCTTGCCATCCCATCCACCAGACCCACCCGCCATGCCTTCGTGCCAGCACTCTTCCATTCTTGTGCACCAGGTGCCGTAGATGTGCTCGTCTCTCATTTTCCTTCTCCCAGTACTCCAATCGATATAATTCCCAGTTCTCACGAAAGTCCGGGGAAAACGGCTTGGGCAACAGTAGAAGTTTAATGTAGTCACCTCCGGGAGAAAGATCCTCCTCTCGGGGCGCACCCTCATCCTCCTCGAACACTGGCCGGATACCACCGGAGCCGTGTTTCTCGGTAACATGATCTATGTAATGGTAGGAAGATCCTTGAGCGGGAAAGAAGGAGGAATAGGGAAAAAGAAAGGAAAGATGGCCCAACACCTCCTTCCACCAAGGCCCTTTGATAACAATGATCTTTGCATTCACGCTCCTCAGACCTCGATTTGTAATGCCTACCCAGCGCCGTGGCCACCTCACTCCACGATCCCACTGGCCCGTGCCCCATATTAGGATCCCAGTGACTACCCCTCCCATCAATGCAACCTTCTCTCCCATCTCGATCACCCAGTAGACGGAGCCACCCACTCCGCTTCCATCCTCGCGGGGACGCAGAAACAAGAGATATGAAAACCCGGTGATCCAGATAACAAGCAGGAGCAAGAAGAATGTATTCTGCCTCCTGCGAGCGCGCAGGGTTAGATACTGAGAACGGAGGGAAGCTTCAACGATGAGAAGGTTGAGGTATATTTGCGGAGGTGAAGAGGGAAGCGTAGCGAGTGGATCAGAAGATGCCAGAGGAGGGGATGAATTAGAGACCCCCGGTTCGGCTTTCTCTTCTAATGGAGCTGGTGAAGATGACCTAGAGACGACGGTAGGGACTGAAGTGCCCGGCCGAGGAGCGCCTTTGACAATCTGGTCAAGCTTGGAGCCGGACATGGTACCCTAGAAGATCACCGTTTTACATGCTCAAGCTCCTCCCACCACTTGATGAAGAGCAATAAGAATTCGTCAGCCGATACCATTCTGCTCATCAGGACACATCCAGAGTCATTGTGAATCGGCCAGGGTGCAAGAGGGAAAATATGTGGGCTCGGTGATCTGTTGTTGGCTTATCGATACTCCGTCCCATCGGCGTTTACATTCGTAATTACGAATACGAGACCACTTGCATTGCCATCTTATATGTAAGCCTTCGGTATCATACGCTCCCTAGGATTATACATTTCGTTGTCGAGAGTGATTATCTACGATTTGCGAACATTCACTGAACTAGGGTGCCCTACCAAGCTGTCTTCATTGAAATTATTTTCTATCAACCTCAGCGCGAGGTCGTCGTCCAAGAAGCGTATCCTACTCCCAGTTCCCTCGCTGCCAACTGTTCTCTGTAGCCCCTGTCCCTCGGCTTGGATTACAAACTTCGTACAGCTAGAGGGTTTGAAACACACCGTGACCATGTCTACTGCCACTGCTAATGGCGGCGACGATGAATTACGATCAAGCTCTCAGCACAGTCCTTTGGCCTCCCAACGTGAAAAGGCAAGCAACACATCCACCGAGACCAATAAGACGGGAAGGACAGGGGGGTACTTTACATTAGGCTACAAGGAAGGTTTCAGTCAATGGGTTGGTAAAGCTTCTCAAAGGAAGCAGACGCTTGTGCTGATCAAGCGCAGTGGGCAAATATACCTGCTGCCAAAGCCGAACATACTGTTCTATCTTACATTCCGTATCTCAAGCAACCTCCGACTCACACAAAAACGGGGAAGACGCTACCCTCCGAAACTCCATCAACAGCATCCTTCTCAGATGATAGCGCCGACGAGGCCTCAGCTGTCCAAACTCATTCGAATAGCGATCCGTACGGACCCCGACAGTGGCATTCGACTTTGGTAAAATTAAGCGGCAAGAATCGAGCCCTCAACGAATTCTCGGTGGAACGCACGGGCGAAGACATTGACCAGAATCTAGTCATCCTTCATGGCTACGGTGCAGGGCTTGGCTTCTTCTACAAGAATTTCGAAGGATTAAGTCGAGTCAAAGGATGGAAAGTGTATGCCCTTGATCTCCTCGGAATGGGTCGAAGCAGTAGACCACCATTCAAACTACACTCCAAAGACCGGCAAAAGTGCATCACTGAGGCAGAAAATTGGTTTATCGATGCTTTAGAAGAATGGCGGGTACAAAGAAAGATCGATCGGTTCACACTCGTCGGTCACTCTCTAGGAGGCTACATGTCAGTTGCTTATGCTTTGAAATACCCTGGACACCTTAATAAACTGATTCTGGCTTCCCCTGTCGGGATACCTGAGGATCCGTACGCCGTAAATGCTGAGATGCCCGAACCCACAGACTCCACCCTAACCAATGAGTTCAGCCAAGATCAACAAGAAGATGTGAAGAGCAGCTCAAACCAGAGAACATCAGTATCCGTGAAGCAAGGAGACAATAATAACTTTCTCAATGCCAGGTCGAAAGGGCAGGAGACCAGCAAGACTGGTGACAAAACGTCGTCTACTGCTCCACGAAAACCACTGCCCAAATGGCTGACCTATCTGTGGGACGCGAACATTTCTCCATTCAGCTTGGTTCGCTGGTCCGGCCCGTTGGGCCCCCGCTTCGTCTCAGGCTGGTCGTCTCGACGCTTCTCTCACTTGGCGACAGAAGAAGCTCAGGCTCTCCACAATTACGCGTACTCACTATTCAAGCAGCGAGGTAGTGGGGAGTATGCCCTGGCGTACATATTGGCACCGGGCGCATTTGCCCGAAGTCCCCTCATACGGCGTATTCAAGGCGTCGGCCGACAATATCTACAACCAGATGGATCGACGTCCTCCAGTGTTGAATCGGCGGTGCGGAAGCGAGAGAATGGCATTCCGGTCGTTCTCATGTATGGAGAAAATGATTGGATGGACGTTAATGGTGGCAACGCCGCTAAGCAGAAGATAGAGGAGGAGAAGGCGAAGATATTGAAGACGGCCTCTGCCGATGAGAAGAAGGCTGACAATGGCTCAGCCAAGGTTCTGATAATTGAAAAAGCCGGTCACCATGGTACGTACACTTCCGAGCAGTCCTTTTGTTGTCGGTACCGAAAGCGGCGCCCCAAGACATGTTAGGGGAGCAGATATCATACGTCCCCTTTTCTCCCTTACGTTCTTCAGACCTGTCTGTTGACTTGGTTTGCTGCGTTGGAAAGTAGACGCTGACTCCAAACTCTCCGGCACAGTATATTTGGACGGCTTTTCTGAATTTAATCATGTCATGCGAAAAGAAATGGAGGAAGTTTCACGTTATGAACTGCAGGCATAGTGCTTTTGGAAGCGAAGGAGTTATATCCGTCACTCGAGATTGTGTGGAGTCCGGGCATTCGACCCGCATGCGTCGCCGTACGATAATAGACGGACGTTCTGGTGTGTGTTATAGAAAGGCGTCTCAACAGGGCTAGATCTTACGCTTAGCGCTGTACCAATGGCTGATGGACCTAGTAGACATTAGGCACGAACAGCATGTTGGTCATTTACGTGCCAGTTGACCCTTGAGAAGGCCAAGGAGAAGAACCCAAGGGTTTCTGGTGCAGAAGAGCTTTTCCTATGCTGGCTGCGTCCAAAGCGGTCGTCGATTTGGAGGGTGCACGGTTGGCAAAATATTCTTCCGGACTGGTAGGACCTCCTACTCGAACGCTTGTAGGGGTCCTCGCTCGAGATCGCACGGGTGACTTGAGAGGTAAAGACACGGTTGTGAGGCTACCGGAAGTTCTTGAGCGATGATGATTGCGGCTGCGGCCATCGACCAATGCTGGCAATTCGAGTCGAGAATTCAGAGATGTCCATATCGCATCTTCATCATCTGTGCCAGGGTTCCTCCAACCCCCCACCCCTTCAAAGTCGCGGACTACTCCACCACCGCTGTAAGCGCCAAAACCGGTATCCGAAATTCTAGGAGTTGTAGATCCACCATTGGATCCAGTACCTGCACTGCTTCTTCTGCTCTTGTGCCGGGGCTGTTTTCCCTCGGCAACAGCTGGAGTCACCCTTGTAGGTGCTAGAGTATTTTCATATGCATGTTGGCTGACAAAATGGTTTTGGATTACCACGGCTCCGAGCTCTGCATATACAAGAAGAGCACGAAAGAATAAAGTAGAGAAGGCCAGCGTTGTTGTAATAGCAGCAAATAATGAGAGAGGAATGGAGATGAACAACAGGATTGGCGAGAGCAGTAGGTAGAACAAGCTCGGCATGCTGCGTAGGTGGAAAATATAGGAAAGAAAGAGAATTACAGGGAGGGACCGAATAGAGTACTGAGAAGTGAGTACTCAGTAGCGGCACCTTACCCTACGAGCCCGCTTTGGCCACTGCATTTAGCGTATTCAAGATCATGGAGGTTTCTTGGCATTGGAGATCTGCACACACCCCCTCTGATTCAAAAGATTAACTCTATAAGTACAAGTACGATCATAAAGATGTCCGCATATAAATTAATTCTCTTATCGCTGCGATTCTAATGCTATCAAAATATCAATTTTTTTTCAAAGAAATAATTAAGTTATAAATATCTGTTCAGAAATTTAGAATTTGAGCGGGGCAATAAACTCATTTATATTAAAATCTATATTTTACTGGATGATCTTGCGATCTAACGCCATTGAAATTCCTATAATTCGACTTGGACTTATAATTTTGATACTTGGAATTAGAATCTCCAATGCCAAGAAACCTCCATAATGAATACGCTAAATGGAAATTAGATTTGCCGCCCAGAGCGTCGGAACGCGCTGCTTGGTTGTTGTAACTGCGAAGAGCATCTAGAATACATGTGTCGCCAAGCCTCGGCAAACCTTCCATTTTAGTTTAGGTGACACATTTTGTTGAAATTCGAGATGACTAAGCGCCAAGGCTTGATATGGCTTGGCGTTACGTGATGACGCTAGTGCGCTCGAATATATAGTCGCTCTTATCTTTATAGAACTTTATAAGTATAGACTCACGAATTAAATTGACGAGGACTAGGCCTACACTCTCTCTTTAAGTCGCGTACACTCTCACTCTATTTCGCGTACATTTCTAACTTTATTAGACGTACATCTCTCAAATCTAATTAGAAATCGCGCGAGTATTAGTTTAAAAGAATAAAAATCTCGTAGTAGCTTTATATCTTTAATCGCGTTACGTAACAATTAATAATTATCACAAGTTAAATAAATAAATAAGAAGAGTATAAGGGCGAAGCGAGTTTGTTAAAATTAGATATTATGATTATAGTCCTTCTATCAAAGCCTTTCGCGAAAGTGTTAGACTGACTTATATAATATAGATATATATAAGGCAGACTAGAATTGTATAACAATGTGAACTTAGTGAAGATATATATATTACGTATAGTATATTTAATAGTAAGACTAATTCTTAAGAAAGAAAAATAAGAAACTTCGAGATATAATTCTCTTAAGCTTCTCACGTCAAGAATTCGCTTAATATACGTATATTAAGCGATTCGATTACATTCGATAATTCTCGAGCTTATATAATAGCTATTCTATTATAGAACGTCAAGGCTTGAAAGTCTTTGGCAAGGGTCTAACGCCAAGGCTCGGAAGCCTTTGACAGGTATGACTCGAAGGCCCTTGTCATGAACTGAAGAGGCTAGGACGTTCTTGCTCTAGCTTTCTAACAATCATGTACTTAGTCTTCGTATTCTTTATAGAGAATAGAGCATCTTTCTACACACACTTAATCGTGCATCTTGTTCTAGCATATTCTCTTAAGCTCGTTATTAATATAATCTTTTCTCTTTAAAAATTCGTTCTCGAATTTATTGCTTTAAATAGACTTATTAAAATTCTTTAAATCTCAAAGAAGATATAAAAAAAAGAGTTCTTTTAGATTAGTTTCGCGTTAATATTATAATCTTAATTTGAAATGCGTAGACTGTGATATCTTTACGTCTTACGTATAAAAATAAAAATGTTCGTATAATTATAAATAACGTGAAGTTTATCGACGTTATTAATATCTCTTATTATTTAAGTCGTGAGTCGCGCTATCGCGTCGTTATCGTTATAAATACGCGACGTGAATAATTGTTATACGCTAGTCGTGAGTTATATATAAGTTTATTTTTTTAAACTTTTGTTTTTAATAAAACACACTTTTCTTTATTCTTTGCTTCTTATACGTAATATAACGATTTCACTTTATATTCTTACACTTAATATTAATATATTATCTATTATTATAACAACTTTAATTGTTCTCGCGATTCTTATATTATTAGTCGTAAGTCTAAGCTTCTCGATTTTCGTATATATTATTAACACGCTTTTAATTCGTCTTCGCGACGCTCGTCGTACGATTCACTCGTACAATTAAGCGACTCTTAAAGAATTCGTGTTATCGTTATACGCGTTATGCTTAAGAACATAACGTAGAATCGTATAATAACAAATTTAATAACGAAAATAATAAGTTAATATAATATAATAATTCGGGTCACGTGATGCGCTAAGGCGCATTCTCATAGTCGCTCTTTACTCTCGTAGCATTTTATAGTTAACAACTAAGTGTTCTATCACCTATTCTTGACAGGTTATGAGCTCGGACTTGCTCGGCGACTGTTTCACTTATACCCTATGCCTATCAGAGCCACAGTGACCTCTAAGCATCACGAGTTCATCGCAATGAACGTCGCGATAGCTATGAGACTCTGTTTTTTAATCTTCTTGAGATGGGCATTGCTCTCTACAAAATGATCGTCTTTGAAATTCGAGAGGCTGAGAGTCCTATCGCAAATCGACCCTCGACATATCGAATCTAATCGAACGTCGAACGTCGAACTCGTCATACGACCGTGCGATCGAATTTCATTAAGATCTCTAAAATATTGTCAGCTTCCCTGCGTGAGACACGTTAAACACGCTCAACGAGAACATTTCTCTCGCGATATATATCGCTTTAACGTTAATAAAGCGTTTACGTGAATCGAATCAAATCAATTGTAACGACTTAAGAGGCTGAACTTCAGCATCAAATCGTCTGATCACACTTTAAAGTTGATTAGTTATCAATAAATCTTTACTCAGAGCGCGTATACGTCTATTGAGAATCAAAACAATAAGAATTTCTTGTTAAGATAAATCTTTCGATCTTATAAGTTCTCTAAAGAAGAGAGCTGAGATCTAATTATTAACAAATCTTCACTCAGAGCGCGTATACGTCTGTTAAAGATCAAAACAATAAGGATTTCTTGTTGAGATAGATCTTTCGACCTTACAAGTTCTCTAAAGAAGAGGGCTGAGGCCCAGTCATCGAATTCTTTTTATCGTCATTCGACTTTATTCTATCGTCGAATATGACTTTATCTCACGACGACAGTCATCGAAGCGATTATTCTAAATTCGAGTCCCTATCGAAGACTCAGTATAAGAAGAACGTTATTTCCCTTCGAAGATCTACACGTCTTTAACAATTGTCTTCGATATAGTCTCAGCGAAAATTAGATCAATTCAAATCTTTCTTGTCTCTAAGTATCTTTTATCTTAATAACATCGCTCGTATCTATCGAAGATTTAAGCACAAGCACTTTTCATTTCTCGTATAAGAACTCGAAGATCAGCAGTAAAAGTTGTTAGATATCGATAAGATTCTCGAGAACTCTAACGAAGATTAGAGCATCTATTTCACTCTCACTACTTTCGCGAACGTTAACAATATCGACTTTTAATTCGAAGTCAGCGAAGACACTCTCAGTGCCTTAAGTGACACTAAGTTATTCGATCTTCGTGTCAAAAGTTCTCTGAATCTCACTTCTTCGACTTCGACTTCTTCGACTTCAAGACCTTCGTTCTTTATCGCCTCAGTCATCTCTTAAACTAAGTCTTTCGTTTAGACATTATCGTCGTTACTATTCACATCGTACGTGTCGCTCTTAGAAACCTTCTTAGTAACTCTCAGCATCTATAATCGACGAAGAATCAAGCGCATAAGACGTCGCAAGAAACATGTTAGCTTTAGTAGTTTTAGCGACTAACCCTCTCGAAGAGAGAAGCGCTTTCTCTCTAAACTTCATTATTATTTTAAAGTTCAATCTAAAATATCGTCGATGAAAGTAGAATATCAACAATTAATTAATGCTCAACAATCTTGTTTTCTTTAATGCGATCATCAGTTATAAAGTCTATATCGCTATCTTTTATCGTCTCGAGAATAACGATCGCGAACTCGTCGAAGTCGAATTCGACGATAAAGACTCTCAGATTATGCTCGATATTCTAATCAAGAACTATTAGTCTAAGAACACGAATCTCTATAAAAAACTAATGCGTCGAATATTCGATCTCACCCTTGAAGAAGAGAGAGTTCGTTAATATAAAAAGAACTTTCGTAAGGTCATCTTCGACATTATCAGTCTTCATAAATCCCTCGTCATTTCGAAGCCTCTGCGAATTCTAATTTTCCTTATGAAACTTGACGACTCTTACGACATGTTCGAGTCAAGTTACACTTAAAATCATGATCTCTTTAAGAACAAGTTCGTCAAGTTTTAAGAGATTGTTGTCAAAATTCGGGTCACGTGACATGGTCACGTGATGCGCTAAGGCGCATCCTCATAGTCGCTCTTTACTCTCGTAGCATTCTATAGTTTACAACTAAGTGTTCTACCACCTATTCTTGACAGGTTATGAGCCCGGGCTTGCTCGGCGACTGTTTCACTTATACCCTATGCCTACCAGAGTCACAGTGACCTCTAAGCATCACGAGTTCATCGCAATGAACGCCGCGACAGCTATGAGACTCTGTTTTTCAATCTTCTTGAGGTGGGCATTGCCCTCTACAAAATGATCGTCTTTGGAATTCGGGGGGCTGGGAGTCCTACCGCAAATCGACCCTCGGCATATCGAATCTAATCGAACGCCGAACGTCGAACTCGCCATACGATCGTGCGATCGAATTCCACTAAGGCCTCTGAAACATTGTCAGCTTCCCTGCGTGAGACACGTTAAACACGCTCAACGAGGACATTTCTCTCGCGGTGTATATCGCTTCAGCGTTGATAAAGCGTTTACGTGAACCGAATCAATTGTGACGATTCAAGAGACTGAACTTCAGCATCAAATCGTCTGATCACACTTCAGAGTTGATCAGTCATCGACAAATCTTTACTCAGAGCGCGTATACGCCTATTGAGGATCAAAACAACAAGGATTTCTTGTTGAGATAGGTCTTTCGGCCCCACAAGTCCTCTGAAGAAGAGGGCTGGGGCCCAGCCACCGAATTCTTTTCATCGTCATTCGACTTTATCCTACCGCCGAATATGGCTTCATCTCACGACGACAGCCATCGAAGCGACTATTCTGAATTCGAGTCTCTACCGAAGACTCAGCATAAGAAGAACGTTATTCCCCTTCGAAGGTCTACACGTCTTCAGCAATTGTCTTCGATATAGTCTCAACGAAAACCAGATCAATTCAAATCTTTCTTGTCTCTAAGTATCTTTTATCTCAACAACATCGCTCGTATCTATCGAAGATTCAAGCACAAGCACTTCTTATTTCTCGTGTAAGAACTCGAAGATCAGCAGCAAAAGTTATCAGATATCGATAAGATTCTCGAGAACTCTGACGAAGATTAGAGCATCTATTTCACTCTCACTGCTTTCGCGGACGTTAGCAGTGTCGACTTTCAATTCGAAGTTAACGAAGACATTCTTAGTGTCTCAAGTGACACTGAGTTATTCGATCTTCGTGTCAAAAGTTCTCTGAATCTCACTTCTTCGACTTCGGCTTCTTCGACTTCAAGATCTTCGTCCTCTATCGCCTCAGTCATCTCTCAAGCTGAGTCTTTCGTTTGGGCATTATCGTCGTCACTATTCACATCGTACGTGTCGCTCTTAGAAACCTCCTCAGTAATCCTCAGCATCTATGATCGACGGAGAATTAAGCGTATAAGGCGTCGCAAGAAACATGTCAGCTCTAATAGTTTCAGCGGCTGACCCTCTCGAAGAGAGAAGCGCTTTTTTTCTAAACTTCATTGTCATTTTGAAGTTCAATCTGGGATATCGTCGATGAAAGTAGAATATCAACAATTGATTGATGCTCAACAACCTTGTTCTCTTTAATGCGATCATTAGTCATAGAGTCTGCATCGCTATCTTTTATCGTCTCGAGGATAACGATCGCGAACTCGTCGAAGTCGAATTCGACGATAAAGACTCTTAGGCCATGCTCGATGCTCTAATCAAGGACTATTAGTCTAAGAGCACGAGTCTCTATAGAGAACTGATGCGTCGAATGTTCGATCTCACCCTTGGAGAAGGGGGAGTTCGTCAATATAAAAAGAACTTTCGTAAGGTCACCTTCGACATTATCAGCCTTCATAAATCCCTCGTTATTTTAAAGTCTCTGCGAATCCTAATTTTCCTTATGAGACTTGACGACTCTTACGATATGTTCGAGTCAAGTTATATTCAAAATCATAATCTCTTTGAGGACAAGTTCGTCAAGTTTCAAGAGGTTATCGTGATCGTCGTGAACGAAGAAGTTAGAATCTCCTTCAAAGAAGAAGAACTGGTCATGTATATCGTTCGCAACGATAAGGGCAAAGGCAAACAAGCTGCTTTCAACAACCTCGACGGCTCTGATATCAATCGTGAGACCTGTTCTTCGTGTAAGGCAGCTGGTCGCAAATTCAGACATCTCTCTGTCAAATGCTGAATCAAGTTTCCTTATCTCAAGTCTGAGAAATTTATGACGAAAGAGAAAAAGAAGAAGAAGATAAAGGTCTTCGACTTCGAGGATGAATTCTCAAGCAACAAGCGCAAGCGCATCGAAGAGACGTCTTTCAATGTCTCTGCTCCAGAGGAGAACGATTATCTCAATATCAACTATGCCTTTCTGAAGGAACTGAACTTCATTATACACTATTCGAATGTCAACTCGAACGACTTCAATATTCTCGATGCGGCTGATGATCAAGTCATTAATCTAATCGTCACGAAAGCTCTCGAACATAGTCTTATGACTGCGAATTTCGTGAATCTCCTCACTCGAGTCGTCGTAGATTCAGACTACTCTCGTCATTCTTTCGCGAATCGTTTAATGTTCATTATCTACGAAAAGATCTACTCTCGATCGATCAAGGGCATCGAGAGGAGCGAAGTGTAGCCCCAAGACTATGACATTATCAGTCTCGACTGTGTGATCAGAGGAGAGTGTGTAACAGTCACTCTGCGAAATGTCTTATATGTGCTCGATATGAGCGTCAATCTTCTCTCGATCGATAAACTTCTGAACTTCGACATCGCTATCTCCTTTTATAAGATAGAGTGCACTCTCATCAAGAACGATCTGAAGCTTATCGATACTCGCAATCGTGATCTCTTCTTTTTGAATCTCTGATAGAGTCGAAACAGTGCTCTGATCGTCTACAGTGTGTTCTCGAATCTTATTTATCAACTCTGACATGCTCGTATAAGTCATTTAAATCAGAACAATCTAAACAAGCTTTCAAATATGATCGTTGAGGTGAACTTCATCAAGAACATTGCGAAGGAGTATATCTGCGAATACTATGTCATGAAACGTTAGAAGACTGTCTCTTATGATAGTCTCACAGAGTCAGAAACGCAGTCTGACGAATTTGTTTATAATAATCTCGTAGAGTCTCTATTCTCTACTAAATTCAATAACTATAGATACTTTATGATATTTAAGAATGATTTCATCTTCTACTCTGAAGTGTACTGCATTCGTCATAAGAGTAAAACGTTTGTTATATTCTTACGTTTCAAAGTCTTTCTAGAGTCACGAAACTATAAGATCTATCGTATTCGCCTCGACAATAAGAAAGAGTATATGTTCAAGACCTTCTTGAATTATCTCCTTCAGTGCGAAATCAGATAGGAGCTCACTGTATCTGGAAACTTCGAAATGAACGAAGCGATCGAACGTTTTGAGCAGACCTTGCTATATAAGATGCATTTTATACTATTAAGTTCTCAGCTCAACAAGTCTTTCTGACCTGAAATCGTGATCATCATCAATTATTTGATGTTGCGATCCCTCAACGTTCGAATCATTACAACGTCATTTGAGACTTTTCATTATCGAAAGCCCATTTTATCTTATCTGCGAACGATTGATTTCATCGTCTATGCGTTGAAGCGTATTTAAAAGAAACTCGTAAATAAAAGCGAAAAGTGTGTTCTTCTGGGATATGAAGAGGAGTTCATTTTCCGTCTATATAATCTCATCAAGAAGAAGATTATTCGAGTCAATAATATTCACTTCGTTGAGAAGCGTTTTTTGATTGTGAACCTCGAAGAAAAAACGAACGCTTATAAGTTCTCGATCAAGCGATAACGTCTTCATGTATCAGCATCCGCTATAGAGAAGGCACTTGATGAACAGCGTATTACTAACATTTCGAAAGACATTGTCTTCATTATGAAGCTCTCAACGACTGCATCTGCACCTGCAATAAACAGATCAAGATCAAATTTCTCATGGTCAGCTGAAAAGCAGACGCCTACATCAAAGCCCTCGTCCCTCGCACGAGCCGTATCATCGATCGCGTTCGCGCGGGCCTCTCGATCAATTGCTGCATTATCAGCTGTCGAAAGAATAACTCGTTCCCTCACTATCGTCGAAATGATTCGCGAAGACCTCGAGCTAAGTGCGGTTCAAAGGGTACTTCTTGACCATCTCGACACTACGATTTCGAACCTACGAGATCTATCACCTGACCCTCTCTCGAGGACATTCGCGGCCTTTGCGTTACTAACGAATCATGTCAATAAGTCGAATATTTTCGAGCCGACGACCTATCAACAGGTCATTTTCAATCAACTCTCTCGCATGCACTGGGAGCTCGCCATACAAGACGAATACAAATCTCTCATGGACAACAATACTTGATGCCTGGTTCAGGCGCCTTCAGGTGCTCATATTCTGAGAGGTCGCTGAGTCTACATCGTGAAGCGAGGCCTCGCTGGGGAAGTCACTCGCTACAAGGCCCGCTGAGTGATTCGAGGTTTCGAATAGCAGAAGGGTCGTGACTATCATAACACGTTCGCCTCAGTGGTCAAGCTCATGAGTTATAAGGCGATCTTTGCCCTGACAGCGGCCCTGAACTGAGACGTGAAACAAATGAACGTCAAAATCGCCTTTCTCTACGGTAACGTTTAAGAGACGATTTATATGCGACAGCTCGATGGTTTCAGCAAGAACGACATCAAAGTTTATAAGCTGAATAAGACTCTCTATGAATTCAAGCAATTCTTCAGAATTTGATATCAGCACTTCTCGAAGTATATGAAGAAACTCGAACTAATACCCATCGAATCGAACGAGAGTGTCTTTATGAACGTCAAGAAGGGCATCACTGTAGCCCTCTATGTGAACGATATATTAATCATCGACCTTAATAAAATCGATATTCAACGCATCAAAAAGGCTCTTAATGACAAGTTTCACATGTTCGACTTGGGACCTTGCGTCTATTATTTAGACATGACCGTCAAAAGAAACCGTGTCGTCGACATTCTTCGCCTGGGACAAGCAGTCTATGTCACTCGTTTCTTAAAGCATTTCAACTGCTGAAGTCTTAATTCAGTCTCCACGCTTCTGAAAATTAGTCGCAAGCTACAACCTGCGAGAGAGAACTATGTTGCCTCGAGAAAGCTGTGCGAGGATTATCAATCCGCCGTGAAATCCCTCATATATATCATGTTAGGAACTCGTTCTGATATCGCCTATACTGTCTCTCTTATCAGCCGCTATTTAGTCAACCCGATCCAGACACACTGAAATGCAGTGGTTCGAATCTTTCGGTATTTTAGAGGCACGATGCACTACGAACTCGTGTATAAAGAATCCCTTCAAGCCCTTATCGAGTACATCGATTTCGATTAAGCTGACGACTCGACTCGAAGGTCTATCTTCGACTATCTATTCAACGTCGATAGCGGCGTCATCAGCTGATTATCAAAGCGTCAAGTCATCGTCGCGTTATTCACTTGCGAAGTCGAGTATATCGGTCAAACGTTAACTATCAAAGAAGTTATTTGACTGAAAACTCTTCTTAATCAACTTCTGCGGCCTCGAGACTCTGACTCGAAGATCATCATAATCTTCGACGACAATCAGAGCGCAATTGCCCTCGTCAAGAACGCTCAGTTCCATGCTCGCATCAAGCACATTAATATCGCTCACCATTTCGTGCGTGAAAAAGTCAATAACGACACCGTGAACATGCAATTCGTACCCACGGATAAACAAATGATCGACGGTCTCATCAAAGCCCTCTGCCTCGACAAATTCGTTGCCTTTCGCGATGCCCTTGGGGTGGAATCAGCCTCAGAACATCCCCTTAGCGTCAAAGACTAACCCTCAGCGCTCTTGCTTCTAACCTGGAGTCGCCAGTTCCAGAGAAGTGACGCTATTCACCTTGTCTGTGAACGTCAGATCTTCGGTTTTCTTTCACTGCTTCTTGTTCCACCCCCTCATGTATTCATCGACCTCGTTTTGATAGAAATTGGGTGTGCATCAGGTCTATTTCAAAGAAAACTTTCAAAAAACCGCCTTTTTTCGGAAAATGGAAGTTTTGTATGGAGGACCAAAACGGATTTTTACATGTCTTCGAATTTGACATAGTCGTTTTCAGAACTTGGTTTCTTCACTTTTGTGAACCGGACTTCGCGCTAACCCGATTGGGGTTTTTTGCGTCGCGAAGTGCGAAAATCGTGTTTTCGCATTTTTGAGTATGCGAGCGAAGGGGAGTGTCAAAATTCGGGTCACGTGACATGGTCACGTGATGCGCTAAGGCGCATCCTCATAGTCGCTCTTTACTCTCGTAGCATTCTATAGTTTACAACTAAGTGTCCTACCACCTATTCTTGACAATTGTCGTGATCGTCGTGAACGAAGAAGTTAGAATCTTCAAAGAAAAAGAATTAATCATATATATCGCTCGTAACGATAAGGGCAAAGACAAACAAGCTGCTTTTAACAATCTCGACGACTCTAATATCAATCGTGAGATCTGTTCTTCGTGTAAGATAGCTAATCGCAAATTCAGATATCTCTTTATCAAATGTTAAATCAAGTTCTCTCATCTTAAGTCTGAGAAATTTATAACGAAAGAGGAAAAGAAGAAGAAGATAAAGATCTTCGACTTCGAAAATAAATTTTTAAGCAATAAGCGTAAGCGCATCGAAGAGACGTCTTTTAATGTCTCTGCTTTAGAAAAGAACGATTATCTTAATATCAATTATATCTTTCTAAAGAAACTGAACTTCATTATATACTATTCGAATATTAACTCGAACGACTTTAATATTCTCGATGCGGCTGATGATCAAGTTATCAATCTGATCGTTACGAAAGCTCTCGAACATAGTCTCATAACTGCGAATTTCGTAAATTTCCTCACTCGAGTCGTCGTAGATTCAAACTACTCTCGTTATTCTTTCGCGAATCGTTCGATGTTCATCACCTACGAAAAGATTTACTCTCGATCGATCAAGGGCATCGAGAGAAGCGAAGTGCAGTCTTAAGACTATAATATTATTAATCTCGACTGTGTGATTAGAGAAGAGTGTGTGATAGTCACTCTACGAAATATCTTATATATGCTCGATATGAACGTCAATCTTCTCTCGATCGATAAACTTCTAAACTTCGATATCGCTGTCTTCTTTTATAAGATAAAATACACTCTTATCAAGAACGATCTAAAGCTTATCGATACTCGTAATCGTGATTTCTTCTTTTTGAATCTCTAATAGAGTCGAAACAGTGCTCTAATCGCCTATAGTGTGCTCTCGAATCTTATTTATTAACTCTGACATGCTCGCATAAGTTATTTAAATCAGAACAATCTAAACAAGCTCTCAAATATGATCGTTGAAATGAACTTCATTAAGAACATTGCGAAGAAGTATATCTGCGAATATTATATTATAAGACGTTAAAAGACTATCTCTTATAATAGTCTCACAGAGTCAAAAACGCAGTCTGACGAATTTGTTTATAGTAATCTCGTAGAGTCTCTATTCTTTACTAAATTCAATAACTGTAGATACTTTATAACATTTAAGAATGATTTCATCTTCTATTCTAAAGTGTACTATATTCGTCATAAGAGTGAAACGTTTATTATATTCTTACGTTTTAAAGTCTTTCTAGAGTCACGAGACTATAAGATCTATCGTATTCGCCTCGACAATAAGAGAGAGTATATATTTAAGACCTTCTTGAATTATCTTCTTCAGTGCGAAATCAGATAGAAGCTCACTATATCTGAAAACTTCGAAATAAACGAGACGATCGAACGTTTTGAGCAGATCTTACTATATAAGATATATCTTATACTATTAAGTTCTCAGCTCAACAAGTCTTTCTAATCTGAAATCGTGATCATCATCAATTATTTGATGTTGCGATCCCTCAACGTTCGAATCATTATAACGTTATTTGAGACTTTTCATTATCGAAAGCCCATTTTATTTCATCTGCGAACGATTAATTTCATCGTCTATGCGTTAAAGCGTATTCAAAAGAAACTCGTAAATAAAAGCGAAAAGTGTGTTCTTCTAAAATATGAAGAGAAGTTCATTTTTCGTCTATATAATCTCATCAAGAAGAAGATTATTCGAGTTAATAATGTTTACTTCGTTGAGAAGCGTTCCTTGATTGTGAATCTCGAAGAAAAGACGAACGCTCATAAGTCC
Organism: Pseudevernia furfuracea; assembly: GCA_022315425.1. Lineage (NCBI taxonomy): Eukaryota > Fungi > Ascomycota > Lecanoromycetes > Lecanorales > Parmeliaceae > Pseudevernia > Pseudevernia furfuracea. The sequence goes on from JAIUPT010000010.1 coordinate 1,019,773, forward strand.
TCGATCAAGCGATAACGTCTTCATATATTAATATTCGTTATAGAGAAGACACTTGATGAATAACGTATTACTAACATTTCGAAAGATATTGCTCTTATCATAAAGCTCTCAACGACTGCATCTGTATCTGCAATAAACAGATCAAGATCAAATTTTCCATGATCAGCTGAAAAGCAGACGTCTATATTAAAGCCCTCGTCCCCCGCACGAGTCGTATTATCGATCGCGTTCGCGCGAGTCTCTCGATTAATTACTGCATTATCAGCTATCGAAAGAATAACTCGTTCTCTCACTGTCGTCGAAATGATTCGCGAAGACCTCGAGCTAAGTGCGATTCAAAGAATACTTCTTGATCATTTCGACATTACGATTTCGAATCTACGAGACCTATCATCTGACTCTCTCTCGAGAACATTCGCGACCTTTGCGTTATTAACGAATCATGTCAATAAGTCGAATATTTTCGAGTCGACGACCTATCAATAGATTATTTTCAATCAACTCTCTCGCATACACTGGGAGCTCGCCATACAAGACGAATATAAATCTCTCATGAACAACAATACTTAATATCTAATTCAGACGCCTTTAGATATTCATATTCTGAGAGATCGCTGAGTCTATATCGTGAAGCGAGGCCTCGCTGAGAAAGTCACTCGCTATAAGACTCGTTGAGTGATTCGAGAATTCGAACAGTAGAAGGGTCGTGACTATCATAACACGTTCGTCTTAGTGATCAAGTCTATGAGTTATAAGACGATCTTTGCTCTGATAGCGGCCCTGAACTAAGACGTGAAATAAATGAACGTCAAAATCGCCTTTCTCTACGATAACGTTCAAGAGACGATTTATGTGCGACAGCTCGATGATTTCAGCAAGAACGACATCAAAGTTTATAAGCTAAATAAGACCCTCTATGAACTCAAGCAATTTCTCAGAATTTGATATTAACACTTCTCGAAGTACATAAAGAAACTCGAATTAATATTCATCGAATCGAACGAGAGTGTCTTTATGAACGTCAAGAAGAGTATTATTATAGCTCTCTATGTGAATAATATATTAATTATCGATCTCAGTAAAATCGGTATTCAGCGCATTAAAAAGGCCCTCAATGACAAGTTTCACATGTTCGACTTGGAATCTTACGTCTATTATTTAGACATAATCGTTAAAAGGAATCGTATCGTCGATATTCTTCGCCTGAGACAAGCAGTCTATATCACTCGTTTCTTAAAGCATTTCAATTATTGAAGTCTTAATTCAGTCTCTACGCCTCTGAAAACCAGTTACAAGCTACAATCTGCGAAAGAGGGTTATATTGCCTCGAGAAAGCTATGCGAGAACTATTAATCTGTCGTGAGATCCCTCATATATGTCATGCTAGAAACTCGTTCTAATATCGTCTATGCTGTCTCTCTTGTCAGTCGTTATTTAGTCAATTCGACCCAGACACATTAAAATGCAGTGATTCGAATCTTTCGATATCTTAGAGACACGGTGCATTACGAACTAGTGTACAAAGGATCCCTTCAAGCCCTCACCGAGTATATCGATTTCGATTGAGCTAACGACTCGATTCGAAGGTCTATCTTCGACTACCTATTCAACGTCGATAGCGACGTTATCAGCTGATCATCAAAGCGTCAAGTCATCGTCGCGTTATTCACTTGCGAAGTCGAGTATATCGATCAAACGTTGACTATTAAAGAAGTTATTTAATTAAAAACTCTTCTCAATCAACTTCTGCGACCTCGAGACTCTAATTCGAAGATCATCATAATCTTCGACGACAATTAGGGCGCAATTGCCCTCGTTAAGAACGCTTAGTTTCATGCTCGCATCAAGCACATTGATATCGCTCATCATTTCGTGCGTGAAAAAGTCAATAACGACATCGTGAACATGCAATTCGTACTCACGAATAAACAAATAATCGACGATCTTATCAAAGCCCTCTGCCTCGACAAATTCGTTATCTTTCGCGATGCCCTTGGGGTGGAATTAGTCTCAGAACATTCTCTTAGCGTCAAAGACTAACCCTTAGCGCTCTTACTTCTAATCTGAAGTCGTTAATTTCAGAGAAGTAACGTTATTCACCTTGTCTGTGAACGTTAGATCTTTAGTTTTCTTTCACTGCTTCTTGTTTCACTCTCTCATATATTTATCGACCTCGTTTTGATAGAAATTGAGTGTGCATCAGATCTATTTCAAAGAAAACTTTCAAAAAAACCGCCTTTTTTCGGAAAATGGAAGTTTTGTATAAAGAACCAGAACGGATTTTTACATATCTTCGAATTTGATATAGTCGTTTTCAGAACTTGATTCGAATTTGACATAGTCGTTTTCAGAACTTGGTTTCTTCACTTTTGTGAACCGGACTTTGCGCTAACCCGATTGGGGTTTTTTTTTGCGTCGCGAAGTGCGAAAATCGTGTTTTCGCATTTTTGAGTATGCGAGCGAAGGGGAGTGTCAAAATTCGGGTCACGTGACATGGTCACGTGATGCGCTAAGGCGCATCCTCATAGTCGCTCTTTACTCTTGTAGCATTTCATAGTTAACAACTAAGTGTCCTATCACCTATTCTTGACAAATAATAATTTAATATAATATAATAATTATATAAAAGAGAAAGTTAACTGCGTGACTATATGTATTTTTATTTGAAATGTATTAATAGCGTAAAAAAAACGTGAATTAGTTAAAGTATTAATAGATTTTAATAATTGTTACGATTCGTGCGATCGTAAACGATATATTTCGTCTTCGAATAAAATATGCTCGTTCGATACGACGTCGTTAAGACTCGTATTATTATAATATTAATCGTTCGACGCTAATACGTTAAGTTAAGCGATTTAATAAGCTATTTTCGACGCATTAACGAGTGTAAAATTATTTAAATAAATATAAGAAATTTGACATATTAACGACGATTCTAGATTAGACTAGAACTCTTCGCAATTTATCGAAGACTCTTCGAGATATATATAATATAATACGATTCTCGATATGTGTTGTTATGACTAATGTCATAATGTGAAAAGAAGATGTCTTTTCTGCTATCTAGAAATCTATCTAAGTGAGTATAAGAGAAGCTAATACATATTTAATCTAGACTCTTCGAAAGCAAGAAAAGAGTCTTCTGCGAAAGACTTTCGTTAAAAAAGAGTTCTCTGCGAAAGGCTTTCGCAGTGTATATATTAAATGTTAATAAAGAAAAACAAAGTCAGCGTTCTCGTTGAGTAGCAATTAACATAGAGCAAAATAATATTTAAATTAATATTAAGTTAGATCTATAAAAGACTTTATATAGTCTTTCGCGATCTTTTTCTTTCTCGCTTAAGCGATAACGATAAAGCTTATCGAGTTATTATAAGCGACTGTGATAAAGACGTAATCTTAGTGCTCTATAAAGATATTTACGTAGTTTTAACGTGTCTAATATTCTTATCTCGACGTGTTATAAATAATAATACTTAATAATTCTTATATTCTTTTATAAGCTTCTTCGTCTTTAATAAATTCTCGATCTTATATTATATATTATATTCGTGTTCTTAGTTCTTTTAATATAGTAATACTTAGATTTATTACGCGTAATTCGCTTACGTAAGATTCTATCAATCTTAATATCGATTTATTATTAGAATCTTTTTCGTTATATACGAATAACGATTCTTTATTAATCTTTCTCTTATACGAATCTGAGATATCTATTATAATAACGATAGCTAACTCTAAGTGAGCTATAAAGATCACTAAATATATACGTATAACAGATAAAAGCTAAAGACGATACATTAAGAATTTAATCTTTGTTAGAATCTTGAAGAATTCGACGCGTTATTGTGATAGTTTATACCTTAAGGGGGTCAGGTAAATTGGGAATGGTCGGCTAACCTTCCTCACACAGCAAGTTCGGAAGAATGTTCCATTAACATGAGTCCTATGCGCCACCAACATGACGTTCTGCAAAGTCTTCCATTAATAGAACAGCACCTCACATACTAGCATAAGGTACATCTGAGCGAGTCTACCCTCAAAGCAGCGACCTATCAGACACGTCTTTAATGGTGTTGCTTCAAAGACATGAGGTATCTTGAGGCAATGAATCATCAATGGACCATCAATGGACCATCAATGGATCATCAATGGAATATTCCCCTCACAAATTCAAATATTGCGCAATGCGATTACGACATGGCATTAGGCTAAGTAACTCGAATTCACGTACTCTATTCACATTGCCTTCAAATCGTCATTTTTCAAAAATTTGGTAGAACCTCGGGTCCTGAGACTACATGAGAATTTTTAGTGGCGGTGCTCTATGATTGCACTCTCTGCACATAGCGATCTAGACGGCTGAACTGTGTCAGAAACACGTCATTAATCGACTTACTGACAGATCTCAGCGCGCGAGCCAAAAGAATGTTGTAGAGTGATGCAGAGGTGAGGTGTTGCCCTGTGATGTAGCCCTAGCTCTTATCGACCAATGTCGCCTGTCTTGAAGTCGAATGAGAAGGAAGAGGAGGAGGAGGAGGAGGATGAGGAGGAGGAGAATCTGATGATTGTTAATAGAGCATATGATGGTGATAGGAGGTGAGGGTTGATCGAACTGTGAAGGAAGCAAGACCACCCTAGACTCAAATGACTCAAAAACACTAAGTCCGAGGATTAGCCGGACCAGAGGCCGATTAGAATGACGACTCGGCCAGAATGGGTTTTCTTTGTATCTGAATGGCACAAGAGTCAGCATTAAACGTCAGCGTATGGGGTACATACTTGCGCTGCGACTTATTCACAGATAGACACATCAGTTATCCTAATGCTCATATCATCTTTCAGTTGCAGTGTAACGAATATAATCAGCCCAAGAAGACCCCCCAGATCTCGTTCAAACGCCCTCGTAAATATTATTAGCTAATATACACAAGACAGGAACTTCAAGACATGAAACACACCTTAGCGTTACGTGTCATTCTAGCCTATCTTCTTTATTCTTTCTCTGCTTCCCTTCTTAACTTCTCAACTTCTCTGCTTCTCTGCTCCTTTTCTCAACTTCTCTGCTTCTCTTCTCTTCTCAACTTTCGAAGGCGTAAGACGAATAAGCGTCGTCAATGTCTCTCTTGCTGCATTGTAAAGTCAGTAAGGTATCTAATATACTTAATCTCGCAATCTCGGGGAGCCTGAATCAGCAAATTAGCCCCGTCACAGAGGAAGGAATTGATTCATCGATATTCAATCAAGAACGGTATCTTTATATTCTGCGCTGAAGTCAATGGTAACAATATCACAGAAATCGAATTAGAGAGGAATCCAAGAGGGCGTCGGCGCTCTCTTGAGAGGTCTGATAGAGCACTGTTTCTTCTCTAATATATCTTGCTGTTGTAAAATGATTCGCCATACATACGCTAGATGGGGTATCTTTAAAGCACAAAAGCCCTCCCTATATCATGTCATCGCAATATCGCAAAATGTGCTTGACGTATAAAAGCCAGGGATATTAATGTCGCAAAAGCAAATGTCAATCCCAGCTCCTTCCTTGTCCCGATTTTCGCAACCTAGCAGCTCACTGTTCTTCTGAATATACACAGCATATAAACACAGCGACATATAAGCCATACAAGCAACAACAGATAGATAGATATGCAAAGATGATGACATACAGAGCTGCGGGATTGAGCAGAGAGCTGCGGGATTGAATAGCTCTATCGCACAGGCTTCTTTCCCTTCGAGTTGACACCTCCCAGAGCCTCTACAGCGCGGCGCAAAGAAGGAGGTGGTGTGTCTGCGAAGTGATATTTAAGGTCGTCATCGGGGAACTCTGGCTTCTCGTCAACTCCGCCGCCATAACGCTGCTTCGCCTCCACCAGAACAAGGTTGTTAGTATTCCTGCCCTCATATCTATTCGAGAGAGTCATCTTGTTCATCCACAACAGCAGTGAACGACGAGAATGCGATGACTTGAAACGTCGATTCTCGTTCTGGGCCCAGTTCATGTAGAGCTTGACTCGGGCGCCAAACATTGATCAGACACCTTAATCAAAAGATCAGCTTCAAAGCATTAGACAATCATCACTCAAACTTCACTTACTCTTGAAGTAGAAATGTCATTCTTCATCAGTGCTGTCTGTCTCTAATATATCGACAGCATCATTGAAGAAATCGAAGACTCAAGCGAACGAACTCGAAGAGTATCGATCCGCAAATCAACGTATCAAAGGAGCTGCGGTATCAGTCGTCGCTAATGCGCCTGAATCATCTTTCTTGATGTAATCGGTAATCTTCATCTGTACATGTTCATTAGTCAACGAAACGGTCACATCGATGATATACTTATTACCATGTTGGAGACGGATTTGATCTTTCAATTAATACTATTCCAGCTCAGACGTCTTCTGCTCTCAAGCCACTCCCAATCGTTTCGCTTGATGCCGTCGTCTCACACGTATCGAATGATGCTGGCCACCTTTTCTAAACTAAAGTCAATGAGGTAGACGATACGATAATGATACAAGAGGTCATTGAACTTGGCTCTAATGTCGTCTGTCAACTGTGAAGAGCCTTGCATCAAGGATTTCGGGGATGTATCGTTGCGCTTGCGCTTTGATGTAGGCGTCTGAGGGCCCCGCTTGGAGCTCTCCGTCAGAATCTCTTCTTGACGTGCGATATCATCCAGTTCATCATCATCATCCCCTTTCAGAGTGCTATTGCTCTAGATATCCTAGATTAAGAAAATGCATCAAACCCAGTGCATCAATGCTTACTGCGCGTCTTTTCTTCGCAGTCTCTGACTTCTCAAATCTCACAGTCTCATTCACATCCTCCCCTCCCTCGCTCTCCTCTTCACCGCTAGAGAGAATGATTCGCTTATGATTAAGCTTCGCGCGTGATAAGGTATACGTTTTTGTTCTTTTCACAGGTTGTGAAGCTGTCTCAGGCTGGGACGTTGCTTTTCGCTTGTTTGTGCGCGGCGCAGGTTGAGAAGCTGTCTCAGGCTGGGACTTTGTGCGCTTTGCAACCATGTTTATTGAATTCTAATTGTTATATAATGAATGAATGTCTTTATTTGAAAAACGAGTGTATGCAGTAGAAAGAATCAGTGAGAAAGGGAAATCGATGAAAAACGTGCGGGGAAAAAGTAGATGGCGCAAATACGCTAGCAGGCGGATAGTTCGGATTTAGCGGATTTAGCGAAACTTGGAGATTTCAGCAATCCCCAGCAATCCCCAAACCATCAAAGAACTCGTCCGGTAACAACATCACCCCGTGCGATACTCGAGGTTTACACACCTGCATTATAGTCCAGACTGCTCTACAAGATGACCCGAATGTTCAGAAGCCAGATCCAGACACCTATCCCTCGAGCGAGCAAGCCTCCCCCCAGGTCGAGCGCTCGACAGCAGGTCTGATTCTCAAGCCTCGGGGATTGATCCCTTTACAACAACAAGGCGTTTGTATAGTCAAAGGAGCATCAAGGAGGTACACTTGAAGCTGATGATATGAGATGTTAAAAGAGAGTGAACTATGTAGAAAATCAACTGCAGATTCTTTAAATCTAGGATAGTGATTTGGAGAGTGTGTTACTTCGAGTGTATGCCTTTTCTGCGACAAGGTATACAATATAGAAGTGCTTCTCTCATTGTTTTATGCTTAGCAGACGTTGAGGTTCTGTATTACAGAAAGATTGAGCAGAGTAGATTCTCCGATTCTCTCATCTCTTATAACAATGAGCATTTAATTAACAAATCACAGAAGGGTGTTGCACTTGCAAATCCATTGCCTTAAGATCTACGTCTTTAAGGCATCCCCAAACGTTCCTCTTTTGGCTGGGAGCCTCTCCGTATTCTCCGCATTCTCCAGAATTGAGCATCGCGTTGTACCTCCCTTCATATCTACAGCTCTTGTTCATTCATCGACTACATCTATTCTACGATTCAGGATTATCAATTAATCGAATCGACGTTCTTCTGGTCTCTTGGTCTCACACACGATGTCACGCAACATACGACTCTTTCAGTTCGCGAACCTGAAGCAACATGACAGAGTGCGCTCACATATCAACATCAGATCTGTTATTTTCCGAGGTATTCCTGCCGCAAAAAGACAGAGAATTGCAGCTAATGAGGAGACTCAGATAGAATGGGAGGGAATGAACGAGACTGCATCTTTGAATTATCTGAAAAGAGATGATGTGGATGAATATCCCGATGCGCTGGAGACAGTCGCGGACAGCGAAACGAATGTTAGTATTCGATACGCTGTTTATATTCATTTTCTAATTAGTAATAAATTAGGATATTATTGCGGTAACAAATGATCTCTACGATGCTGTAGAGAATGCTACACCTGATGATGATTTGAATCTCGCGCTGGACCAGGAAGAACCTGAAGACGCGAAGAACACAGATGATTTTCCACTGCCTGTATCACAGCCCTCAGCTCCCGCTTCTCCCGTGCTATCAGTATAAGACTTCGAGGATGATTTTGATGAGTTGGCGCTAGAACAGGATTTGGAGGAGCAGACTACAAGCATGCCGTCATCATCAAGGCGCGCCTCTGTGATCGATCTATCTGAGGAAATCCCGCACAAGAGAGCCTCGGCAGAGCTCAAAACCTTCATCATGGCGTTTGGTCTATGGTGTCAGGTCTCTGGGTTGAGTAGGCAAAGCTATCAGAGCTTGTTAGAGGTGTTTGACTTGTTAGAAGATCTGGAGACATTGAGGAACTTATCAAAGTCGATTTCTACGATCAAGAAATACGTCAAAGCGCAGCTATCACTTCTTAAACTACGACGTCAAGAAGTGACTGTAACGTTCAAGAAGTTACCTACTCAAGGTTCGAAGAGCGTCACTCAAGTCGGTCAAGAGGATGTCTACTTCTTTGATTCAGTTCATCTCTTTCAGACTGTGTTATCATCGACTGCCTTTCGTGCCAAAATGCATACTGGAATGGCTTATTTTGTGGACAAACTCGCAGAGCTCTATTATTCTATGGCTTGGGCCATGTCGATCAAAGCATGCTCTGGAGAATATGCGAGGAATCATGATAATACCTCTGTTATCTTTCCATTTGACACGGTTTATTATCGTTGCGGCAAGTTCAATTGCTATTGTTTGACTGCGGTAAATATCAACTTTCATCTTGACAGGATTCTCGCAGTCGGGAAAGATTATACCAGGACGGCATCTGCTTCAGGAATAATCAAGCTCATTATCAATCCTCTCTATTCGGTGGCTCGCTTTAAGATAGATCAATTAGATTATTCGATGTCTTCTCAATCTACGGCTAAAGAATTGTTTCTGTCGGAGAACGAATTTCATCATGTCTTTCAAAATCAAATTGATTCTCTGGAAATGGGGATACATTACGATCATCGCTACGAAGGATCAAATACAGACCTGGGCAGAAGGTCATCTATCTACAAAACCCGTTTTGTAGTAAGAAACATATACGATATTCAGATCAAATCAACGAACGTCTTACAACTCTGCTCTCCTTGTCGCGGGGAGTTAGAGCTAATAGCTCATGGTCGCCGTCGTCTTCTTGACTTCTCTAAGTCTTCTTGTATTGGTGTGTCTCTTCTTACTTTCATAGACGCATTCGGACTCTATCGTAACATGTACAGATCAATCCTCGGGGTCTATGTTACTATTGCAGGGTTGAACTGGCGCGAGAGAAAGAGGAGAGCCAACGTTCTCTCGCTTGCTCTCGGACCTCATGGAAGCGAGTTCGCAGATATTATCAAGGTCATTGAGCCTGGGCTGGCGAAACTCAACGAAGGGGTCTTGATGGATATTAACGGAGTAGGGCACATGGTATGCGTTTATACAATGGCGTTTATTGGAGACATGAAGCAACAGATGTAAAATGCGGGGTTCGGTTCTCCTCTAGCAAATCGAGGCTGCGGGAAATGCCTGATCCCCAAGAAACACAGGCCTGATTTGACATTCAACATCAAACTCAATGGTCGATTTCACTGGAGAGTCTTGCATGAGAGAATCAAAGCCGAATCCTCGTCTAATTCAGTCAATTACTTGAAGGCACTCGGAATGAGCTTGAAGCAAACTCCCCTGGTTGGAATCTCACCCTCTTTAGATATTATCAGAAGCAATCTCACTGATCCAGCACATTCAGAGTTCGCAGGCATTGCGAAACAGGCACAGTATTGCCTCATTGATGTCATCCTGACCCAAGACGCCCTCATCGCATATGCCGTCGAGCTGAGGCACTTTTCTTTCCCTCCCACATGGGGTAGACTTCAGTCATCGATCTATCATCTGAAGAGCTACGGAATGCAGGAGTGCGCTCGTCTCTTTATCATTACATTCATACTTCTACGAATCTGGCTGGAAGAACGATGGGTGCAACCGCTCTTTCTCAAGGCTGTTGAATCTACGATATGCCCGGCTTCTTATCTTGATGCGATAGACTCAATTGTATAGTGTTATGCCTTCATGGCGAAGAGCAACACTGTCATTCTGTCACATAGCATGACCAACGAAGACAGGGCAAACATGGCTACTGTGTTGCGCCAATCAAGGAAGTCATTTCAAAGGCTGTTTCAATGTGCTGCTCTCGCCGCGTCTTTCGAGTTCAGGCATGGAGAGAGACCTATTTCATCAAGAGATATAACGCCAACAGCATCACGACAAGGATCCGAGGAGGTTGATACATTTGAAGATCGTGAGATATAGGAGATGGGGCGCTCAGAGTATGAGGATCTGGCGGAGTCTTTTACTGTAATAGGCACGGTATTCAAGAAAGCGGCAGCCTTCAGAGCTTTCATGGGAAGGCCGAATGTACATGCTGGGCTGCATTTTATAGAAGTTGTCTGGGAATATGCTACTTCGAACAACCTTGTGACCTTTGCTGGGGAAGATAAGCATCGGTGAGAAGAGATCGTTTCTATTGCTATCATACTCTGCTAATTCAATCATCTAGAGACTTCAAAGCCTCAGTCTTACACACAAATCATCGCGACGTTATCAAGGTTCTATTGTCGAAGGAAAGCGTTTATCAAACGCTTAGATTTGTGGTCGCTGGTTCCGTATAACACTCTGAGCCAAGACTAAGTACAGAGCTGCAGAGAATCCATGCTCAATGCTCAACACTGCTGGAGAAATTGCTACCGTTCTCTGAGAGAGAACAGGATGACTCGGAGACTGAGTCGAGACTGACGATCTCGAGCGACGAATTGCACGAGAAGTCGACTGCCTTGAATTGTATCGACAGGAGCTATGTGAGAGAAATGGACTGGTCGCTATGATCTGCGAACCTTGGCTTCGACGATCCATTTATAATGATGCTACAATATGCATACGAAGTTGATTACAATGAGCTCAACGTGACATTGCCTCGAGGTGCTGGACTGCAATGGTGCGAAAAGCTGAGCTTTATAGACAGGTTAGTTCTAATTCTAACTCTCTCTCAACTTGCTCTCTTTCCGCTCCTCGACGTTGTTCTTTCGCTCGATTAGATACTTGTATTAGATGCTCTTTACCCGTGAGATTGTAACAGTACAGATATCTAACGGCTGCACTACAGGGAATCCGAGCATCGAATCGTGTTTAAGATTGATGATTTCATCTCGATTAGAGCTCAGAGACTTGCGAGACTGGACGGGGTGTTTCTACATCAGCTCTCCCGGGGGCAAATCAAGCTGTTTGCTCGAGTCACTATGGTAGAGGACTTTCGTAACCCTCGAGTTGATTCTGTTCTAGGCGCTTCCTATCTTAAGCTATCTACTTTAATAGATGTTGTGGGACTTTCAAGTATCGGGAGTAAGAAACACTATATGTTGCATGTTAAACGCATAGAGCAGCTTGATGGGACTCAGCGATTGATTCGGGGAGGAACGATCTTGCTTCTCAATTCTAACTACGATATTCAATTCATGTAAATTATATATATAAGCTATCCTTTTCATGTTACAGCAGTTGATTTTCTTGTCTCGGTTCCCCGCTCTATTTTTTGTTGGGATGTGCGAGGTGCCTTGACTCTTGACATTCCAGCATTTTCAAAAATCTTGGCAATTCTTGGCATTGTGACTTAGCGGATTTCGAGAAGACAGGTGTTACTCGTTCGATAACATCGTCACCTCAAGCGATACTTAAGATCTATATATCTGCATTATGACTCGAACGATATTATAAGATGACCTCAGAAGTAAGAAGTCAATCTCAGCAGATGATCTCTCACACGAACAAATGCAGTTCGAAAGATCGAGCTCACACTTTAAGAGTCGATCTTAGACAACTCTCTCGATCGGGGTCTTAAGCCTCGAGGTTATGCAAGTTACTGTGCTATTCAAGGACATCGAAGAACGATAACTCGAAGCAGATATAATGAGATGATCGAGAGATATGTGAGGGTCGAGATCGAGGTCTTGAGCCTCGAGACCTTGAGTGATATGATTTGAAGAGTGGGATGAATCGAGTAAGCGAATTTCAGCTTTTAAAGAATAGAATGTGATATGCTAATGCGATTGCGATGTGCTAATGCGATTGTGATATGTAGACAAGCGGGAGGAAGGATTCTTCGCATCTCTTATCATTGACGACGGTGAGTATTCTTTAGCACAAGGCTTGGGGATTGATTGCTAACGGTGTTGACAATGGGACGACATTACCATAGGCCCCATGATCTCAATTCTTTTTCGAAGCTGGTCTTGTATTTTCTACCTCTCTCGAGTCTCTCCAGTCTCTCAGCTTTCTCTAACTATGCCATGGACTAGGTATTCTTTGATGCATTCATCATCCGCACAGACCTTGTTTATATCGCGACAATACAGCCTGTGATTCCAGGTCAGTTCATCAAGTTCCCAGGCTTCGATTTGGGTGCTGACCTAGTACCGCCAACGACGAGCTACAGGATCCTTCCCTCACATCGCGTAACTAAGTAAGCCATATCTGCAGACCATTCTCAGACGTTATCTTTGATGGCTGCGATAGAATGTTATTATGCGGCAGGCAATGCGCAGGGTACCGGGGCAGGCGGCATCATGGAGAAAAGTTCGAACTTTGCGAGACTTGAACGTGAATAGATGAAAAGATGTAAGCCTTCTCACATCAAAAAACAAGACAAGAGCAGCAAGACGATGCATCTAATGAGAGATATAGATTAAAATATTGAATTTTGATACGTGATGTTGTCTTAAAGTAAGTAGCGGCGTTCTCTGACGTCTAGTCTCGGCTGCTGCGTTAGATGATGAATATTTACTAAACTTGACTAGGCAAGAAAGACGACATGTTGACATATAACACATTTTTCTCAACTTCAATCAAGCCGATTAATACCCTCTCTTCTGATGTGCGCTGTACAAAGGCTGACATAACGACTTGATTTCAGGCTCTTAAGGATTATCAAGAGAAGCCAATCAACAGTGTCGACGAGTCGAATAACTTGAACAAGGATTGCGCGACTCAGTCCAATAGATCGAGCCCAGGAGGAGTGCATTTCCTGTCTTAAGGGGAATTCAAGAGACGATTGTGAGTCTATGCTATGACAAGAGCGCGTGTGAAGTTGTTGCAGAGGTTATGTATTTTAATCGACAGCTTGCTTCTTGCTGCTGTTGCTGCTGTTGCTGCTGTTGCTGCTGTTGCTGATGTTGCTGCTGTTGCTGCTGCTGCTGCTGCTGCTGCTGCTGCTGCTGCTGCTGTTAAAGGATTATTTGACGTGTCATGTAGTATTGGCACATCGATATCTACTTGTTAAGTACGGGCGCAAAGGAGTAGAGGTAAAAGCTGGAGTAATTATTTCGCTGCGCATTAAGTTAGTCTATGTAATTACTTCTATAGTTAAGTAAAGGAATGTCAATGTTGTGTTGTTGGAAAATTGATTTGGCTTCAATGGGGAGTCAGTGGAAAATCAATGGAGGGTCAATGGAGGATCAATGGTCCGTCAATGTCAACTTCGCCCAAACGATCAATATGTTATAATATGTAGTTGAGTTCAATGGGCGGTTGCTCGTGTTGGTACATTAGTCATAATGTACATTCTGACCAATCTACAATTGCGCATAATCTGACGTCCTGGCAAATTAGTCAAAAAGGTACATTTGGGTCAACCTGCCATTGCGCGTAATTCGGTGTGTAGTCGCTATTATGCAGTTCGTAACATTGGACGCAATGGTATATCTACCTGCCATAGATGGAAAATTCCGGCTTATACTGGCACCGGTAAGGTAATTTGATAGATTTGAAATCGTATAATTATGATATAACTTGAGATAAGCTTCGTTTTTCTTCTTGAGATTTAGTGCTTGATACTTAGTGTCGTACTTCGCTTTCATGAAGATAGACGTAAATGTTATAACATTATTCGACTTTTTTCGTTTGATCAAGCGAAGCTAACGAAAGACTTTTTTAAATAGTTTTAAGTTATAAAGAAGTAGACTAATAACGTCGTTAACTTTAAATTTATAATATAACTTATTAAGTGTTAGATTAATGACGTTACTTAAAGAATTTTTAATAATAGTCTAAATATATAATAAGATTTCGTTTCACTCGATCTCGAAATTGACAAAGAGATGAAATCGTAAGACTATTTCGACAGTCTGATTAATACGCTTAGATTATTCGTTCATCTGAGAATAATAGACAGTGAAGATTAAAAACTTAATATTTAATTTATCAAAGATTTTCTTTTAAAAGACGAATATGAAGCGTGTATCTCTATCATTAATAATACTTCTTGATACATTTTAGTTATGTTATAACAGTGCTTAAAGTATTACTTCGATTCATTACGAAGCGAATTAGATCTCCTTGTTTGATATAATAAGATTTCGTTTAATAGTCTTATATATTATAATAAGCAGACAATCGTTTTCTATTTTAATAAAAGATAGTGTAACGATGAAATTCATTGCGATGATATGAAAAGAAATAAATAAAGTAGTGATCGAAACGAGTGAGTTATAAGACTTATATTTCTTAGTCTGATTTAGTTGATAAGCGAGATAGTGTGTTATGTAAATACGCAGATTTTTAAATAGATATCGAATAAATACTATATGCGATAGTCTATCGTGACATCTGTGATAATCTTTATGATTGAAAAGATTATATACTTATTTAAACAACTTTTGCTTCATAGAAGATAAGATGTAAAAACGTTATTTATCTTCGTTATTAATGTGATAGATGAGTCTCTCTTATAACACAAATAATATTCTTGATATATTCGATTCTATTCGAGTAGTAGACTTGTCTTTTGCAGAAGACTTTAACGTTATTTGAATAATAGATTCGTCTTCTGCGAAAGAGTTCGCTATTTTTATAATAGATTCGTCTTTCGCGAAAGAATTTATTTTAGACTCTACCTTAAGGGGGGCAGGTGAATCGGGAATGTTCGGCTAACCTTCCTTGCTCAGCAAGTAGAGAAGAATATGTCACTAACATAAGTATAATGCGCCATTAATGTCAAGAATAGGTGGTAGAACACTTAGTTGTTAACTATAGAATGCTACGAGAGTAAAGAGCGACTATGAGGATGCGCCTTAGCGCATCACGTGACCCGAATTTTGACACTCCCCTTCGCTCGCATACTCAAAAATACGAAAACACGATTTTCGCACTTCGCGACGCAAAAAACCTCAATCGGGTTAGCGCGAAATCCGGTTCACAAAAGTGAAGAAACCAAGTTCTGAAAACGACTATGTCAAATTCGAAGACATGTAAAAATCCGTTCTGGTCCTTCATACAAAACTTCCATTTTCCGGAAAAAGGCGGTTTTTTGAAAGTTTTCTTTGAAATAGACCTGGTGCACACCAAATTTCTACCAAAACGAGGTCGGTGAATACATGAGGGGGTGGAACAAGAAGCAGTGGAAGAAAAACTCATGACTGGCTGCAGCAGCGGCCGGGCGTGTGATAGCGACGAAATTCAGCGCTGAGGCGCCGAACGAGACCTGAACGAGGCCCGAGAGTATAACATCCATTCAGAGGTCATGGTGGTAAACCGAATAAGGGCGACACGTCAGCGACAGTTGCGGCAGTTCAAGAATAAGTATATGAGATTCGAAAGAGGCTGAGGGTTTGATAGACGTCTTCTCTGAAGTCGACAACTTCGAATTGAAGTAAGAAGACGCTGAAATAAGACGTCGAAAAGATGCTGAGAATTTGAGACAAGAGACATCGAAAGAATACTAAAGATTTGACGTTCATAGATAAGGTGAATAGCGTCACTTCTCTGAAACTAACGACTTTAGATTAGAAGCAAGAGCGCTGAGAATTAGTCTTTGACGCTAAGAGAATATTTTAAGACTGATTTCATCTTAAGAACATCGCGAAAGATAACGAATTTGTCGAGGCAGAGGGCTTTAATAAGATCGTCGATTATTTGTTTATTCGTGAGTACGAATTGCATATTCACGATATCGTTATTGACTTTTTCACGCACGAAATAATGAGCGATATTAATGTGCTTGATGCGAATATGAAACTAAGCGTTCTTGACGAGGGCAATTGCGCTCTAATTGTCGTCGAAGATTATAATGATCTTCGAGTTAGAGTCTCGAGATCGCAGAAGTTGATTAAGAAGAGTTTTTAGTCAAATAACTTCTTTGATAATCAACGTTTAATCGATATACTCGGCTTCGCAAGTGAATAACGCGACGATAACTTAACGCTTTAATAATCAGCTGATGACGTCGCTATCGACGTTGAATAGATAGTCGAAGATAGATCTTCGAGTCGAGTCGTCAGCTCAATCGAAATCGATGTATTCGATGAGGGCTTAAAGAGATTCTTTGTACACGAGTTCGTAGTGCATCGTGCCTCTAAGATATCGAAAGATTCGAATCACTGTATTTCAGTGTGTCTGAGTCGAATTGACTAAATAGCGACTGACAAGAGAGATAGCATAGACGATATTAGAACGAGTTTTTAACATGATATACATAAGAAATCTCACGATAGATTGATAGTTCTCGCACAGCTTTCTCGAGACAACATAGTTCTCTTTCGCAGATTATAGCTTGCGACTGATTTTCAAAGACGTAAAGACTGAATTGAGACTTTAATAATTGAAATGCTTTAAGAAACGAGTGACATAGACTGCTTGTCTCAGACGAAGAATATCGACGACACGATCTCTTTTGACGATTATGTCTAAATAATAGACGTAAGATCTCAAGTCGAACATATAAAACTTGTTATTAAGAGCCTTTTTGATGCGCTGAATGTCGATTTTGCTGAGGTCGATGATTAATATATCGTTCACATAGAGGGCTATAATAATGCTCTTCTTAACGTTTATAAAGACACTCTCGTTCGATTCGATAAATATTAATTCGAGTTTCTTTATGTACTTCGAGAAGTGTTAATATCAAATTCTGAGAAATTGCTTGAATTCATAAAGAATCTTATTTAGCTTATAAACTTTAATGTCGTTCTTACTGAAATCATCGAACTATCGTATATAAATCGTCTCTTGAACGTTATCGTAGAGAAAGACGATTTTGACGTTTATTTGTTTCACGTTTTAATTTAGAATCGCTATCAGAACAAAGATCGTCTTATAACTCATAAACTTAATCACTGAGACGAACGTGTTATGATAGTCACGACTCTTCTGTTATTCGAATTCTCGAATCACTTAACGAGTCTTATAACGAGTGACTTTCTCAGCGAGATCTCGCTTCACGATGTAAACTCAGCGATCTCTTAGAATATAAACATCTAAAGACGTCTGAATCAGACATCAAGTATTATTGTTCATAAGAGATTTGTATTCGTCTTATATAACGAGCTCTCAGTGTATACGAGAGAGTTGATTGAAAATGATCTGTTGATAGATCGTCGACTCGAAAATATTCGACTTATTAATATGATTCGTTAGTAACGCAAAGGTCGCGAATATTCTCGAGAGAGGGTCAGGTAATAGGTCTCGTAGGTTCGAAATCGTAGTGTCGAGATAATCAAGAAGTACCCTTTGAATCGCACTTAGCTCGAGGTCTTCGCGAACCATTTCGACGACAGTGAGAGAACGAGTTATTCTTTCGATAGCTAATAATGCAGTAATTAATCGAGAGACTCGCGCGAACGCGATCGATGATACGACTCGTGCGAGAGACGAGGGCTTTAATGTAGACGTCTGCTTTTCAGCTAATTATAGAAAATTTGATCTTGATCTATTTATTGCAGATGTAGATGCAGTCGTTGAGGGCTTTATAATAAGAACAATGTCTTTCGAAATGTTAGTAATACGCTATTCATCAAGTGTCTTCTCTATAGCGAATACTAATATATAAAGACGTTGTCGCTTAATCGAGAACTTATAAGCGTTCGTCTTTTCTTCGAGATTCACAATCAAGAAACGCTTCTCAACGAAGTGAACATTATTAACTCGAATAATCTTCTTCTTGATGAGGTTATATAGGCGGAAAATGAACTCCTCTTTATATTTCAGAAGAACACACTTTTCGCTTTTATTTACGAGTTTCTTTTAAATACGCTTTAACGCATAGACGATGAAATTAATCGTTCGCAGATGAGATAAAATAAGCTTTCGATAATGAAAAGTCTTAAATGACGTTATAATGATTCGAACGTTGAGGGATGTCAAAATTCGGGTCACGTGACATGGTCACGTGATGCGCTAAGGCGCATTCTTATAGTCGCTCTTTACTCTCGTAGTATTCTATAGAAAACAACTAAGTGTCCTATCACCTATTCTTGATAGGTTATGAGCTCGAGCTTGTTCGGCGACTGTTTCACTTATACTCTATGTCTATTAGAGTCACAGTGATCTCTAAGCATCACGAGTTTATCGCAATGAACGCCGCGACAGCTATGAGACTCTGTTTTTTCAATCTTCTTGAGGTGAGCATTGCCCTCTATAAAATGATCGTCTTTGAAATTCGAAGGGCTGGGAGTTCTATCGCAAATCGACTCTCGACATATCGAATCTAATCGAACGTCGAACGTCGAACTCGCTATACGATCGTGCGATCGAATTTCACTAAGGTCTCTGAAACATTGTCAGCTTCCCTGCGTGAGACACGTTAAACACGCTCAACGAGGACATTTCTCTCGCGATGTATATCGCTTTAACGTTGATAAAGCGTTTACGTGAATCGAATTAATTGTAACGACTCAAGAGACTGAACTTCAGCATCAAATCGTCTAATTACACTTTAGAGTTGATTAGTTATCGACAAATCTTTACTCAGAGCGCGTATACGTCTGTTGAGGGTCAAAACAATAAGAATTTCTTATTGAGATAGATCTTTCGATCTTATAAGTTCTCTGAAGAAGAGAGCTGAGACTCAGTCATCGACAAATCTTTATTCAGAGCGCGTATACGTCTATTGAGAGTTAAAACAATAAGAATTTCTTATTGAGATAGATCTTTCGATCTCACAAGTTCTCTAAAGAAGAGAGCTGGGGCCCAGTCATCGAATTCTTTTTATCGTTATTCGACTTTATTCTATCGTCGAATATGACTTCATCTCACGACGATAGTCATCGAAGCGATTATTCTAAATTCGAGTTTCTGTCGAAGACTTAGTATAAGAAGAACGTTATTCTCCTTCGAAGATTTACACGTCTTTAACAATTGTCTTCGATACAGTCTCAACGAAAATTAGATCAATTTAAATCTTTCTTATCTCTAAGTATCTTTTATCTCAATAACATCGTTCGTATCTATCGAAGATTCAAGCACAAGCACTTTTCATTTCTCGTACAAGAACTCGAAGATTAACAACAAAAGTTATCAGATATCGATAAAACTCTCGAGAACTTTGACGAAGATTAGAACATCTATTTCACTCTCATTACTTTCGCGAACGTTAACAATATCGACTTTTAATTCGAAGTTAACGAAGACACTCTTAGTGTCTTAAGTGACACTAAGTTATTCGATCTTCGTGTCAAAAGTTCTTTAAATCTCACTTCTTCGACTTCGACTTCTTCGACTTTAAGGTCTTCGTTTTTTATCGTTTCAGTCACTTCTCAAGCTAAGTCTTTCGTTTGAGCATTATCGTCGTTATTATTCATATCGTACGTGTCGTCCTTAGGAATCTTCTCAGTAATTCTTAACATCTATGATCGACGGAGAATCAAGCGCATAAGACGTCGTAAGAAACATGTTAGTTTTAACAATTTTAGCGACTAACCCTCTCGGAGAGAAAAGCGCTTTCTCTCTAAACTTCATTATTATTTTAAAGTTTAGTTTGAGATATCGTCGATGAAAGCAGAATATTAATAATTGATTGATGCTTAACAATCTTGTTTTCTTTAATGCGATCATCAGCTATAGAGTCTGTATCGCTATCTTTTATCGTTTCGAAAATAACGGTCGCGAACTCGTCGAAGTCGAATTCGACGATAAAGACCCTTAGATTATGCTTAATGCCCTGGTCAAGAACTATTAGTCTAAGAGCACGAATCTCTATAGAGAACTAATGCGTCGAATATTCGATCTCACTCTTGAAGAAGAGAGAGTTCGTCAATATAAAAAGAACTTTCGTAAGATCATCTTCGACATTATTAGTCTTCATAAATCTCTCGTTATTTCGAAGTCTCTGCGAATTCTAATTTTCCTTATAAAACTTGACGACTCTTACGACATATTCGAGTCAAGTTATACTCAAAATCATAATCTCTTTAAGAACAAGTTCGTCAAGTTTTAAGAGATTGTCGTGATCGTCGTGAACGAAGAAGTTAGAATCTCCTTCAAAGAAGAAGAACTAATTATATATATCGTTTATAACGATAAGAGCAAAGACAAACAAGCTGCTTTTAACAATCTCGGCGACTCTAACATTAATCGTGAGATCTGTTTTTCGTGTAAGACAGCTAATCGCAAATTCAGACATCTATCTCTCTATCAAATGTTAAATCAAGTTTTCTTATTTCAAGTCTGAGAAATTCATAACGAAAGAGAAAAAGAAGAAGAAGATAAAGATCTTCGACTTCGAAGATAAATTCTCAAGTAACAAGCGTAAGCGCATCGAAGAGACGTCTTTTAATGCCTCTGCTTCAGAGGAGAACGATTATCTTAATGTCAATTATGTCTTTTTAAAGGAACTAAACTTCATTATGCACTATTCGAATGTTAATTCGAACGACTTCAATATTCTCGATGCGGCTGATGATCAAGTTATTAATCTGATCGTCACGAAAGCTCTCGAACATAGTCTTATAACTACGAATTTCGTGAATCTCCTTATTCGAGTCGTCGTAGATTCAGACTGCTCTCGTTATTCTTTCGCGAATCGTTCGATGTTTATTATCTACGAAAAGATTTATTCTCGATCGATCAAGAGTATCGAAGAGAGCGAAGTGTAGTCTCAAGACTGTGACATTATTAATCTCGACTGTGTGATTAGAAAAGAGTGTGTGACAGTCACTCTACGAAATGTCTTATATGTGTTTAATATGAACGTTAATCTTCTCTCGATCGATAAACTTCTAAACTTCGATATCGCTGTCTTCTTTTATAAGATAGAATACACTCTTATTAAGAACGATCTGAAGCTTATCGATACTCGTAATCGTGATCTCTTCTTTTTGAATCTCTGACAGAGTCGAAACAGTGCTCTGATCGTCTACAGTGTGCTCTCGAATCTTATTCATCAACTCTGATATACTCGCATAAGTCATTTGAGTTAAAACAATCTAAACAAGCTCTCAAATATGATCGTTGAGATGAACTTTATTAAGAACATTGCGAAGGAGTATATCTGTGAATATTATGTTATAAAACGTTAGAAGACTGTCTCTTATGATAGTCTCACAGAGTTAGAAACGCAGTCTAACGAATTTGTTTATAGTGATCTCGTAGAGTCTCTATCCCCTACTAAATTCAATAACTGCAGATACTTTATGACATTTAAGAATAATTTTATCTCTTATTCTAAAGTGTACTATATTCGTTATAAGAGTGAAACGTTTATTATGTTCTTACGTTTTAAAGTCTTTCTAGAGTCACGAAGTTATAAGATCTATCGTATTCGTCTCGACAATAAGAAAGAGTATATGTTTAAGATCTTCTTGAATTATCTTCTTTAGTGCGGAATTAGATAGAAGCTCACTATATCTGAGAATCTCGAAATGAACGAGACGATCGAACGTTTTGAATAGATCTTACTATATAAGATGTATTTTATACTGCTAAGTTCTCAGCTCAACAAGTCTTTCTAATCTGAAATCGTGATCATCATCAATTATTTGATATTGCGATCCCTCAACGTTCGAATCATTATAACGTTATTTGAGACTTTTCATCATCGAAAGCTCATTTTATTTCATCTGCGAACGATTGATTTCATCGTCTATACATTGAAGCGTATTTAAAAGAAACTCGTAAATAAAAGCGAAAAGTGTGTTCTTCTAAGATATAAAGAGAAGTTTATTTTTCGTCTATATAATCTTATTAAGAAGAAGATTATTCGAGTTAATAATGTTCACTTCGTTGAGAAGCGTCTCTTGATTGTGAATTTTAAAGAAAAGACGAACGCTTATAAGTCTTCGATCAAGCGACAACGTCTTCATGTATTAATATTCGCTATAGAGGAGGCACTTGATGAACAGCGTATTACTAACATTTCGAAAGACATTATTCTTATTATGAAGCTCTCAACGACTGCATCTGCATCTGTAATAAACAGATCAAGATCAAATTTCTTATAATCAGCTGAAAAGCAGACGTCTACATCAAAGCTCTCGTCTCTCGCACGAGTCGTATTATCGATCGCGTTCGCGCGAGCCTCTCGATTAATTATTACATTATCAGCTATCGAAAGAATAACTCGTTCCCTCACTGTCGTCGAAATGATTCGCGAAGATCTCGAGTTAAGTGCGATTCAAAGAATACTTCTTGATCATTTCGACACTACGATTTCGAACCTGCGAGATCTATCATCTGATCCTCTCTCGAGGACATTCGCGACCTTTACGTTACTAACGAATCATGTTAATAAGTCGAATATTTTCGAGTCGACGATCTATCAACAGATCATTTTCAATCAACTCTCTCGCATGCACTGAGAGCTCGTTATATAAGACGAATATAAATCTCTTATGAACAACAATACTTGATGTCTGATTCAGACGCCTTCAGATGCTTATATTCTGAGAGATCGCTGAGTTTATATCGTGAAGCGAGATCTCGCTGAGAAAGTCACTCGCTACAAGGCTCGCTGAGTGATTCGAGAATTCGAACAACAGAAGGGTCGTAACTATCATGACACGTTCGTCTCAGTGATCAAGTTTATGAGTTATAAGACGATCTTTGTGTCAAGAATAGGTGGTAGGACACTTAGTTGTAAACTATAGAATGCTACGAGAGTAAAGAGCGACTATGAGGATGCGCCTTAGCGCATCACGTGACCATGTCACGTGACCCGAATTTTGACACTCCCCTTCGCTCGCATACTCAAAAATGCGAAAACACGATTTTCGCACTTCGCGACGCAAAAAAAAACCCCAATCGGGTTAGCGCGAAGTTCGGTTCACAAAAGTGAAGAAACCAAGTTCTGAAAACGACTATGTCAAATTCGAACCAAGTTCTGAAAACGACTATGTCAAATTCGAACCAAGTTCTAAAAACGACTATGTCAAATTCGAACCAAGTTCTAAAAACGACTATGTCAAATTCGAACCAAGTTCTGAAAACGACTATGTCAAATTCGAACCAAGTTCTAAAAACGACTATGTCAAATTCGAACCAAGTTCTGAAAACGACTATGTCAAATTCGAACCAAGTTCTAAAAACGACTATGTCAAATTCGAACCAAGTTCTAAAAACGACTATGTCAAATTCGAACCAAGTTCTGAAAACGACTATGTCAAATTCGAACCAAGTTCTAAAAACGACTATGTCAAATTCGAACCAAGTTCTGAAAACGACTATGTCAAATTCGAACCAAGTTCTGAAAACGACTATGTCAAATTCGAAGACATGTAAAAATTCGTCCTGGTCCTCCATACAAAACTTCCATTTTCCGGAAAAAGGCGTTTTTTTTTTTTTTTTTTTTTTTTTGAAAGTTTTCTTTGGAATAGACCTGGTGCACACCCAATTTCTATCAAAACGAGGTCGGTGGATACATGAGGGGGTGGAACAAGAAGCAGTGGAAGAACACTAAAGATCTGGCGTCCACAGGCAAGGTGAATAGCGTCACTCCTCTGGAACTGACGACTTCAGGTTAGAAGCAAGAGCGCTGAGGGTTAGTCTTTGACGCTGAGGGGATGTTCTGAGACTGATTTCACCCCAAGGGCATCGCGAAAGGCAACGAATTTGTCGAGACAGAGGGCTTTGATGAGACCGTCGATTATTTGTTTATCCGTGGATACGAATTGCATGTCCACGATGTCGTCATTGACTTTTTCACGCACGAAATGATGGGCGATGTCAATGTGCTTGATGCGAGCATGAAACTAAGCGTTCTTGACGAAGGCAATTGCGCCCTAATTGTCGTCGAAGATTATGATGACCTTCGAGTCAGAGTCTCGGGGCCGCAGGAGTTGATTGAGAAGAGTTTTCAGCCAAATAACTTCTTTGATAGTCAACGTTTGACCGATATACTCGACTTCGCAAGTGAATAACGCGACGATGACTTGGCGCTTTGATGATCAGCTGATGACGCCGCTATCGACGTTGAATAGATAGTCGAAGATAGACCTTCGGGTCGAGTCGCCAGCTCAATCGGAATCGATATACTCGGTGAGGGCTTGAAGGGATCCTTTGTACACGAGTTCGTAGTGCACCGTGCCTCTAAGGTATCGAAAGATTCGAATCACTGCATTTCAGTGTGTCTGGGTCGGATTGACTGAATAGCGGCTGACAAGAGAGACAGCATAGACGATATCAGGACGAGTTTCTAGCATAACATATATGAGGGATCCCACGACGGATTGATAATCCTCGCACAGCTTTCTCGGGGCAACATAGCCCTCTTCCGCAGATTGTAGCTTGCGACTGGTTTTCAGAGGCGTGAAGGCTGGATTAAGACTTCAGCAGTTGAAATGCTTTAAGAAACGAGTGACATAGACTGCTTGTCCCAGGCGAAGGATGTCGACGACACGATCCCTTTTAACGGTTATGCCTAAATAATAGACGCAAGGTCCCAAGTCGAACATGTGAAACTTGTTATTGAGGGCCTTTTTGATGCGCTGAATGCCGATTTTGCTGAGGTCGATGATCAATACATCGTTCACATAGAGGGCTATAGTGATGCCCTTCTTGACGTTCATAAAGACACTCTCGTTCGATTCGATAAGTATTAGTTCGAGTTTCTTCATGTACTTCGAGAAGTGTTGATATCAAATTCTAAGGGATTGCTTGAGTTTATAGAGGGCCTTATTCAGCTTATAAACTTTGATATCGTTCTTGCTGAAATCATCGAGCTGTCGCACATAAATCGTCTCTTGAACGTTATCGTAGAGAAAGGCGATTTTGACGTTCATTTGTTTTACGTCTCAGTTCAGAATCGCTGTCAGGGCAAAGATCGCCTTGTAATTCATGAGCTTGATCACTGAGGCGAACGTGTTATGATAGTCACGACTCTTCTGCTATTTAAAATCTCGAATCACTCAGCGGGCCTTGTAGCGAGTGACTTCCTCAGCGAGGTCTCGCTTTACGGTGTAGATCCAGCGACCTCTTAGGATATGAGTATCTGAAGGCGTCTGGACCAGACATCAAGTATTGTTGTCCATGAGAGATTTGTATTCGTCTTACATGGCGAGCTCCCAGTGCATGCGAGAGAGTTGGTTGGAAATGACCTGTTAATAGGTCGTCGACTCGAAAATATTCGGCTTATTGACATGATCCGTCAGTAACGCAAAGGTCGCGAATATCCTCGAGAGAGAGTTAGGTGATAGGTCTCGCAGATTCGAAATCGTAGTGTCGAGATGATTAAGAAGTACTCTTTGAACCGCACTTAGCTCGAGGTCTTCGCGAATCATTTCGACGATAGTGAGGAAACGAGTTATTCTTTCGATAGCTGATGATGCAGCAATTGATCGAGAGGCTCGCGCGAACGCGATCGGTGATACGGCTCGTGCGAGGGACGAGGGCTTTGATGTAGGCGTCTGCTTTTCAGCTGGCCATGGGAAATTTGATCTTGATCTGTTTATTGCAGGTGCAGGTGCAGTCGTTGAGGGCTTTATGATGGGGGCAATGTCTTTCGAAATGTCAGTAATACGCTGTTCATCAAGTGTCTCCCCTACAGCGGATGCTGGTATATAAAGACGTTGCCGCTTGATCGGGGGCTCATGGGCGTTCGTTTTTCCTTCGGGGTTCACAATCAAGGGACGCTTCTCAACGAAGTGAACATTATTGACTCGAATGATCTTCTTCTTGATGAGGTTGTATAGGCGGAAAATGAACTCCCCTTTATATCCCAGAAGGACACACTTTTCGCTTTTATTCACGAGTTTCTTTTGAATACGCTTCAACGCATAGACGATGAAATCAATCGTTCGCAGATGAGATAAAATAGGCTTTCGATGATGAAAAGTCTCAAATGACGTTGCAATGATTCGAACGTTGGGGGATCGCAACATCAAATAATTGATGGTGGTCACGATTTCAGATCAGAAAGACTTGTTGAGCTGGGAACTTAGTAGTATGAAATGCATCTTATATAGCAAGGTCTGCTCAAAACGTTCGATCGCCTCGTTTATTTCGAGGTTTCCAGATATAGTGGGCTTCTATCTGATTTCGCACTGAAGGAGATAATTCAAGAAGACCTTGAATATATACTCTTCTTCATTGTCGAGGCGAATACGATAGATCTTATAGCTTCGTGACTCTAGGAAGGCTTTGAAACGTAAGAACATAATAAACGTTTCACTCTTATGACGAATGCAGTACACTTCAGAGTAGGAGATGAAATTATTCTTGAATATCATAAAGTATCTGCAGTCATTGAATTCAGTAGGGGACAGAGACCCTACGAGATCACTATAAACAAATTCGTCAGGCTGCGTTTCTGACTCTGTGAGACTATCATAAGAGACAGTCTTCTGACGTTTCATAATATAACATTCGCAGATGTACTCCTTCGCAATGTTCTTAATGAAGTTCACCTCAACGATCATATTTGAGAGCTTGTTTAGATTGTTCTGACTCAAATGACCTATGCGAGCATGTCAGAATTGATGAATGAGATTCGAGAGCACACTATAGACGATTAGAGCACTGTTTCGACTCTATTAGAGATTCAAAAAGAAGAGATCACGATTGCGAGTATCGATAAGCTTCAGATCGTTCTTAATGAGAGTATATTCTATCTTATAAAAGGAGATAGCGATGTCGAAGTTCAGGAGTTTATCGATCGAGAGAAGGTTGACGTCCATATCGAACATATATAAGACATTTCGCAGAGTGACTGTCACACACTCTCCCCTAATCACACAGTCGAGGCTAATGATGTCACAGTCTTGAGACTGCACTTCGCTCCCCTCGATGCCCTTGATCGATCGAGAGTAGATCTTTTCGTAGATGATGAACATCGAACGATTCGCGAAAGAATAACGAGAGCAGTCTGAATCTACGACGACTCGAGTGAGGAGATTCACGAAATTCGCAGTCATGAGACTATGTTCGAGAACTTTCGTGACGATTAGATTAATGACTTGATCATCAGCCGCATCGAGGATATTGAAGTCGTTCGAATTGATATTCGAATAGTGTATGATGGAGTCCAGTTCCTTTAGAAAGACATAGTTGATATTGAGATAATCGTTCTCCTCTGGAGCAGAGGCATTGAAAGGCGTCTCTTCGATGCGCTTGCGCTTGTTGCTTGAGAATTCATTCTCGAAGTCGAAGACCTTTATCTTCTTCTTCTTTTCCTCTTTCGTTATGAATTTCTCAGACTTGAGATAAGAGAACTTGATTTAGCATTTGATAGAGAGATATCTGAATTTGCGATTAGCTGTCTTACACGAAGAACAGATCTCACGATTGATGTCAGAGTCGTCGAGATTGTTGAAAGCAGCTTGTTTGCCTTTGCTCTTATCGTTACGAGCGATATATATAATCAGTTCTTCTTCTTTGAAGGAGATTCTAACTTCTTCGTTCACGACGACCACGACAATCTCTTGAAACTTGACGAACTTGTTCTCAAAGAGATCATGATTTTGAGTGTAACTTAACTCGAACATGTCGTAAGAGTCGTCAAGTCTCATAAGGAAAATTAGAATTCGCAGAGACTTCGAAATAACGAGGGATTTATGAAGGCTGATAATGTCGAAGGTGACCTTACGAAAGTTCTTTTTATATTGACGAACTCCCTCTTCTCCAAGGGTGAGATCGAATATTCGACGCATCAGTTCCCTATAGAGACTCGTGCTCTTAGACTAATAGTTCTTGATTAGAGCATCGAGCATAGTCTGAGAGTCTTTATCGTCGAATTCGACTTCGACGAGTTCGCGATCGCTATTCTCGAGACGATAAAAGATAGCGATATAGACTCTATGACTGATGATCGCATTAAAGAAAACAAGGTTGTTGAGCATCAATCAATTATTAATATTCTACTTTCATCGACGATATTCCAGATTGAACTTCAAAATGATAATAAAGTTTAGAAGAAAAGCGCTTCCCTCTTCGAGAGGGTTAGTCGTTGAAACTACTAGAGCTGACATGTTTCTTGCGGCGCCTTGTGCGCTTGATTCTTCGTCGATTATAGATGCTGAGAATTACTAAGAAGGTTTCTAAGAGCGACACGTACGATGTGAATAGTGACGGCGATGATGTTCAAACGAAAGACTTAGCTTGATAGATGACTGAGGCGATAGAGGACGAAGATCTTGAAGTCGAAGAAGCCGAAGTCGAAGAAGTGGGATTTAGAGAACTTTTGACACGAAGATCGAATAACTTAGTGTCACTTGGGGCACTGAGGGTGTCTTCGTTAACTTCGAATTGAAAGTCGACACTGCTAACGTTCGCGGAAGCAGTGAGAGTGAAATAGATGCTCTGATCTTCGTCAGAGTTCTCGAGGGTCTTATCGATATCTAACAACTTTTGCTGCTGATCTTCGAGTTCTTGCACGAGAAATAAAAAGTGCTTGTGCTTGAATCTTCGATAGATACGAGCGATGTTGTTGAGATGAAAGATACTTAGGGGCAAGAAAGATTTGAATTGATCTAATTTCCGCTGAGACTGTATCGAAGACAATTGCTAAAGGCGTGCAGACCTTCGAAGGGAAATAACGTCCTTCTTATGCTGAGTCTTCGGCAGAGACTCGAATTTAGAATAGTCGCTTCGATGACTGCCGCCGTGGAATAAAGCCATATTCGGCGGCAGAATAAAGTCGAATGGCGATGAAAAGAATTCGATGGCTGGGTCCCAGCCCTCTTCTTCAGAGGACTTGTGGGGCCGAAAGGCCTATCTCAACAAGAAATCCTTGTTGTTTTGATCCTCAACAGGCGTATACGCGCTCTGAGTAGAGGTTTGTCGATGACTAATTAACTCTGAAGTGTGATCAGACGATTTGATGCTGAAGTTCAGTCTCTTGGGTCGTTACAATTGATTCGATTCACGTAAACGCTTTATCAACGTTGAAGCGGTGTACACCGCGAGGGGAATGTTCTCGTTGAGCGTGTTTAGCGTGTCCCACGCAGGGAAGCTGACAATGTTTCAGAGATCTTAGTGAAATTCGATCGCACGGTCGTATGACGAGTTCGACGTTCGACGTTCGATTAGATTCGATATGTCGAGGGTCGATTTGCGATAGGACTCTCAGCCCCCCGAATTCCAAAGACGATCATTTTGTAGAGGGCAATGCCCATCTCAAGAAGATTGAAAAACAGAGTCTCATAGCTGTCGCGGCGTCCATTGCGATGAACTCGTGATGCTTAGAGGTCACTGTGGCTCTGGTAGGCATAGGGTATAAGTGAAACAGTCGCCGAGCAAGCCCGGGCTCATAACCTGTCAAGAATAGGTGATAGGACACTTAGTTGTAAACTATAGAATGCTACGAGAGTAAAGAGCGACTATGAGGATGCGCCTTAGCGCATCACGTGACCATGTCACGTGACCCGAATTTTGACATCTTCAGATGCTCATATTCTGAGAAATCGCTGAGTTTACATCGTGAAGCGAGGCCTCGCTGAAAAAGTTATTCGCTATAAGACTCGCTGAGTGATTCGAGATTTCGAATAATAAAAGAGTCGTAACTATCATAACACGTTCGTCTCAGTGATCAAGCTTATAAGTTATAAGGCGATCTTTGTCCTGACAGCGGCCCTGAACTAAAACGTGAAATAAATAAACGTCAAAATCGTCTTTCTCTACGATAACGTTCAAGAGACGATTTATGTGCGACAGTTCGATAATTTCAGTAAGAACGATATCAAAGTTTATAAGTTAAATAAGACTCTCTATGAACTCAAGCAATTTCTTAGAATTTGATATTAGCACTTCTCGAAGTACATAAAGAAATTCGAACTAATACTTATCGAATCGAACGAGAGTGTCTTTATAAACGTCAAGAAAGACATCATTATAGCCCTCTATGTGAACGATATATTGATTATTAATCTCAGCAAAATCGGCATTCAGCGCATTAAAAAGGCCCTTAATAACAAGTTTTACATATCCGACTTGAGACCTTGCGTCTATTATTTAGACATGATCGTCAAAAGAGATCGTGTCGTCGGCATCCTTCGCCTGGGACAAGCAGTCTATGTCATTCGTTTCTTAAAGCATTTCAACTGCTGAAGTCTTAATTCAGTCTTCACGTCTCTGAAAATCAGTCGTAAGCTATAATCTGCGAAAGAGGGCTATGTTACCCCGAGAAAGCTGTGCGAGAATTATTAATCCGTCGTGAGATCTCTCATGTATATCATGTTAAAAACTCGTTCTGATATCGTCTATACTGTCTCTCTTATCAGTCGCTATTCAGTCAACTCGACTCAGACACACTGAAATGCAGTGATTCGAATCTTTCGATATCTTAGAGACACGATGCATTACGAACTCGTGTACAAAGGATCCCTTCAAGCCCTCATCGAGTATATCGATTTCGATTGAGCTGACGACTCGACTCGAAGATCTATCTTCGACTACCTATTCAACGTCGATAGCGACGTCATCAGCTAATCATCAAAGCGTCAAGTCATCGTCGCGTTATTCACTTGCGAAGCCGAGTATATCGATTAAACGTTAATTATCAAAGAAGTTATTTGATTAAAAACTCTTCTTAATCAACTTCTGCGGCCTCGAAACTCTAATTCGAAGATCATTATAATCTTCGACGACAATTAGAGCGCAATTGCCCTCGTCAAGAACGCTTAGTTTCATGCTCGTATTAAGCACATTGACATCGCTCATTATTTCGTGCGTGAAAAAGTCAATAACGACATCGTGAACATGCAATTCGTACTCACGAATAAACAAATAATCGACGATCTTATCAAAGCTCTCTGTCTCGACAAATTCGTTATCTTTCGCGATGCTCTTAAGGTGAAATTAGTCTTAGAATATTCTCTCAGCGTCAAAGACTAACTCTCAGCGCTCTTGCTTCTAATCTGAAGTCGTTAGTTTCAGAGAAGTGACGCTATTCACCTTGTCTATGAACGTTAGATCTTTAGTTTTCTTTCACTGCTTCTTGTTTCACCCCCTCATATATTCATCGACCTCGTTTTGATAGAAATTGAGTATGCATTAGATCTATTTCAAAGAAAACTTTCAAAAAACCGCCTTTTTTCGAAAAATGAAAGTTTTGTATAAAGAATCAGAACGGATTTTTACATGTCTTCGAATTTGATATAGTCGTTTTCAGAACTTGATTCGAATTTGACATAGTCGTTTTCAGAACTTGATTTCTTCACTTTTGTGAATCGGACTTCGCGCTAACCCGATTGAGGTTTTTTGCGTCGCGAAGTGCGAAAATCGTGTTTTCGCATTTTTAAGTATGCGAGCGAAGGGGAGTGTCAAAATTCGGGTCACGTGACATGGTCACGTGATGCGCTAAGGCGCATCCTCATAGTCGCTCTTTACTCTCGTAGTATTCTATAGTTAACAACTAAGTGTCCTACCACCTATTCCTGACAAGATTTTATCAATCTTAATATTATTCTCGTCGTTAGAGTTCTCTTCGTTATGAACGAACGATGATTTCTTATTAATCTTTCTCTTATACGAATCTGAAAACTCTACTGCGATAGCGACTAATAATTCTAAGTGAATTATAAAGATCATCGAGTATATACGCATAACTAACGAAAGCTACAGTCGATATATTAATAATTTAATCTTAGCTAAGATCTTAAAGAAATTCACACGTTACTGAGATAGCTTGCGATTAGAGAGATCGAAGATAATGTATTTATGATATAGCTTGAAATAGATCTCGTTCTTTTTCTTAAGACTCAATGTTAAATACTTAATGTTATACTTCGCTTTTAAAAAGATAAACGTAATGTCAAGAATAGGTGATAGAACACTTAGTTGTAAACTATAGAATGCTACGAGAGTAAAGAGCGACTATGAGGATGCGCCTTAGCGCATCACGTGACCATGTCACGTGACCCGAATTTTGACACTCCCCTTCGCTCGCATACTCAAAAATGCGAAAACACGATTTTCGCACTTCGCGACGCAAAAAACCCAATCGGGTTAGCGCGAAGTCCGGTTCACAAAAGTGAAGAAACCAAGTTCTGAAAACGACTATGTCAAATTCGAATCAAGTTCTAAAAACGACTATGTCAAATTCGAAGACATATAAAAATTCGTTCTGATTCTTTATACAAAACTTCCATTTTCCGAAAAAAGGCGGTTTTTTAAAAGTTTTCTTTGAAATAGACCTAATGCACACTCAATTTCTATCAAAACGAGGTCGATAAATATATGAGAGGGTGAAACAAGAAGCAGTGAAAGAAAATCGAAGATCTAACGTTCACAGACAAGGTGAATAGCGTCACTCCTCTGAAACTAACGACTTCAGATTAGAAGCAAGAGCGCTGAGGGTTAGTCTTTGACGCTGAGAGAATGTTCTGAGACTGATTTCATCCCAAGGGCATCGCGAAAGACAACGAATTTGTCGAGACAGAGGGCTTTGATGAGATCGTCGATCATTTGTTTATTCGTGAATACGAATTGCATGTTCACGGTGTCGTTATTGACTTTTTCACGCACGAAATGATAAGCGATATCAATGTGCTTGATGCGAGCATGGAACTAAGCGTTCTTAACGAGGGCAATTACGCTCTGATTGTCGTCGAAGATTATAATAATCTTCGAATTAGAGTCTCGAGGTCGCAGAAGTTGATTAAGAAGAGTTTTTAATCAAATAACTTCTTTAATAATCAACGTTTGATCGATATACTCGACTTCGCAAGTGAATAACGCGACGATGACTTGACGCTTTGATGATCAGCTGATAACGTCGCTATCGACGTTAAATAGATAGTCGAAGATAGACCTCCGAGTCGAGTCGTTAGCCCAATCGAAATCGATGTACTCGATGAGGGCTTGAAGGGATCCTTTGTACACGAGTTCGTAGTGCATCGTGTCTCTAAGATATCGAAAGATTCGAATCACTGCATTTCAGTGTGTCTGAGTCGAATTAACTAAATAGCGACTGATAAGAGAGACAGTATAGACGATATTAGAACGAGTTTTTAACATGACATACATAAGGAATTTCACGACGAATTGATAATTCTCGCATAGCTTTCTCGAAGCAACATAGCTCTCTTTCGTAGATTGTAGCTTGCGACTGGTTTTCAGAGACGTAAAGACTGAATTAAGACTTTAATAATTGAAATGCTTTAAGAAACGAGTGACATAGACTGCTTGTCTCAGGCGAAGAATATCGACGACACGATTTCTTTTGACGGTCATGTCTAAATAATAGACGCAAGGTCTCAAGTCGAACATGTAAAACTTGTTATTAAGAGCCTTTTTGATGCGCTAAATGTCGATTTTGCTAAGGTCGATAATTAATATACTGTCCTGTCCATCACGTAGGTTTTAAGACCAGATATAGTCGATTATATCACCTTACTACTTCAAGCGTTAGGCCGCTCAGAGCACCTTTATAGACGGTTATAAGAGGGTTGTGAGACGATTGCGTAACCGTCTTCAATTAGTCTTCAATTGTTCTGAACCATGCTGCAACCAGCTTGAGCTGGTTCCACAACTAGACGAGTCTTCAATTGATTCTGAACCACCCTGCAACCGACCTGAGCTGGTTGAACAACTAAACGGCAACGATCATATAGCCCGAAAGACCTTCCCTACAACCAAATTAGGTTTAGTGAAGTTGTCGTGAAGTTATCGTGAAGTTGTGAGTCCGGTTTTGAGTCGAGTGTACAACGAGTGTAAATTGGTTT
The DNA here is from genome assembly GCA_022315425.1 of Pseudevernia furfuracea. NCBI lineage: Eukaryota > Fungi > Ascomycota > Lecanoromycetes > Lecanorales > Parmeliaceae > Pseudevernia > Pseudevernia furfuracea. The sequence continues at coordinate 1,054,073 of JAIUPT010000010.1, forward strand.
TAAATTCAGTCGATTTCTAGCCAATTTCTAGCCAATTTCTAGCCAATTTCTAATCGATTTCTTAATTTTCAAGAATACATGGCTGCATGGCTGCAATGGCTACATGGCGGCATGGCTACAGTGACTGAGATGTCTCCATGGCTGCATGACTGCATGGCTGCATGGCTGCAGTGGCTGCAATGGCTGCAATGACTGCAATGGCTGCAATGGCTGCAATGGCTGCAATGGCTGCAATGGCTACATGGCGGCATGGCTGCAGTGACTGAGATGTCTCCATGGCTCCATGGCTGCATGACTGCAATGGCGGCATGGCGGCATGGCGGCATGACTGCATGGCGGCATGACTGCAATGGCTGCAATGGCTGCAATGATTGTAATGGCTGCATGACTGCTGTGACTGCTGTGAATAATTGCGAGACTTAGAATTTTTTTTCAAGTATAGCACCTTCCTAAATAACGAAGAAGACTTTAAATTAATATAACCGTAATATAACCGTTATATAATCGTTACGCAACTATTTATAAGAATTTTGTTATATATAACGAGAATATAACTAATCAACGACGAGAATAGAACTATTATATCCCGGTTATATAACTATATATCGTTATGAGATCATCATATACTAGTTATATGATGATATTAGAACTTCGCGGAGGGCCCGGACAGTATCGTTCACATAGAGGACTATAGTGATGCTCTCTCATGGCATGCCAGACTGCATCGCGCCCGTGCCAATGGCCGCAATGACTGCAATAGGCTGCATACGCGAAAACTGCCTAGCCAGTAGCGAATATCCAGTGGCCTGCCAGATGGCTGCAATGCGCTGCAGTTGAAATGAGATGTTCTCCATGTACCTCCATCGGCCATAGCATTGACTGCGCATTAGGCCCGCGGCATTATAGGGTGCTAGCAGTGCATCTGAGATAAGTCCTCCATGCGCTAGCCCCCTGACTGCCATAAGCGATAGCATGGAAATCTAGCAGAGGCTGCTAATGGCTGCAGGCTGCAAGTGGCGCATGGCATACATGGCATATAGACGGACAATGACTGCAAATAAGCGCTGCCAAATGGGGTTGGACTACAGACCTCCATGCGCTGCAGATAGAACTGATTGATGCCTCTCCATGGCTTCATGCGCCTGCATGACCTGCCAGCTGCGCCTGCACATGGCCCTGACATGGCCGCATGACTGCAATGCAGCACTGCAATGGCGGCAATGCCGCTGCCCCACAGGGCTTACATGGCGGCAGCTAGCCGCAGTAGATGAGATGCTAACTAACCATGGCATCCATAGGACCTGCCATTGACTGCAATGGCGGCATAAGGCGCATGACTGCAATAGACGCGCATAGACGCTGCCATGACTGCTGTGAATACATAGCAGAGACTGTAGAATTTTTTATTCAAGCCTATAGCACCTTCCTAAATAACTGCAAGAGACTTTAAAATTAATAGTAACCGTATATACCGTCATAATAATAATCGTTACGCCAACTTATCTATTAAAGAATTTTGTTTAGATAAATAACGAGAATTGATAACTAACAATCAACGACAGAGAATATAACGCATTATATCCCTAGGTAAAAATAACTATAATCGCATGAGATCAGCAAGCACTAATACTAGTTTTATAATGTATGATGGTATCTAGGCAACTTCGCCGCGCCGAGGGCGCGGACAGTAATAGTTCGATTAGAAAGAAAGATTTTCGTTAGAAGCCTCCGTTTCTTTATAATAAATAGTTTTACGTATATACATCCAATGCCACAATCTCTTTCTCTGTACGTCTATAGTAAGCTAATACTTACAGTATCCTATAAAACGATAAAATATAAGAACTATTGTTTTTATTCTTTATAGATATTCTATTACGATTCGTATTTCTACGAGCCTTTTCTCTTTTGTTAAATATTTGATCTTAAAGTACTATCGACGATTAATAGATTTTTTACTTCGTGTATAATATAACTATTAAATATATTACTACCAACTAGTAATTGGCAAATGTCTGCAAGCACACAGGTCTTTCTCGCGAGATTTCTTTAAATTATTTATTATTAAACAGTCTAATCGACTTAGGGCCCCCATAAGTAGTATATAATTAAAATATATCAGCTATCTGAAGATTCTTATAGCGCAATGCAAACTAACGACCTATAATTTAGCCTCGAGATTAACTCCACTTCTTAAGATTATATAGTATTCGTTAACACATTTGTTCACAGATTAAGACTCCCGTCGCAATTCGCATAACGTAAAGATAATTATATTATACTGCCCGTGATATCGTCGCAAGATATTATACCCCCTCGATAGTGCTCAAATTCCTCAAGCAGACGGGACTTTAACTGAATACCAACAGAGCCGACATCAGACTATGCGTGGAATTTAGATATTATTAGCGATCTACTGTACTAGCTTATACAAACCCTTAAAACAGGCTGTGTTCACATTATATTATATCTTAACCGACATTATTGAGTCGAATCGAAGCAGTATCTTTCAGTAAGTACATCATCGTTCAAACTCAAAGTATCGTCTACGGACTTATTACAGAGTGTTATCAATTGCAGCTAAGATCTTCAACAAACAAGTAACACTCAATGAAACTCACTCCTTTGAACATCACATGTTATTAAGACAATCTATCTTACAGAAGCGTTCGAGACTTCAACGAAAAGAAAGAACTGTAGAAAATAGGCCGTTTGATCCGAATGCTAGCAATCGCTTAGAACTATCGCCTGAAATCACCTTTACCAGTCGACGCAGCCTAGACTGATCGAGACCGGCTCGCTAGGTCAATCAATAAAGAAGTCATTTCGGCTCTGCTGAAATACATAAGCGATCTGCTTCTGACCTGCAACGAGTGCTATATCGTCTTATGCTCAAACAAAGCGCTAAGAGAATTGAAACTCTTTAAATTATTAAATCACTAAGATCACCAAGACGCCACTATTTAAGCGTATCATCTAAACTAGCTACTCACGACGCTCATAAGCCCTATTCATCATAAAACTCTGCTCAGACGTACTAAATGCTTCATCTAAAAACTTCATCCAAACGCCTATTAAGCCAATTCATTAAACTCTACCAGACGCACCCACACTCTTAAGCCCTATTCATCTAAAACTCCTGCTCAGACCGACTAATAAGCTCGGCTTATACTCATAAAACTCTAGCTCAGACGAATATTTGGGTACTAAGCATACATCTAAAACTCATTAGACGCTACTAAGCTGCATTAAAACTCATCCAAGCCACTATAAGTCGTTTTATCTAAAACTGCCATTTATATTTGTTCAGACGCCCCCCACTAAGCGATTCATCTAAAACTTAGTTAGACGCATACTAAGCCTGTCAATCTACTCAGACGCTATAAGCTGTTTATTCAAAAAACTCTGCTCAGACGCTAACTAAGCGTCCCATCAGACCCCCCAACAACTCTTAATCCGAACGAAGGCAGAACTTGAAGACTGTAGTCATCGATCTTTGTAAATATACGATTCATCAGTCATGAATACGAAATACGTTAACTGATCCTCAATCCGCAGCAGATTACTAGTCAACGCCCCCACATAGTCAAACTCGCAAGAAACTCCTCGAATGAAATAGATACTGGAAAGCGCGCTGCAAAGAGATACCTCACAACGAACTGTATAGAAGGTAACAACAAAAGTCAGCTCGTTCGTCTCGATATACTACAGATCGAATTAGAAAATAGAATAAATACGATAACGAGCCCTATTAATTAGATTCAGACGAGTCGAAATATCATAAGTATCTTATTAAGAGTGGTCAGCTACTAGAAACTTAGATCGTACGAAATCCGTGACTAGACAGATAAGAAGAAGAAAAAATCTAGTGATGTCTATAACGTTATAGTCGAGGCACCCTGACGTTAAATACTACCAGCCTGATCCATAAGAGATACTAATAACAGTTTTACTTTCTCTGAATCGCTATTAGATAGGCGGCATAGAAAGCTCAAGATTCTAATTTACTTAATAGGAATCTGTTTTCGACGCTCATTATCACTGTGAGTAAGTAATTATAAAAAGTCTTCGAAGTACGCTTAGAAGTTCAAACGAAACCACAATGAAATTCGAACGATTAATAAGAAATACGTCTAAACGTCTTATCTCATCTTTTCTTTTCCATATACGACTAGATAAAGAATAGAAAATTACTTTATATTACTACCAGACTCCAGATATAATTAATGCCAGTCGCAAAAGTTCGCCTTCACCGCCTACAGAAATACGTTATCAACCGATTATCAAATAGTGAATAATTCGCTATCAGTCGAAATAGAGCAATCTTGAACATGTTATCGATACTAAAGCCATACGCAGTCACGAATAGTCCTCCCTGACGACGCAAGCCCATCGAACCGTAGGGGCTAATCGCAGCAAATTAGACGCCGTGGATCTTCAGAGTCTCGTGCAAGGTCTATCACTGTCAGAAGATTACTACACCCAATGAGTGATATGTAACTCGAGAAATAATACTCACGTACTGGCAATTCACAACCCAGTGATAAGTAGAGCAGCGTAGTGGATCAGATAACGATAATAACGATCACGAGAGGAACAACTCCCTCACAGTCCAAGAAACGATACGATCGAGATCAGATCCGCCCCCCCTGCTCTGAAATCCCCCCCCCCCCCCTCCCAGAAAAGTCTCGTGAATTCCAGCATGATCGCTGAATGTCTAAATTTAGGATTCTTATACTATGACTCAGCAAGAAGCACATCGACGAAAACTCAGTAGCAATATGCATAAGTGCTTCACTCGCCTGAAGACGACGAGATCGATTCAGAAATGAATTACGCCCTCTCTCTTCACGTTACGAGAACGATAAATATATTACTAAACGCCCTATCGCTCATGTTATATCGAAACAGAAATAGAAAACTCGACTACTGCATAGCTCTGTTTATGACCCTACCTTTGGATCGATTAGTCTTTAAGATCATATCGTACTAGCTATACGACGAATAATTGTCGCTTCTCATACTATAGAAGTATACGTATTCCCTTGCCTCTATTAATAAAGATAAAATCTGCAGCCTCCTAGAATCAAACGTTAAATACAAGTGCATATAGAATTATTCTCGGACGGATAGTTACTATCATAAGCTTAAACCTAAACTATCAATGAACTGATATCAGATAAGCCCTGATGCGTTCGAAAACTGTTGATGTATTAAAATTTTAGAATTAAATGTAGAATATAGGTAGTACGAGACAGTCACTATCTAACTAATCAAACACGACATCTTTCGCGTTAAACAGTGACGAGAAGCATTAATAATCAAAGAGCATGATACACTTCAATAATCGCTTCCTCGCTATCAAAGCAAGTTCGAAAGTATGGCCTGATCAACGTATCATATCTAAACAGCCGCTCCATAATGGTTCAATTCAATGCTATATCTAATTTATAATTAGACGAAGCGTCAATTATTTCGTCTACATCAACAAAGCGTATTCTCGAAGTATTATATACGAGTTCTAACATTATATTAGCTACCAGCATCACAAGCCTGTAATTTCAAGTCTACTTCGATACGTTGCGTGACAGCACTAATTCTAAGACCAAATTCAGAGAACTTATATCTCGAAAGAGACCAAAAACGTCATTAAGTCAAATATCCGAATATCATAAATAGTATCATCGCTGCTGAGTCACCGCTTAGGAGACGGTGAAGTAGCTCTATCGCCCACTATAAATCGATCTGAATAAGAAATGCAAGTAATAAGACGCTCTTGCAGAGCTGGTTCTTACTAATCAAGATACTTATCATTAGAAAATTCAGTAAGATCAAGTATAATCTAACCTCATATATCGCTCTAACAGCACGTCTTATGATTTTAATTCATAGCGATAATTGATTAATATCATGAAAAGAAATCAAAGATGAGTTTTAGATAATCTAAATCACCTCTCGCGATTTATAAAACGTTTCGAAGGCGAACTTATATTACGTTCAAAGCGCCGTAGGCTCGATCTTTCGCCGTTTTTTGATACGCTAATAAACAGCGATAAATTTCGATGCTCGATAAGACTTACGGCATTAACTGAAGAGTACGAGGCATAATAGTTAATAAATATATCTTAACTCTTTTTTCGTTTCCCCTCGCGATCGAGAAATAATATCTCGGTGAGAACTAATCATCATGCTCGATCAATCTCTCAACAAAATGAGTTCTACTAAAGCGCAACTAAATAAGACTCTGAAGCAGCCTCGATCACTATTCACGATGACATAAAAGACGACTAAATTAATATAATACGCTATAAACTAATCATAATTAATACTGACCGATCAATTATCTACGCTAATCGCAGCACTTATTTAGACCGAACGTTGATCGATAAGCATAAAGCGAATATAAGCAATCTCAAATCTTCGCTTCTTAAATCTATAAATCAGTAAGCTTAGCTCGAAATTCACTCTGATTTAAGCTAAAAGATAAAGCTCGCCACACTACGTCACTAATACTCTAAACGCACTTACGAACTCAAGAACGATTACATCTAATAAGATGCTTAGGCTTGACGATAGCATAAAGTATAATAATCGCATCTTTAAAGCTAAATCTAAGATAAAGATGACTCTCATTTGTACGTGCCTCAAAAAATTACTAGATTTACCACAGGAAGCGAAATATAGTAGCGATCGAATCGTCACCTCAATCTGCGAAAAAGGATTGAACCTCATTACGATCGACAGTGGGGTTTGTAGGGTGCCATATAAAATAACTCAAAATCAACCGTCGCTCAGTAGTCCTTAAGAAAATCCAGGATATATATTCATATATCTCGCCGCAACTGCAGCGCATGACCAACGTTCGTATAACTAATCCCCATCGCAAACCAATAGCGAAGGATCAATGCCCCTTCTGGCGACACCCCCGTTACGAAATATATTCGTATCTCAAGTTAAATGCCGATTAATATTCATAGATCAATATACACTTCTAAAGTCTCACCCCTAACTCGCAGAATCTTACGTGTCATGTGTCGATAAGAATATAATCCCAAGAGACAATCGTATGATAACAATTCTAATAGCGAATGAGTTGAAAAGACAGATCATCGAGACGAGATTAACTCCTTGATGCAAGAATAAACTTGAAAACGCCGTCGAGTATCTTTTATCAAACGCCGCAAATCATCTAAAGAATAATATACACTGGTTCACCTATTGTAAGCGAGAATCAAAAAGGAGGCAATCACTCGACATATATAAAGCCACGCCTGGGAGTGATTCTTAAATGCCTATCTCAACGTAAAGATACAATAGCACTACAACGAGACATTCGTACTTAAGTAATGTGTGTAAAATTCATAAAGTTATAAAGCTCTGCTTTAGCCCTCGACCAGCGTGTGACCTGAACGTGAAAGTCTAAAGTAAATAAATATTAAAAATCGTACTTCTCTTCTCTATATGATGCATGGCACTGAAGCCCGAACTAATCTCAAAATGTATCTTAACCAATAACTTTAAGTTTTCTCAAACAATACTCAAATAGATATATCACAGCCTGACAAGCCCGTCTCGATATAGAAACAATTTAACCTCGAGTTTGAATATAACACTCTTGTCGGGAATTTATAAAAGAAATAAGAATTCCACTTCTCATACGATGCACTAACTCAAAGTGATGTTCACCGACTAACAAATAGATATCATCATTACGCCTATGTATGATAATCGTTATGTACATGATTCTAATCGTAGCGAGTATATTCAAAGATATTAAAGATATTCTTTCATACGTCAAATTTCATATGA